>JAJGRW010000391.1:0-95873 GCA_025461045.1 Carex parvula | reverse complement strand
GAAAGACAACTAGAAAAGAGAATAGACACAAATGAAGGCGAAAAACAACAAGAAAAGATGAAAGACGACTAGAAGGCGATGAAATACAACTAGAAGAAGATGAAAGACAACTAGAAGGCGATTAAATACAGCTTGAAGAAGATGAAGGACAACTTGTTGAACATGAAAGACAACCATAAGAAGATGAAATACAACCAGCATACAACAAGTAGAAGATGAATGACAACAAGTAGAAGATGAAAGACAAGTAGTAGAAGATGAAATACAACTAGAAAAAGTTGAAAGACAACCAATATAAGATGAAATACAACCAGTAGAAAATGAAAGAAACCAGTACAAGGTGAAAGACTACTAGAAAAATAAGAAATACAAATGAAATACAACATGTAGTAGACGAAAGTCAACCAGTAGATCATGAAAGACAACCAGGAGAAGCTGAAAGACAATTAATAGAAGGTGAAAAGACAACTAGAAGAAAATGTAATACAACTTGATAAAAGGACAACTAGAAGAGATGAAATACAATTAGAAGAATATGACATACAACTTAGACAACTAGTAGAAGATGAAAGACAACTAGTAGAAAATAAAAACCAACAAGTAGAACAAGAAAGACAAGTAGTACAAAGTGAAAGACAACAAGAATAATATGAAATACAACCTGTAGTAGAAGATAAAAGCCAACTAGTAGAACAAGAAACACACCAGAACAAGGTGAAAGACAACTAGAAGAAGTTGAAATACAACTAGAATAATATGAAATACAACTAGAAGAAGATAAAATACAACCTGTAGTAGAACAAGAGAGACAACCAGTACAAGATGAAAAGCAACCAATAGAACAAGAAAAACAACCAGTACAAGGTGAAAGACAACTTGAAGAAGATGAAATACAACTATAAGAAGATAGAATACAATATGTAGTAGAAGAGAATAGCCAACTAGTAGAACAAGAACGACAACCAGTACAAGAGGAAAGACAACTAAAAGAAGATGAAATACAACTAGAATAATATGGAATACAACTAGATGAAGATGAAATAGAAGAAGATGAAAGACAACCAGTAAAACATGAAAGACAATCTGTACAAGATGAAAGACAACTAGAAGGCGATGATATACAACTGGAATAATATAAAATATAACTAGAAAAAGATGAAATACAACCAGTAGACAACAAGAAGAAGATAATATACAACAAGTAGATAGTGAAAAACAAGAAGAAGAAGATGAAAGACAACTAGAAGGCGATGAAATACAACTAGAAGAAGATGAAGGACAACATGTTGAACATGAAAGACAATCAGTAAACTTGATAGACAAGCATAAGAAGATTAAAGACAACTAGTAGAAGGTCAAAAACAATTTGAAGAAGATGAAATACAACCAGTAAAAGTTGAAGGACAACAAGAAAAAGATGAAATATAACAAGTAGACTACCAGTAGAAGATGAAAGAGAAGTACATGGTGAAAGACAACTAGAAAAAGATGAAATACAATCTGTAGTAGACGAAAGACAACTGATAGAACATGAAAGACATGGAAGACAACCAGTAGGAGCTGAAAGACAACTAGTAGAACGTGAAAGACAACTATTAGAAATGAAAGACAAAGTATAAGATAAAGGACAACTAGAAGAAGATGAAAGACAACCAGTACACAACTAGTTGAAGATGCAAGCCAACTAGTAGAACATGAAAGACAATCAGTAGAACATGAAATACGACAAGTAGAAGGTGAAAGACAACCTGAAGAAGATGAAATACAACTAGAAGAATATGAAATACAATTATAAGAAGATGAAATACAAGTTGTAGTAGACGAAAGACAACCAGTACAACATGAAAGACAACCAATAGAACATAAAAGACCACCATAAGAAGATGAAAGACGTAGAAGGTGAAAAACAATTAGAAGAAGATGAAATACAACCAGTACAAGATGAAGTACAACTAGAAAATGATGAAATCAGTAGACAGTTAAGTAGAAGATGAAAGACAACCAAAAGAATATGAAAGACAACAAGTATGTGGTGTAAGACAACTAGAAGAAGATGAATACAACCTGTAGTAGATGAAAGACAACCAGTATAACATGAAAGACAACTTGAAGAAGATGAAAGACAACCAGTACAACAAGAAAGACAACCAGTATAAGGTGAAATACAACTAGAAGAATATGAAATACAACTAGAATAATATTAAATACAACTAGAAGAAGATGAAATACAACCTATAGTAGAAGATAAAAGCCAACTGGTAGAACAAGAAAAACAACCAGTACAAGATATAAGACAACTAGAAAAAGATGAAATACAACTAGAATAATGTGGAATACAACTAGATGAAGATGAAATAGAAGAAGATGAAAGACAACCAGTAAAACTTGAAAGACAACCAGTACAAGATGAAAGACTACTACAGGGCGATGAAAGACAACTAGAAGGCGATGATATATAACTAGATGAAGATGAAATACAACTAGATTAATATAAAATACAATTAGAAGAAGATGAAATACAACCTGTAGTAGACGAAATACCACTAGTAAAACAAGAAAGACAACTAGAAGAACATGATAGACTACAAGTAGAAGGTGAAAAACAACTAGAAGAAGATGAAAGACAACTAGAAGAAGGTGAAAGACAATTAGAAGAAGAAGAAATACAACCAGTCTAAAATGAAGGACAACTAGGAAAAGATGAAATACAACCAATAGACAACAAGTAGAAGGTGAAAGACAATTAGTAGAAGATGAAAAACAACTAGAACAACATGAAAGACAACCAGTATATGGTGAAAGACAAGTAGAAAAAGATGAAATACAACCTGTACTAGACGAAAGACAACCAGCAGAATATGAAAGACAACTTGAAGAAGATGAAATACAACCTGTACTGGACGAAAGACAACCAGTAGAACATGAAAGACACCAAGAAGAAGATGAAATACAACTAGAATAATATGAAATACATCTATAAGAAGATGAAATACAACCTGTAGTAGACGAAAGACAACTGGTAGAACATGAAAGACAACTAGTAGAACATGAAAGACAACCAGTAGAAGCTAAAAGACAACCAGTAGAAAGTAAAAGACAACTATAAGAAGATGAAAGACAACTAGTACAAGATAAATGACAACTTGATGAAGATGAAAGACAACCAGTAGACAACTAGTAGAAGATGAAAGCCAACTAGTAGAACAAGAAAGACAACCAATACAAGGAGCCAGACAACTAGAAGAAGGTGAAATACAACTAGAATAATATGAAATACAACTAGAATAATATGAAATACAACTAGAATAATATGAAATACATCTAGAATAATATGAAATACAAATAGAAGAAGATGAAATACAACTAGAAGAAGATGAAATACAACCTGTAGTAAACAAAAGACAACCAGTAGAACATGAAACACAACTAGAAAAAGATTGAAGACAACTAGTAGAAGGTGAAAAACATCTAGAAGAAGATGGAATACGACCAGTACAAGATGAAAGACAACTAGAAGAAGATGAAATACAACTTGTAGTAAACGAAAGAATACTAGTAGAACATGAAAGACAACTAGTAGACATGAAAGACAACTAGAAGAAGATTAAAGACAACTTGTAGAAGGTGAAAAATAATTAGAAGAAGATGAAAGACAACTAGTACAAGATCAAAGACAACTAGAAGGCTAGAAGGCGATGAAATACAACTAGAAGAAGATGAAAGACGGTTGTTGAACATGAAAGACAACCAATAGATCATGAAAGACAACCTTAAGAAGATGCAAGACAACTAGTAGAAGGTGAAAGAAATTTAGAAGAAGATGAAAGTAACAAGTAAAAGAGGAAGGACAACTAGAAAAAAATTAAATACAAGTAGTAGACAACTTGTAGAAAATGAAAGACAACCAGTAGTAGATGAAAAACAACCAGTAGAAGATGAAAAACAACCAGTAGAAGATGAAAGACAACAAGTAGAACATGAAAGACAACCAGTACATGGTGAAAGACAACTAGAAGAAGATGAAATGCAACCTGTAGTAGAGGAAAGACAACCGGTAGAACATGAAAGACAATTAATAGAAAATGAAAGACAACAAGTAGAAGCTGAAAGACAACTAGTAGAAGATGAAAGACAATTATAAGAAAATGAAAGACAATTAGTACAAGATAAATGACAACTAGAAGAAGACGAAAGACAACCAGTAGACAACTATGTTGTCGCCGACATTTTCTTCATGTTTTTTCATGATTGTTGTTGATTGCTGGATTTCTAGAATTGGATCGTTTGGTGGGTTCTCCATGTTGATCTAATCGACGTCTCCCTCCCTTCGAGCATCACGAAAAGGAGGACTTTGAGTGGTCTTTGGTGGTGAGGTTGAAGCAAATTGTCCTCTACTACGTGCAATCCCTACAGATATCTGTATGGATGATTCGGCCAGCGTGAAAAATCTTGAAAAATAAAAATAAAAATTTAAGTAAAGCTGAAAATAAAAATGAAATAAAAAATAAAATAAATAAAATAAAATACAGAAAATTAAAAGTCTAGTCGTTCATAATAAATTTGATTTAATGGTCAAAACAAGGGCGTCTTTCTAGGCCTTGCACAATAAACCGTTATTCCCCGGCAATGGTGCCAAAAAGCTTGATGTGTGTTTTTGTGATCAGTCTAATAAAATTTATAACCCGGTTTGCTATCGAGTCAGTTTACAAGCGCATAATCCTATCGAGTAGTATAATTGAGTGTCGACCGCAGGGAATAAGATTTAAGGTCTTGAGCGATTAAATCACAATCTTTCAAAAAACTAGACAAAATTAAAATGAAATCTTTCAAAAGGCAAGGCAAAATCTGAAACTTGAGAGTTGTTGGTTTTGATCTATATATTTGACAAAAAGTATGAGTAAAAATAAAATAAATAAGATAGTGGTGAGAATTCCTAGGGTTTGGGCTTAAAATTGTTACTTCTATTTGTTTAGGTTTCTACTTTTTTTTATGTTGGTTTTCAGATGTTGTATGAGGATTTCTAATTCAATTTAGTGGTTGTCGCTCTCGTCCTGTCACAGTCACCCTACCTATCAAGAGATCCGGCTAAGGCTTGTCTCAAATGGTGCAAAGAGTTTTGTGATTAGCCCAAAAGATTTCAGACTTCACTTACTGGGTACGTCGCCCTATTCGAGACTCGCATGTATACTTTTGTTGATCCAATTAATGGTATCTCTGGCTAAGGTCTTCACTACTAATCTAGTATTTTTATTCTTTCTTATTCTAATTCGGTTAGCCCAATGGTGACTATCTTTCCATGTGTGGCCATCATATGACGGTCTAGACTAACAAACAAAATCAAGTAAGAACGAACATAAAACACAAAAGCAATCGAACAACAAAAGACTCAATGATCAAATAAAATACACATCAAAGCATCATGAGTAACAAGGTTTACTGCCAACCCTAAGAATATAAACTTAGCCGTGGAACAACATGTTTACAATAGAGAAATAAGAGAAAGATACAACCATACACGAATTACCCTCCGACTTAGTCTTTACACATTTCACTCTTCTCACTTAAGAATTGGAAAACCAAAAAGATACTAAGATATTTTTTGTCCAGTCCAAGGGGCTTTTATAGTAGCCAAAGGGCGTCTGGAGATGATTGGAGGCCAAGTAATCTGATCTGGATACAGCTGTCACAAAGTTCACCAAAGGGCGCATCGGATATAGTCTGTACTGCCTAGTATGGACCGTATCACCCCTGTGATATTCTCAAATTGATTCAGGTTGCATCCAGGTGGTTAAATAATAACCCGACACTTCATCCAACAATGTAGGAGGTGGTGAATTGTATTTGGAAGTGAATAGCCAAGTGCTTCATAAATTCTGGTAGTAGCTTCTCTGTTTCAAGATTAATTTGCTGGGGGAGATTAGAATTCATTTGTAGAATATATATGATGCTTATTTTCATATTATGTATTTGAAAGTGTTTTTGAATTGTTGATATTTACTTATTCCACGTATGTGTGGTGAGAAAAATTTACCGTGTACATAATATTATTGTAATATCTTATAAAATGTTTGGTGTCCATGATTTCCATTATTATTCACAATATCTCTTTTAGAAATGTTTTTCTTGTAGTACATATAGTGTCCTCTCCTTAATTAATCACTAGTAATCTTTTGATGGCTAAAAGAAAAAATATAAGTTTTAATGGTACTTCTCCTATTCCTTGATCGATACATTAAGAGGTGATCCAACCTTTGTCCATTTAGTTCATTTAGCTTTCATCCTTCTTTAGTTATTTTCGTCCATTTAGAACATGATTCTTATTTTCATATTTTGTATTTGAAAGTGGTTATGCTTTATTAATATTTTTTTTTTAAAAGACTGGAACTGCCCGTTTCATATACTGAAACTAGTTAACTTACAAGGATACTAGTAATAGGTTCATAGCATCATATATGATAGCAAAGTGCACGCAGGCACAGTCCAAAAGCAAGATAGAATACGGCAAAGTTCATTAGCAGTACTACAACCTATGGATAATAGTGTGCACACAGGCACTATAGCAACTAAAGAAGTAGAGTGTTACTCCTCATCTTCATCTCCAATCACCCAGTCCAGCATCAGCACATCCTCAGGGTCCAGTACTTAAAGAGGAATAACATCCAGTTCTTGAGGCATCCAGAGTTATGCAGCCTCCTTGACATCCAGATTAACTGCCCCTGTCCAATAAGATATCAAAGAGACAATTTGTAAGATGATATTCCTAGTTAAAACATAAGTCGTTTATATGTTTCCAGATGCTCCAAACAACAACACACACCACAATTAGGAAATATGTTTTATGAGTTTTAGGTAATGTAACAGCAAATTGAACAACATCTTCAATGAAATTCCATTGTCTGTAGAGAGATTAACAGGCCCCCATCCAACATCAGATATGTTGAGCATAATGGCAATTGAAAAATAAATGATTAGAAACTTCAATGTGCTGACAAAATTGACAGTGCAAATCACCAGTCCACCATTTTTCTGTAATAATCTTGTAGTTAATATTATGTGTTTATGCACTAGCAACATAAGGCTCTGATTTTAGGTGGGACAGATAATTTCCACCAAAGTAGTGGATGGTTTACTGTTACCTCCTAAAATTTAAGAATTTATATAAAGATTTAACAGTAAAAATTACATTGGATTCCCATCTCCAGAAGAGTTGATCACTATGATGAGTAAAAGAAAAGGTAGTAAGTAATTGCAAAATAGACCCCCATTCCTGCAATAAAATTCTCCTTAAGCCCCTTCTAAAAGACATGGCAGTCCCTTGAGACTCCACCATTTTTTGCACAATGATCTATTGGGTAGAGCATAATTCATACAATTGAGGGTATCTATGCATAAGGGAACAATTGTCAGCCCAAATATCTTGCCAAAATAGAGCTTTGCCTTGACTACCAAGAGAGACAGTAGTACACAGTTTACCAAGTTGTCCTTTTTGAATTACAGCTTGGTAGAAAGATGACAAGGGCAATGCTGGAGCTTGACCATAATATTTAAGATTTATCACTGTTTTTCAAAGACTTTGAGAAGGATCCATGAATTTCCACTACCATTTCAGTAACAAAGATATGTTCATTTGATGTAAATCTAAAATCCCCATACCCCCAAATTGCTTGGCCATACACAAAGTAGGCCAATTACATAATGCATATTTTCTTTTAGTACTGGTACCCTGTCACAAGAACACCCTCCTTATTTGATCAATTTGAGCAATAATTTTTTTGGACATTGAGTATAGGGATAATGCATATAATGGCACTGCTGAGAGTACTGCATTGACTAGAGTAATTCTCCCTCTCAAAGACAATAATTAACCCTTCCAGTTTTGTAGTATGAATCCCCAGTCCTGCACCTTCAATTTTTTATTATGTAAATGAACCCCAAGATATTTCAAAGTAAAAGAAGCAAGAGCACATCTAAAAGCAGCAGCTAGATCCTGAGCTAAGGTATTTTCAACATTTACAAGATACATTTCTGTTTTGTCTAAATTCATTTTGACCCCTGACAGCCCATCAAAGATAATCATAGTCTACCATGCTGATGACACACACTGAGGTTTAGGGTTTCGAAAGTATTGTGCCATCTGCACAATGGGCATATGTTAAAGCCCTATCATTGACACAATGAGGTCCAAGACCAATCAATTTTGTTGAGTCTCTCCCAGTTTTGAACAATTTGCTGAGGGTATCAGCTGCTAAAATGAATAAATAGGAAGAGAGTGGATCACCTTGTCTCGCCTATCTCTTACAAAAAAAGTAAGGAGTGAGACAACCATTAATGTTCACACAAGATTGAGAACTGTAGAGCCATATCATCCAAGCAATCCATTTTGGATTACTTTGCATAAGTGTAATCAAATAATTCCAGTTAATCTTATCGTAAGCCTCTACAAAGTCTATTTTAACCGCCACTCCTTGCTATTTTGTAATTTGGCAACGGTGTATGATCTCATGGCTTAGGACAACATTATCCATAATATATTTGTTTTTCAAGAAAGCTGATTGATTTTGATCAATAATCCTTTACAAAATAGGTTCTAATCTATAAGTGAGGATTTTTTAAATGATCTTAAAGCTACAATTAACAAGACTAATGGATCTGAATTTCTTGATGTTTTGAGCCTCAGGTTCTTTTGGAATCAAACAAATAATATATTTATTAATTTGAGGTAGTTCCAATTGTTCATGGTAGAACTTCTGACACAACAAAATGAGATCTTTGATAAGTTCCCAAAAGAACTGATAAAAAGCAAAAGAGGGCCCATCAGGGCCTGGGGCACCTTGAACCTCTGACTCAAACACTGCTCTGTGTATCTCAGTTTATGTAAAAGGAGCTATCAGATAAGTATTTTCAGCATCAAAGATCATTCCATTATCAGACCAGAAACCAAGTTCCAGGTTAGCAAAGGTGTAGCCAGGTGTGCCTAACAGGTTTTCGTAAAAATCTAAGATATGTTTGTCGATATCAGCATCATTGTTGGTTATCTAATGATCAATTTCTAAAGTTTGAATTTTATTTTTCTTAGATTTAGTATATGCTACCTTATGAAAAAATTGTTTTTGTGGTCACCCTATGCTAACCAGGTCTGTTTGGCCCTCAATTTCCAATAAATTTCCTCTTCTAAATAATAGTCATCCATTAATTGTTTCAATTCTTTCCATCAGAGCAATTCTTCATGACTAAACTCTCTGGACTCTCTTGACTCTCTAGACTCTCTTGATTCTCTAGACTCTCTAATTATTTCTAGTTGAGAAAGTTGTTCCAACACCAGTTTTTTTCTTTCTTTTTTTCTCCCCATAAAAATTATTTGCCCATCCTTTAATTTTCCTTTTAAGAAATTTCATTTTGTTATGCCAAGAGTGGCCAGTATGAATGGGAGAAAGAGTATATTCCTCCCACTATTTATTAATTAACCTCACAAATTCAACATTTTTCAACCACTCAGGATCAAATCTAAAGATATCACTAGCAGTATGTGATGTTCCTAACTGAGTACTAAAGGAACATGATCAGATCCATAAGGATTGAGGCCTAGCACACTAAAATTTGAGTAAGCATCTAGCCAGTCCAAAGATACTAAGATCCTACCTAACAAAGCTTTGTGAGTGCCAATAGTCCAAGTGAACTTTATATTAGACAACTTCAGATCCATGAGATGAAAATCATTCACAAAATCATTAAATTTACTACTCAGCCTCAAGTCAAAATTATGTCCAGATCTCTCTGATCTTTTCCGAATTGAATTAAAATCCCCACAAATAACCCACATGTCCAAGTGTCCTACTCTACAATTCCTAAGTTGTTTCCAAAATTCTGATTTGAGATTCCTAGCTATAGGAGCATATAATACAGTTATCATTTATTTTTGCAAGTCTTTTCTATTTTGAATCCAAATATCTACAGAAAATTTATTCAATCTAGAATCAAGTATTTGAAAGTTATCACTGTCACAACCAAACATGATGCCACCTGATCTACCAGAGGAAGGTAACCAAACTCATTTATCAATTTTAGTAGAAATAGACTTAAGAACTCAAGGACTAAAATCAGATTTTTAGATTTTTTTAGTTTCCTGTAGATCAACAATACCCACTTTATGCTCTCAATATATGTCTTTTCCTATGGGCATTAAGCCCTCTAATGTTCCAATTCAATATATTCATTGTACACTAACCACACCCAGTGCGTCTTGCTCTATCACTACAAACTATGAGTCCCTAGATTTAGTTTTTTATTGTTCAAACACTGTCTTAATCAAGTCATCAAAATCGGATCTGTTATGTTTTGAATAGCCCTAATCAACTCAGGTTTGCTAATATGTGCATTGCTTTATTAATATTCACTTATAATTCCATGTGAGAAAAATTTATCGTGCACATAATATTATTGTAATATCTTATAAAATGTTTGGTGAGATTACCATAATGATTCACAATATCTCTTCTAGGAAAAAGCTTTTTCTTGTAGTAGATTTAGTGTCATCTCCTGAATCACTGGTACCCTCATAGCAAAAAAATTCTCAAACGCCACATCACTTTTGTGCGCTAAGAATGCTTTCAAGGTTACGTTCTGGAGATGGCTGAGGAAGCTAGATAGTCTCCTTGTTGGTGTCCTTTGCTGTCTTATGATGCACAAGCTGCAAAGAGAAAAATTGATGAAATTTTAATGGTGTTTTTCCTTTCTGTATCGATACAAGAGCTCCTCAGCATGGCACTTAACTGTGGTAATCCATTTTAGTCACTTTTGTCCATTTAGCTTTCATCCTTCCTTCTTTTATGTCTTGTTGATTAATCACATAACCAAGGGATGATGGCCGGTGTCACGTACTGGAGGAAATTCAGTATTTTGGTCAAATTGGAACGAATCAGTTTGGCTTAATTGTGCTAAAATAGGCGCAATAGTTTACATTAGAGATCTTGCAATTGCAAGATCTATAGAACTAATTAAATAGATTATAAAGGTAATAAAAATAGGTTTTCACACATACATTTCATCTTCATTCTTTCACGGTTTGTGTTCAGTTCTATTTTCTTCACTAATAGGGTAATACTGAATAGATCTTAATTTAATGGTCAGATCGATCCAAGCCATAATATATCCTATTGAGCCCCATAAGCTCAGATCTACATCAAAGCAATTACGTACATTTATACAATCTTTGGGATTTTCTCACTTTTTTTTTGGATTTAGATAAACATAAGGTTTCCTTTGAAGAAGCTAGTGCGCAGCTGTCCAATAATCCGAACTTCCCAAGAAAAATAAAGTTTTTTTTTTCTATAAAGCAAATCACATAGAAGAGTAAAGAATGGAGAAGTGAAATCTTGTATTAATTCAATCTCAAAATATTGCATAGTACAATGACCTCTATTTAAAGAGTCTAATCACAGTGGCTTAATTGTCTAACTAACCTCTAACCGAATGGGTTGTTACAATTAATGAGTAACTAACTTTCTTAACAGAATAGTTGTTACATCTAATCTCTAAGGATCATAGCCAGGGGCGGATGCAGAATTTTCACCAGGGTAGGGCAAGAAATTATCGAATCGGATTTAAATTGTTAATTGGTTCAAATCCATTAGTAATCGGATTCAAACCCATTAGTAATCGGGTTCAAAGCCATTAGATAATAAGATATTAGGGTTCTACGACCTAGTAATTCAATATTACTATTTACCTATCACAAATTCAATCTACCAATTAAATAGGGCTCTAACTCTAAGATCTAAAAATTTAATCTACCAATTAATTAGGATTCAAAGACCTAAATTCAATCTAAAATTTCAAAACCTAGATTGCAATTTCATAAGACCTAAAAATCTAAAAAAAATGATAAGTCTAAATTACCACATAGAAAAAAACAAGGTCGCAAGAAGCAGAAGCAGGATTTTCTTTTTTTTCTTTTCGAATATCGGAGAGGAGAAATTCTTTTCGTTTTCATTTTTCTGTTGGTTTTTCTCTATTCAAGTCAGAGCTCTCCGTTATTTGTGTTTTCTTTATTTGCCTTTCTGAGTCAGCACACTAGCGCAACTTTCCAATTAGAGAAAGGAGAGCGCTGTAGCATTCCAATTAGATTAGTGCAGCTTATATTTTTTCGTTTCTAAAGCCGCAAATTGGATTTGGTGGCCCAAAACCCAGTTGACATCACAAGCTCAAAACCCAGTTCACATCTCTACTGTTGGGCTCACATCAAGACCAGGGTAGGGCAATTCTCTTTTTCAGGGTAGGACAAAGTAATAAAATTCAGTTCGTGTAAACTAAATATGAATTTCCAGGGTAGGGCAGTTGCCCTACCCTGTGACACACTGCATCCGCCCCTGATCATAGCCACTGGAGCTATCTAAACTATGCTTATCATTCTACAAATTAAAACAGCCCCATAGCTCATATCTACATATATCCGCCTCGTTGTTTAGGTCCTTTTTCATGAGCAATCTCGTACTTCTGCCTCTGCATCTGTCTCTAGTGATAGTAACAGAGCTTACAACTCAAGCAGGCAGTCCTGGGCCAGGATCAGCAAGTCATGAAGGGATTGCAAAGGCTGCACCGGCAAGGAAAGTCCGATAGTCAGTTTCCCAGTGAAGGTTGTTGGTTTTAAGGTGCGCTACTGTTGTAGTTGATTCTCCTTTTTCTTGTTCTTTTGTTTCTGTGTTTTCTGAAAGATGGTGAGACAGCAAGCATGATTTATTTTAGGAACTAGTACGCTGTGGTAGTTTACGTTGCTTGTTAATTAGCTTGTTAATATTAAACTAAGAACTGTTTCATTTAAAGCATCCTATAACATTAATTTCATTTGAAGGCGAAAATATCGAAATATTGTTTGTAAATATTTGGTAATCCCAGTGTAAATTTTCACGGTTAATATTCTGTAAATGTGAAATCCTGGCCATTACATTTTAGTACTAAACAGTTAGAACTATCTTTTAGTGAAAGACAATTTTCATGTCATTGTTTATGCAATATGCTTTTGATAATCTTGTATACAATTTAATGAAGAATAAGCATCCTTAAGACAACCGAACATGATCTCGTTAACAAAAATTAAAGTTTAATCCTAATAATACCCTTGCCGAACAACCCCTAATTGATCTGGCTTTACCTTTTCTAATCTTTGTCGAGGAGAAAGGGGATCTTATTGTAAATACAAAGTAAATGAGAATTGCATGCCTTACATTTTGTTGATTAACTGCGTTACGAAAATAAAATTCAACGGTTAAGTATTCCCATTACATGCAATAAATTCGTTATGGTGATCATCGATTTTTTTATGTATTTTACAGCTATATCAATATATGATGATTAAGGATATAACGGTAGGGAATCTGACCGGTACCATGAAAATGCTTGGGAGTTATCCATTCGTAACATTTTAGAGATGTAATTGGATCAAGGAATAGGCAAATTGAATTCTATAACATTATCTCAGCTGTACATCTGGCCTCTTATTAAGGAAAGGCATAATTAGCCATGAGGCCCATAATTGGTAGATTCCAGGAGCAAACGTGAGAATTTCGGTTGTAATAATATTTGGGCTATTTCTCCATTAGAGCAAAACTGAGAATTTGCACGGAACAAGACTTCATGAGCGGGAATATTGTAATATGTTTTGGCCGAATTCCTTGTACACAAAAATGAAATAAAGTATGAAAAAATAATTTCATGTGCAATTTGATAATTGTGAATTGAATTTACTCAAATTTGATCGAACTATCGTTTTTATTGAGTATTGATAATTATCTAGTTACATATTACAAAAGTATCAATCGACACTAGAACCAACATTAAAATAGTTTACCAAAATAATTACATTTGAAAAGTAACAAAAAAAATTAAAGTATTTTTGTAATTGAATATGTAGGATAAATTTAGTAACAATTTAAAAATGAGTTTTAAAATTAATCATAAACATTACTATTTCAAATAATGAAGAAATTTTTAATGCTTCCATAATTTAAAATGAAAATAATTAGATCATCAGGGTAATCAACTTCAAAATAAACTCTTGATGAAACGTACTATGTTTACTGATTAATAGTATATGTTTTTTATTTCATGAGAAAGAAATATTATTAATATGTTTTTTTATTAAAGAGCCTGGTACATGTCAGCATCTTTTACAGGGCCGGACCCACATGATCCTAGGGAGGGGCAGCTGCTCCCCTTGGATTTTGAGTTTTATTGGAGATCGGGACGTCTTGATCGACTTTGCTCCCCCTGAAATTTATTTTGGTTCCCTCTGGATGTTTAATTTGTAATTTGAGTTAAATTTAGGTTAAAATTAAAATAAATTTCTTGAATTATGATTGATAATTAGAATTATAAGTTAGAGCATCATAAATTACAAGTCAGAACATTGGAAAATATAAGTTAAAACATTGCTTTTATTATCTAATTAGTTAATAGGTTTAAACCTGATTATCTATTTAAACCTGATTCGATATTTTTTTGCTCAAAATTCTGAATCTGCTCCTGATCTTTTAGATGTTATTTTCAAAAATTGAGCATGTACTAAGTCCGTGATTCTTAATATTATAAATAATTAATATCATGAAATAGAGACAAGAACTGTAAATTTCAGCAGTGAGCATGTGAATTTTTTTTGACTAAGACCTAAGTTAAAATTTCCCACGGAATTGTTAGCTTTATGGTATTCCCAAAAAGTTTACCATTGAACACTATTCTGGAATTAAAATCCCTCTTCTCTGAAAGTTCCCATTAAATAATAGCCGACCTGGACCTCGGTTTGCAACATCTAAAAGCAAAAATACTACTTTCACACTTGTTTGGAGTTCTTTTATGTTGAATTGACACCATTTTGTGTGTTCATTATCGGTGAAAAGGCTAAGATTAAATGAGACCTACCTAGGTGAGAAAGTAAACCATTCTTTTCAAGAAATGCGGAGAACAGTCGTACGATTGAAATCCTATTAAAAAAACACGGTGGTTGCTCTCAAAGGAACAAAGTGTGAGAAGAGCGAGAAATTCCATTGCATACTCCAAATTGGTAGGGTTTATATCTGGCATGTAGTTCAAACAACTAGAAACCAGTAGCAACATCATGCACATTTTTATATGGGGCCCACAATAGGCCCACTTGTCTCTTGGGAAAAAAAAGGCTCTGACCACCGGCTAACCCACATAACAGGGGCCCATTTGGAATTTGGTTCTGCATAGTGGGCCCCATGCTTTCGTTTGTGTCTCAGTGTTGGAAATCTTCGGTGACTCCGAAATTGTACCCCTGATTAATGAAATGATGTGTCATACGCTAATGTGAATTGTCCTGCTTATAGAAGGTTTTTTTTTTTTTTTTCTTATTTGCTGGAAGAATAAAAATAGGACAAAAACTGTTTCCATCAAAAGAAGCATTGTATAGTATTTTTTGGGGGCAATTGTTGATGTATGTAGGTTATATATGAGATTAAATTATAGTGAAACTGTTAGGTTATTCAAAGAAAAATAAGAGGATCATTTTGCGTTTGATAGAGTTAGGATAGCTTATTAGTTGAATATTAAAGGAGAATGCTTAAGATATGAAAATTTATATGATTAAGTTGATACTTCGAGATACAAAGTAGAACAAAAGTCTCGAGAGCCATTAATAATAAAAGGATCTAATAATAAAAATATAAATGCAATATATGGTCATAGACCTTGCAACTTTACGAACTAATACATGTTTTAATCTTGCAAGAGATATGTGAAATAGATTACTATATATTCTAATTAACAAAAATAATAAGATATACAAAGATAGTAAGTTTATCTAAATTTATAAACCGAGTTCTGAAAAATAAAAAATAAAAAAGAATACTTCGGGGTTCACCCAAGATTGATCAAGGTGGTCCATAATATAGCTCCGTTTTTTAAACCTCGATTACATGCGTAAATATTTTCAAAAAATCTCATAAAATGTATTAAAATTCACAAACTGCTCCAAAAGAGGAAATATAAATGAAAAATGATGTGCAAATAGCGAGCGCCACGTATCAGCGCAATAATATAACGAGTTCGTTGGATTCGTTGTGTGATGTGAGCTTAAAAAGCCAATAGTAGGGTTTTGTTGACTTCTGAGTTTGGGGCCCACTTTGAGGTTTGTGGGGTCTGCTTGTTCTCTCCTTAATGTAGTCAAGTTAACAAAAAGTTCAAAACAGAGAATAAGAGGATTAATTGTTGTTTGGAAGGGGATTATCAAGTAAAAGTATTATGTTGTGTGCTAGTACAAAATGGCCCACTACATGACTACTTGTCAGTTGATACTGTATAATTGTACTTCAGGTGAGAAACATGAAACCAGGGCTGGTATGAGATGCTTAAAGAAAGAGAGGATCATGAATTTGATGATCTGTTTGGTCCCCAAATCCAAACCTTGTTTTTAAACAACATTATTAAACAGCTGTTTTTTTGTAAAAACATTGTGGCAGCTTGATCCTTTTATTATACATAAAAGAGGAAAAAAAAACACTTTTGTCACTGATAACTTTCTAATTTCGCTACAAAATAGTTGTTATGTTGCATAACTATTTTTGGATGCATTGCTGCAAATGAAAAAAAATATAATTAGTAGAGACATACTCCCGACATAACAAAAAGAGGAAGCATCAAATTGCATTTTCAAACTTCTTTATAACACTAATATGATTTTTTTTTTTTTTTTTGAAAAGTAGTGGATAAATCCACCGATTGATTGAAATCAGTTTAGACCCAATCTTAGTACATAAAACACGTACCAAGAACCGAACCAGATCATATCATACATCAGTTTAGTTACAAAACATAACTGTTCTTTTGTTTGTTTTTTTGGAAATGTTCTTTTTTCAATCACTAGAGTTCCTTGTGTGAAAGTCCGTAAGATACATTCTCTCAATTAAGTGATGGAGCCACAGGCTTCTAGATTTGTGCGGATTCTCTAAATTAACTCAAATTTTGAGTTCAAATTCTTACCGTCTGATCAAAATCTACACAAATATTAAAAGACTCCATAAATTTTTAGCATGGACTGCATTGGATTGAATTTTGATCGCAAACCGTTCAAATTCAAGCTCAAAATATGAGTTACTTTAGATGATTCCGCCAAAAATCTTCCTCCCCACGCCTATTTCTTATTTTTTTTCTTATTATTTTTATGCTTCTGAAATTATATTTTAAAACACCAAAAAATATAGAAGTATGCTTAAACTTAAAATGATGATAGAATTACGTTCTATTGTCTAATCTATATCTATATCACATTCAGGCTCAATTATATTTATACATATTAGCGGTCGTTATGTGATAGAGAGAGGCAACTGTTTACATTTCCTCAATTATAAACGCATTAACGCAGAGGATTGCTCTTCTATATAAAATATAGCTCATAAGATATACCATAATGTGAAAAATCCATGATTAGTATGATACGCTTTTTTAAATTAGTTTTCGGGACTTAAACATCTCACTACGAGCCACGTTATATTTTAGGGGAAATTTCATATATACCCCTCAAAACTCTGAAATTATATATTATCCATTTTGAATTTATAATGTATCTATTTTACTCTTTAGTAAAAAATTTAAAAATATGTAACATGTTTAAAAGAAATATTTAGTCCTTTTTTTTTTAAAGGGCGCGTACAATTCAATATATTTTAGATGCTATTCTCGAGAATAAAACTTATGTCTCTTCAAAGAGAGACGAGGGCTCGTGCCACTATACTAAGCCCATGGTTCTACATTTTTAGTCTTCTAATTGATTGTTTTTTAGAGCAAAAAGTTCATTTTCTTAGTTGGGACACATACAAACATATGTCTAAATGCCACTATGTATGTGTCACAAGTTGAAAAATGAACCATTTGTCTTTGAAAACCTATTAGCTAGAAGACGAAACATTCTTTTTAGGCAAACTACATTTTTTATTTTTCAATAAATAATAAAATGAGCTATTTATAATTTTAAAATTAGTTTTAACAGAAAAGTCAATAAATTAGATAAATTTGTGAGTTTTTGAAATTTAGAAGTGTAAATATAATATTGTGAATTTTAGAGGGGGGGAATACATAATATTGAGATTTTCCAGGGTTATACATGAAATTCCCCCTAAATTTTACATAAGCTTTTCACTTATGAGATTTAATAAGATCACGATAGGGCGGATAGGCTTACCCTACCATAAGCTTGACTTTATGATTCTAATGCTAAATGCTGTACATTTCACCAAATATGGTAACTTTTTTGCATTAATGAAGTATTATTGAATCATTATAATATACTCCTAAATATGAGTGCCATTTATAGTCTAGAACGTCAATATTTTTTATCAGTACTGTAAACAACCATCTCAGCAGTCAACCCTTACATATGTTGTATTCAAAGAACATTTTACAGATATGGACGTCAACCGACTTTAAACTCTGATTAGTCGGTCATCAAATTTGATAAATTAGACAGATCTGATCGAGTCATATCTCCTTCGTATAATTTTGATTTTAATGATCTTTTAGCTCTAGAAAAAAAAAATATTCACGTTGTAACCAGTTTCACATCACATCACGCTACATGTGTGTCAATTACGTGACGTGATTTACGTGTTGTGTGACGTGACTATTCGTGTGACATGACTTTTTTTTCATCATGTTAGTTATGTCAAGTCACACAAATTGATCTGGTCACATCATAACACATTACGTGACCAATTTTTTTTAATTTATGTCTTAATTATAATTTATTTTGTAATAATTTCTTATTTTGTTGATATGTTTTATTTTATTTTTTTGAACTGACTTAAAAATTAAAAACAATAATTAAATACGATCAATCACAAAACGTGACGCGTCTGTCATCTACTATTTTAGTCATATCACGTCACGTAAAAATAAATCCGAACCATGTACTGTGGCAATATATTAGTCACAGCACATCACGTCACGTCATGTTTTTCCAACACTATTTAGCTCTATGGAAACTATACATCACAATTCCATATATTTTTTTTTCTGAAATTTGCTGAATTTTTTTGGTTTTAATTATATTGCATAAATCTCAACCAAATTTAAAGAATACTAAGAATTATCTCAAGTTCTCGACCACCCGAGAGACAATTTACTGCATAAAAAATAGAAACCTCTAGATATTCTTGAAATATGATCAATTTAAATTCATCGGCTGATTAGAAAAAATTAAAAAAATAACAAAACTGTTACTCTTTACAATTTTGTTTTACTTTGCAAAGAGTAGGAAAACAAAATTCAACCAACATAAATAAACCACTAAACTTTTAACAGAGAAAAAAGTTATATCAAAAAAAGTTGTCCAGATTTTTTCTTACTTGGATTAAAAAATGGTGTACAATCTATTCTCATATAGATTAATAATTTTTTTTTTTGATGAATTATGAACATGTTTATATATCTATTAATATGAACACAAATTATTCAAAAAAATTAAATTAATTGGTCACATTACAATTAACTGTTTGATATTGACATTTTCGTCTACTAAACGCACAATTTTTTTTTTTACAACACTACTCTTTGCAGAATATGGAATGTGACTTTTTTTAAGTATCTGGTACCAGTGCTTTTGTATCAAAACCTGATACGCTGTAATTTCAATAAAATAAAATCGGTGGGTTTCCCAGTATTGAAAAAAAAAAAATCTTTACGGAATATGTATACTAAACCTGCTTTAAAAACTGTTCACAATTTGATAATATTGGGATAACAAACAAATCCAATAAGAATTTCCAGAGAACAGTATATTTGCCGCGTATAACTTGGGTCGGACCAAAAAAAGACCAGACCAACAAAGTCAACAAAAGTCTTTCTTTTTTCTTTAACTTTTCGTCCTCTCAAGGAGACTCGTGTACTTTTAGCACTTGAAAAATACCAAAGTCAATGAAGTCAATGAAAAAAAAGAAATAACTCAGTGAGTTGAAGTCAAAAGTAAAAAGGAACATACTTGTTGGTTAAAGTAAAAGTCTTCTTCTCAACTTTATACCATTTCAGATTTCTTTTATTCCCTTTTAGGTCAATTTTTTTTTTAATAAAAGCACCTTAAATTTGGTCATTTCAATATCCTAATCCGACCAATTAATCTTTGAACAAATTATATTATTCACCATAATATTTAGATAAATATTATGAACTTAAAGTATTATTAATAATATTTTATATATTTTTAATAAATATCCGATCCGATCCTACTCGTATATGTATCCATCTAATATCCGATTCGTATCTGTATCCGTATTTGGAAATTAAAAAAAATATGGTTTTACCACGGTCCGCTCTGTTTTCACCTCTAGGTGAAGCCCCCAATACAATCTGGTGATCAGGCTATTGCTTTTGGGCCGACATTTTTATTAATATCCAAAGTTAATTACAAATTAATAAATATACCTATAATTTCTGAGATTTTCCAAAAATGTCCAAACCGGCCACAAAATGGCCGGTTTCTAATTTTTTTTTAGAGACACTATGAAGAGCAAGATAATGAAATCTAACACTGAAAATTCGAATTTTTTGTTTAAATTATTTGTTAAATTACTTCTTTTGATTTATAATTAGCATATTTATACTAAAATACACTATATTACTTGAATTTATGTTGAATTACACTATATTACATTAAATTACGCTAAATTATGTTAAATTACGCTAAAAAAATAAATTCCGGTAAATTAGTGTGTGTCTTCATAGTGATGTATAACTAGAAACTATATTTTGTTTCCCTTTTATCTTCATAGTGATTTATAATTAGAAATTATTTTTTTAAGAGTTACTATGAAGAGCAAGATAATAAAATCTAACACTGAAAATTCGAATTTTTTTTGTTTAAATTATTTGTTAGATTACTTCTTTTGATGTATAATTAGCATATTTATACTAAAATACGCTAAATTATGTTGAATTACACTATATTACATTAAATTACGCTAAATTATGTTAAATTAAGCTAAAATACGGTAAATTATGGTAAATTACATATGAATATGGATGATATCTTTACTGAGAAGGTGAAAAACGACGACGAAACTTCAAACGGACATAAACGGGAATTGAGTGTCCGATTTCAGCAAATGACCACTTTTCGGAAAGCTTACAAAAATATGTATGCGTCCGTGGCTGTGATGCTGAATTCTAAAATTCAGAATTGCCAAAAAAACAAAGGGAAGAGCCTCAAAACTTGAGTTGAAGTTTTCGATTAAAATTTTCATTTCTATTATTCAATCTAAATAGCTCAGTAAATTAGTTATATAATGAACTTGTAGAATACCAATTTTTACTATTTGTAGAATTGTTTTACTATTTTTTATGATTTATGAAAGTTGACACAAAATCGGCCTAATTTAGCGTAATTTAACATAATTTCAAGTAATTTAGTGTAATTTAATGTAATTTTAAGTAATATAGTGTATTTTAGTATAAATATGCTAATTATAAATCAAAAGATGTAATCTAACAAATAATTTAAAGAAAAAATTTGATTTTTCAGTGTTAGATGTTATTATGTTGCTCTTCATAGTGTCTTTAAAAAAAAAAAATCAGAAACCGTCCACAAAATGGCAGGTTTCTGGAGAGGAGAAAACCGGTCATTTTGTAGCCGGTTTGGACATTTTTGAAAAATCTCAGGGATTCTGGGTATATTTATTAATTTGTAATTAACTTTGGATATTAATAAAAATGTCGGGCTTTTAGGTGTGTTTAGATGGTTTTGGAATAGCAAAAAGTTTGAATTAGTTTCGAAGTAGCAAAAAATAGGTCACTACTTCCTATTTAGGTGTGAACTCTTAGGTTAACTTGAATTAGCTTGTTATTTCCGCTATTTTATTAAATTGTTGGGTTAGCGGTTGTTCCGTATCTCGAGATAACTGCTAACCTTGATATTCCGTTAATTAACTCAAACGCAGGGAAAAAAAAAAAAAGGAGACAAAAAAAACAGCGTATAGAAGTCACATCTTCTACACTTTGATTTAAAATAAAAATATGAAAAAAAAATAACTGTAATTATACATCAATTTAACTTTCCCTTCTCCTTTCGTCCACTCATCTTCCAATTTTAATATTCTGAAGCAAGTCATCAAGTGCAATGGAAATTGATTTCACCTCCGTTTTCTTTTCTTCCCCTTAGATAACTTCTTCTGTGACAGTCTTATGAAAATTTTAAACCTTAGCAGGAAGGTAGTTTTTTATTAATAACGAAAGAAACGAAGATAGCTTTAACTAGTAGTTCTGTTTGGAGGCAAAATAAGATATGTGAGTTCTCTATTTATTTTTTTGATAAAATAAATGGTGGTGCTGCACTGCCACTTTATTTTCTTTATAGAAAAAAAGATATGGATGTGGGTTAGAAAACAATGATAATCTTAATTAATTGTCCTGCATTAAAAAAATTATTTAAAAAAATATATATAAGGATGTTAGCAGAAATTGTCTTTTAAAAAAAAAAGATAAAAATGTTAGCAGAAATTTTACATTAAAAAAAATGTCTTCAAAATTCTTCTGACTGTATCGAGCATCTTAATTTGATTCGTTGTAAATGGATCCGATTCAATGAGATGGGTTCCAGCCCAGCCCCATAGTTAAATAATTAGTCACATCAATTATCGAATAAAAAAAAAAGTTAGTCGCATCATTGTGAAATTAGCGGTCAATTAACCTAGGTATGACGCTGGACCTGGAGCAATCCTAAGATACATGTTTATGTTAAAAATGTATTAGTGCGATTAAGTGCTCGGCTTTATTTTTATTTTGTAAAAAATACAATAAGAGAAAAACTTTCTTTTCAGATATATGATTTTTGGGGGGCAATTTTCATGTATTGGGTTATATAAATTTTATCTTATGTATTTTTATCTAGAGGGATCAAGTTACAGCAAAGTTACAACAACTATTTTTTTCATTTTCAAAGTCCAAATCGTCGATCCAAACTGTTCAACATGATCACCACAATAAAATGTGCTTGCTGATCAAATTTTACATTTTTTTTTAATTTTTTACTATTTATTAAGTATTTTACAAAAAATAGTCATATTCAGACTATTGAATTTTGTAACCATCTTAATAAATAGTTAAAAATTTAAAAAAATGTAAAATTTGATCTGCAAGCACATTTTATTTAGATAATCATGTTGAACGGTTTGGATCGACGATTTGGACTTTGAAAATGAAAAAAATAATTGTTGTAACTTTGTTGTAACTTGATCCCTCCTCTTTTATCTATTAGCAAATTCATATTCTAGACAATGTTGTACACTATATTTTAACCATAGATATACAACAATGAAAATGATTTGCCCTTCAGTAAAAGTATATTTACGGCTTGTCAGTTTCAACTTCTAACAATACTAGCGGTTGATTATTTTTGCAGGTGTGAACTCTACTTAATTTTTCTTAAGCGTGAAACATAAACGAGTATAAAAAAATATAAGAAATAATCAATTGATAACAGTGCTAACAGCTAGTCTGTTTATATTAAGTATGAACCATGTGCAAATAAAATAACTAATTATTTACAAATGCTGGAAGTTGGTGCTGACAAGTGACTGAAACATATATACTGTTAATGGGCAAACCCAAGATGAAATGATTATTATAGCCGTTGTCATTTCATAATTCATTGCTAAGAAACTGTTAAATAATGCATTTTGTGCCATTGTTTCAAATACTGGAAAATCGTTTCAAATATTATAAAAAGGCATGGCAACTCAACCAGAAAATATCTTATCGGTCCAATATTTTCTGATTCATTCAATCACAATTTGAATTTTATATAAGATTATAATCTTAGCCAACGTCTCGCAATTTTCAATGTGATTCTACAAAGCGGTAGCCTCGGGCTATTTTTTAATATAATTTAAAAGCCAAAATCAGACATTCAAAAATATTCTTTTAGGGGATAATTCTAACGCGGAGTTGGTTGGCACGGTTTCAAAAATATATCAGATATGTTTCAAATAACGAATTCAAACTGCTAAAATTAATATAATTTTTCAGTAACGTGTTTATATGCAAAGTTTATAATATATTTGGATTACTTAGTACAAAGTTAAGGTGTCAAAAAAAAATTATCAGTTAATTTCGATACATTCATTTTTCATCATTTTTTACCGCTTAAATTTGTACTAAATATATTAAAAATTATATATTTAGTATGTAAAGTATATCGGTTTCAACGATTTGGTTTCGTTGTTTGAAATAGGTCAGATAGATTTTGAAGTTGTTACACAACATGTGACTAAACTACCCATAGCACGCTAACTAACTCCATTATAACGCATATTTACATTTTTTGTGCATATAATGAATCATTAGTTTCAGAAGGTAGAAAAACAATCTATAATATTAGATCAAATTAAGTATATTTATATAAGGCAGAATATATTACAATGTTGCATTTAATGCAAACTATAAGACGAAAATGTCTTCTTTTTCAAGAATAAGAAAAAAGTTGCTATACTTTATAAATATAAATAGAGGTGCTACTTTTATCCATCCAATTACCCGGATCCGATCCGGAACCGACCCGGATCCGGTTAATTTGGGTAGGATATGGTTTAAAAAATATAACCGGTTAAATTATGAGTACGGTTACAAAATTAATAATTTAATATCCGATCCAGATTCGAACCAGAACTGATATTGTAATAGATAGGATATGGGTTTGAATTAGTTATCCGACCCATAACCAAACCCAACGCGATACCCATATAAATACCCGATAAAACATATATTAATAACTATGAAAATACAATTTTACATATAATCAAATTAACAAATGTCACGCCAGTAATCACATTTTGCATATTAATTTTTTGACTAAAATTTATTGCTCTGAATATATCTTTCAATATCTGCCTTATATATCCTCTGCATAATCATGAAAATTTATTGCTCTGAATATATCTTTGAATATCTACCTTATATATCATCTGCATAATTATGAAAATTTATTGCTCTCATTGATATGTCATTTGCAATAAATCTCACTGAAATCAAATATCTGCCATAAATTTAATTCTCTATTAAAAAAACTAGTATTAATATTCCATTCATGGATTTTTTGAATCATAGAAAAAGAAATCACCATCTCCAATATTTTACTTTCTAAAAATTATATATCTTCTTCAATATTTTAATTTTCAAAAGTTATTTATCTCTAGTCTCCTGAATTCAAAAGCTATTAACAAAAAACAAAAAACTTTCGAATATTTTTTGTTACACCATGAGTACTCCAAACAATCAACAATCAAATCCTGAAAATACTACCCAAGTTCCACAAAATATTATTGAAGGCTCTAATGAGCAAAAAAGAAAAACATATGTAGTTTGGAAGTTGTGACATATACCCGTTTCGGATCCGGAACCGCTCCATATCCGGACCGGACCCGATAATCCACAAACAAGTTATGGGTATCTATCTATCCGGAACCGAAAGACTGGACCCGTAATATCTACGGGTAGATAGGTATCCAGATCCGGACCCGATCCGATTTGAAATAAATAAGTATATGGATCGAAATTTGGACCCGAACACTTTTAGGGTACGGATCCAAATATAATAGTATCCGGACCCGACCCGACCCGATAGCACCTCTAAATATAAATTTAGTCATAATATATATATTAAGATGGTATGTAAACAAAATTTACATGCGCTTATTATTATTGTACATGTAGTTGGACAATGGACATGCAGCAAAATCCGATTTTTTTTAGTGGCCTAAAAAAAAATGCCCTCTAATTTTAAAATTTTCGAAAAATGCCCCGACTGCTCTACTGTGGGTGCTAGGCCTTGGGCCTTGGCATTGATATATGATGTTTGGTATCAGAAGTGGGGCATGCCATATGTATATCTACAGGGGGGGTTTGGTGAGAGACTTTGACAGTGACTACTGGTGATGGATCTAAGACTTACTTGCTCCCCGGTTCGTTCCAGTATCGCACGGTAAATATAAATAAAACTGACATATTTAATAACTTAAATGTTTATTTATTCTTTGATCTAATATTTATGGAAAAAACATTGTGTGCAGGTTTTGAATACTATGAGAGGAGTCGCACATAGCCTAGTGGTGATGGCAAAAAAGGGTTGGAGGAATAAAGCTTGTCTCATGCTGCACCAATGTGCACCTATCGTGGAGGAGTATGACTTTGACGGGCGCCTCATTGGCATGTTGAGAGACGCCAATTAGAATATCAACTTGCGTGAGATAAAAACCGAAGAGCCAGTGGACTGGGACCCGTCCCTATCTATAATCATGAGATGTCTTTACCTCCTATAGGTGATTTGAAGTTAATATGAAAAATCAATATACAATACTTTGTTCTTTCAAATTTGATATTAAGTTAACTTTAATTCCACAGTAGATGATTCGGGCTGGCCGTACCACAATTGGATGTTGAATAATAACGCATGGTCTGCTTACTACAACAAGTATGGAGTTCCGGTTTATTTTTTTAATCAATGTACTAGTTATTTTTATGTAGCAAAACTAATATTATTTACCTGTATGAGAGAGTACCTCATTGGCAGGCCGATCCCACAATCAGTTTGACTGATCTGACTAGAGATGGTGGCCAGTTCATGATACCGGGTTCAAGGTGCACAACCTCCACAGACCACGTTACACAGAGTCCATGATGCACGACCATGAGTCAAGTGGGAGTAGGTTGCAGGGTGTAGATGCCTTTGCCGATGTTTTATTCGGCACACCGCCTACGGCCACATATCCCTCCACCTAGGAGAAGGATCCCTAGGCTCTCCGTACACAATCGGTGATCTAGGAGGAGGATCCATGAGCTCTACATAAAGTATCGTGGATCGAGGAGGAGGAGGAGGAGGTTCAGATAGGGGATGATCTGTCTCCCAGGGAGTGTCGTTCACCTAAAAGATTGTCCCTCTCTGATCGTCGCCGCCGTCGTTTAGTTTTTATGTTAGGTTGTAATTTTAGTTAGACTAAATTGTAATATTTTATGTTTGGATTGTACTATTTTAGTTTTCTTGCTGGATTTTAGCATTTTATTTTTCTTGTTTGTTGTTTGGATGTCTACTTATTTAGTTAAACAAAACCAACATAATAATATTACAACAAAATACACAAAAATTATAACAAAAAAAATATAACACAAATATAACAACATTTCCAAATTAAAAAAAAAAAACAAATTTCATAGCCGATCGCCCACTATGGGCGGTCGACTCTCAAAAACAACCGCCTTAATGGGGCGATCATCTATGGGAGTGGCTATGAGGTGGTCGTGACATTTTTCAAAAAAATTAAAAACAGAGAGCATATTTGTTATTATTTTTTTTGGGCATTAAAAAAATCGGCAGCAGAACATCCGCGTATATCAAAATTAAGAGAGCATATTTGTTATTATTTTTTTTGGCATTAAAAAAAATCGGCAGCAGAACATCCGCGTATATCAAAATTAAATGTCATAAAATTTCAAAAAATCTAAACAAGATAATATTTCTATAGAAAGTTCGAAATCTAACGCATGGAAAACACTTGCACGTTTGTCTCACCTAACCACATTGGATGTAGACTAATAAATGTGATTACGGCTAACAGTACGAAAACTTCAGCCAGAAAAGCAGATGCTTCATAAAATGGTGCGGCTTTTCTAATGCTTGCGCTTACTAAAGCTATGTATTAATATTTTATGCATCCGAAGGTTATTAGGTAAATATCCGGGGTCAAACTATCCAACGTAACTTTTCACGAGTGAGGCTACAGTACTATACATGACGCTAGGGTTGTATAAAAAAACTCATGACTCATGACTTGTTCAGAATTGCCAACAATTCGAGTTGAAACTGATTCTAATTCGTTGACTCGGTTGTCTCACGAGCTGAATCCAAGTTGCATCACCAATTCGGTTCGGAATCAACTCGGTAGACTCATTGACTTGGTAAACTATGTAATGTTTTATTAGACTTCGTACTATTTAGTAATTTAGTAAACTTAGTAATTTTAAATTGTGTACTATTTTGATAAACTATGTACAATTTATTTTGTTAATTTTTTTTGATAATTTTTAATTTGATAAACTATGTATTACTTACGAGTCACGAGTTGTTCGCGAGTTGAATCCAAATTGAAGTTTTTGACTCGAAACTGAATTAGCAATTCGGACTCAACTCGACTCATAAGTTCACGAGCTGAATCCAAGTTACCCTAAACTCGGCTCATAAGCAGCCCTACATGACGCACATTGATCCTCACTGTGAATCAATGTCTTTATTTTAAAAAATTTATATGAAGACCAAATTTAAAAAATTTTAAATTAATTTACTATATTTTTTATAGGTAAGAAATTATTATTTTCAAAAAGGTCCCGAATCTTTAAATTAAGTAATTTTTATTCATCAAAACAAATAGTAAGAAATTCTAAAAACAATAAAATTTTACGTCCATATACATTTTCATATGAAGATCACGTTCAATTGTTAGAATTAACTGTTTAGAATTTGAAAATATAAATATAAATTCATAATATGGATCGTGGGCTACACGTAGTACCATAACTTAGCCTCACTCCCTTTTCATAGTTACATACTTACATAAGAATATAAAAATAATAACGAGAAAACAAAAAGGATTTAATCATCACAAGTAACTTTAATAACTTTATACAAATTAGCGTGTTTAGGTAAAATTAACATCCTTTTAGTTTGGCAAAATTAGGCACACCTGTCGTACAAATATACGTCTTTTTCTTGTTCCCTAAATCCCTGTATATATAAATGTTTGGTTTCTCGCGTTATCATCACTCAATCTTTACCAACATAATAAAGAGTGTTAACTAATCATAATTGTACGTCTAGCTAAGAATTAGGATTACTTTTAGAGAGGAATAGATTAGCACACCTTAACTATTTAAAATGAAGACGCAAACTTTTATTTTGTGAAAAAAAAAAAGTCGAACTACACCATTTTCAATGTAATTTTTCACGAATTATACAATGCGTACTTAATTATTATAAAATACACATTTGTCAGTAAAAAATATACATTCATCAATTATAAAATGTATATTTTCCTATTTCAGATAAACACAATGTTAACCGCTATTACATGTTTTTGACCAAGTTAGAATGTATGTTGACAATTAATAATTGTCATCAACTTATTATGTTGACAATTATAAAATACATTTTTTTTACCAAGGACAAAAAAGAGCGAAAAATAGATTTAGGGTTTTTGCAGCTTTTTCTTTTTGCTCCGATTCGACTTCCTCCGAAAATAACAATTAATTCCGTCCCAACCTTTACTTTCTGCCGCCATCGCTTCTCCTTTTCCGCCTCTAAATCTTAGACCGCTGTCTTTAATTCTAGATCTGTCTCTAAACTCTAACTCCGTCATTCTCCATATCTCTAAACCGGTTACACAGAAATCCTAAGCAAGGTTGGGAGAGGCACCGGTCCCCGCCAACCTCCTCCACCTACCACCCTACTCCAAAAGAAACGAAGACGAAGAAATTGTCCTATATGTCTCATCCTTCCTGTTGTTGGCCAGCTGGTGCAGCGAAGAGCAAGAAGGTGAGAGAGGAAAATGGCGACCACTTGAAGTCGGCTTGCCAGATGTTGTGATGTTAGATGATTTAGATGATGTGTTGTTAGATGTTGATGTGTTGTTCAGACTTGAATGTGATGATATTGTAGTAGACGTGAAATAATTGATGTAATTTTATTTTATTTAATAGAAATTATACTTCACAACCGCTACAAAAGTTTTTTAAAAAGAAAAAAAATGTAATTATGAATCTATTTTTCGAACCTCTTAAAATGCATATTCATGCACAATACACACTCGTCTCTTACGAAATGTATACACATCTATTCAAGATTCACACTATTTTTTTTTTCAATTATACAGGTCTATTCCTTTCGACTTGTACATAGTATACCCTTGAAATTAAAAGACAAAATGATTTTAAACTTAGTTCTAGATGTAACTACATATAAATTTCTTACACCTTAGATTGAAAGCCAATTATAAATTTGTTGTGTATTTATAAATTTCTTACAAGGGTGGAGTTTTTATCTAAAGGGTTTTGGACAAAATTTCATTCAAAGTCAGTTGTAAACCGTTTGGTCTATGTTAATATTTACACGAATGGTTTAGATTTACGGAACCATTAAAAGTTATTAAGTTTTAAATATGTTGGTACGAATCTTAAAGCAAATCAAACAATAAGACCTGGCTTTGGATGGATTCTGTCCAAAGGACAGAATCCAATTCCTTCTTACAATGTCTGTGGACCATCCAAAAAAGTGATTTTAATAGTAAAAAAAAATATAAAATTTGGTCTCCAAGTCATTTAATACGGAGATCATATTGAACGGTTTGAATCGATTGTTTGGACTTTGAAAACAAAGATAAAGGATGTGCGACATAATTACACATGAAAGACATAATACATTTTAACCCTCCACATTGAAATTGTAGAAATAATTATTTTATTTGTTAAATATAACACAACTGGAAATATCAAAAACTGATTTTTTATTTATAATTTCAGTAATATTATACAATATTTAGAAAAATTGAATTTCTTGATGAACATACATTCTATTTCTGAGCTTTAAATTTTCATACTTTTATTGAATATTTCAAATATAATTCCATACAATAAATTAAAAGTTTTTATTTTTGAATTCCCCACAATGTGACATGCATCAAGTTTAAGAACCAACATTTGATCTAATGGCAAAACACAATACTCTTTGTGTGGAAGGTCGCATGTTCGAAATCCAACCGGAAGATCCCTTGCGGATATTAGAAGGTGTCACTTGATCCCTAATTACTAATTCTAAAAAGAAAACATTGTATTTCGTTGAAATATACTATTCTATAAATAACATTCTAAAATACGAAGCTAAATTTTATTTAAATTTAAAATGTAAAATATTATAATTATTTTATGAAGAATAAAAATTAGAATTTTATAAATATTAAAAAATGTACAAGTGAGGAAAAGGAATAGAGAAGTGAAGAAAGATGAAAATCCAAGTTACTGCGACCCAGAAGAGGTACGAATATTTTCTTTCGACTTATCTTAAAAAAATATTATAAAAACTTTCGGTTGTGTTCTGTACGAGATACTTGAAATATATTACCCAATATAGACTCCACTTGTAATATTTCTTTCACAAAAAAGAATAATTCTGGTTGACCACGTGCATCACCAAATCTCCAAATGAAGATTTTGGTCCGGTTACAATAAATAGCACTAAATGCAGAAAGCAGCATGAAATGGTTTAGAATAACATAGTGAATATATAATTTCACTAGTACTGAATTAAAGAAAATTTTTAGAATCTTCTCCACATAACCGGGAATATGTTTTATATATAACCGTTGCTATCAGCTGCACTTTCACACTTGTTTGCTTTCAGAAAGGATCTCTCAAATAAGCAACAACCAATTTTACAGAATAGTGACAGCTAATTATATCATACTATTACTAATGCTATTTCGTCTGTCGGAATATTTGGTAACAGCATGGATTAAATATGTAAATTCCAGAAACTGTTGTTTGGCATAATGTTGGGCAAATATACTTTTAGACTTAGGTACCCAATTAATGAAATGAAGATCCAAATTTATAATTTGAAATTTCTTAATTCTCTGAGTCCACCTTTTGTTCATGATTCTATTATATTAAGCATATTTCAAGATCTTGTTTGGTAGATCACAATTGATAATAAAATATAAGCACACAATATTTATGATCATCCCAAGATGACATTTGTTCAAGTGGATTAATTGAGAAAAAAAAATACATTATAGAGAAAATCACAATCAGTAGAAGAAAAATGCACTATAAATTTTAATTTACCAGAAATAGTTAGCTCTCCATTACACTTTTTCATGGGGGTTAACATCCACAAACCGAATATATCCATATCGTCTATATAAATCTTCACAAAATTTGTCAACCCGAATACGCCAAAACCGAACAAATAACAAAATAGGAAAGAAAACCAGATGCCATAATCCAATTCCTTGAAACATTTACCCTATTAAACTGCCACCACATCGCCTTCTTCTCTCGCAATATTTTCTGGCGGCGGGTATATTTACTTTTTATACCCCATTAAATGACTTTTAATAATACCAAATATGTACACCGGAAGTTCAAAGATAGACCTGGTCTATTCTGATCAAACTTGCAGCCATATACCATTGAGAATACTAATAAACGAAATATTAGTAACACATGGAGGGAAAACAAAATTGTCTTCATCATTTATTACTGCAGTGTAGTAAAAATTACCACATGCATTTAAGAGTGAAAACTTTATAAATTCCTTCCATATGTAACTAATATAAGAGTGAAAACTTACCTGGGCCAGAAAGAATTATACACTTAAAGGCCCAGTAAATATCACCAAAAAGAAGAGCATTCACAATGGGGTCTAGTCCACAATAAATAACAATAAACCAAGTCTACTCTAAACTTATCATACCTCTCTAGGGTCAACAAAAATGGTGGACCCTTGCGTTGACTTGGTCCAATCCCCCACCTCTCCGTCACTGTACTCCTCCCCAAGTCTCTTCACACACCACAAGTCCTCGTCGCAAGACAATCTCTTCCATTTCGGTACCGCTTTCAGTAACGGGTCATTTGCCGCCAGTTCGGTTGCTAGCACAGAAGCCCTTCCCCTTGCCTTGTTGTGCACATAGGCACAAAGAGACCGTACCATTCTTCCTTTCTTGCTTCCTTCTCCTCCCAAACCATACATGAACCACGCACCAAATGATCTAAATATGTTTGGTACAGCTGGTACGTTCAACCAAGGTGCCAACCGATCAACTGTTCTACTTAGAGCTGCAACACCTTTCCAGAGAGCAGGCGCGCCACGCAGCTCCAACCGAAACACGCTGTCTAGATCCCACACACTGACAACCGCCCAACTCTCTGGAGGATTCTTTAGAAATGCCTGGTTACCTGGCCACTTATAATCTTTCTCTGATACCGCAAGATATGTACCGAGCGTGAGAGGGTTTGCAAGAACTTTGTCAATGTCACGAGGGAAAAATTCAGTCAGAGCAAAGCGGGCCTTGTACAGAGCCTCAGCATCAGAGAGAGATAGTTGGATAATCGACATGTGGCGGGATGTGCGGCGGCGATGCGCATACACTGGGTGTACCAGAATGGAGGGGGTGCGGAACTTGGAGTAGCCGCACCGGCCGGTAAAGAGGCGTACCGATGCCTCATTGTCCTTCTCAGTTGCCATGTATGAATACTCGGCACCTTTTTCCTTGAACCAGTCCTCCATTTGTCGAACCAGCAGCAGACCAATACCCATCCTCCTGATACACAAAGAGGTATATACTTTAGTTCGTTATTTTAAGTAGGATAATTAAATGCCGTTAAAGATTGTCAGGAAGCTTAAGCAAGAGTTAAGTTGGAGGCGGTTTAACTTACCGGTGCGAAGGGCAGATGCGCAAACCGAGGATGTAGCCCGCCTTAGTGTAAATTGGGCTACTGGTTTTGCCTCCACGGTGAGTCTTCTTACTGCAAGTGACCATTTTCACTGTACCACGCACTAGCCCGACAATCTGCTTCGTTGGACCCGTAGTCTCAGCAACCTAAATTACAAACAAGAAAGCGTATAAGCATTGGATTAAGAACTACATGAAAAAGTAGTAAAATTACAATGGCATGAAGAAATGTGAGAGCAGAAGTATATACCAGCATGTGATAGGCAGGAGAATTGCGAATACGGGCAAGCGGGTCGCCGAGGTGATCGGTGTATAGAGACATCGCACCGCTTGGCCCCACTTCACAGACACGGTCAACCTCATCGGCTCCAAACCGGTCTGTTGATGGATCATACTCTCGTATAATTACAGTCATATTCTCCTCAATTTATGACCTTAATGTTGTTCTCTTTTCTATAAATGTTAGAACAGCAAGTTTGAATAAGAAGACAATGTCAGAGATAGATAGAGAAGAGCACAGCGAAAAGAGAGAGAGATAGAGAGAGAGGAGAGGAGAGCGTTAAATGAAGAGATGATGATTGGGTTGTAAAGGAGGGTTCTATGAAAAGGGTATTTATAACCCAATTTCGAAAACAAAATGGGGCCTACCGAGCAGTCTAATAACAGAGAAGGAGAAAGGGTAAATGCAATTTTTAGAAACAGGTAAGAGGCAATGGATAGACGTAGTGTGGAGGGTAACCGTTAAATATTTTAATAAACATATCCAGTTGAGAACTGGAGACGACCATGTTGTGGTGTTTCTTGTGGGAATGAGTTTGTTGGTGAATGGTGATAGCATGGCACTGGAGGGTAAAACTGGGTAGAGAGGGGAAGGGAGGGGCATCTGGCGGCTGTGCGCTGCGTGCTCTTCTTCTTTGATTGGATTTATTACTACGGGTCCTTTTAAATTCTTACTCTATTATGGTATTAGGCATCCTAAATAATTGGCGTTTAATTCCTTTTTGTACCCAGAGGAGAAGGAAACATGCTGTAATTCTATATCTCAAATAGAAGTAGTACGAACGAAAATGATTCATGCCAGAACTGTTATGTACCTAATTGGTTTTTTTCTTCTTCAAATCGCATGTTTTTTTAATAAAAGACGGGGATCTAGTCGTACAATTTTCATTAATTAATTAAACACCAGTGATGTTTGCATGTACAGAATATTCAAATCGTATGTTAATTGTTCGATTTGTATATATACTATTGACCGCACAAATTATACCATTAATGTATTAATTATTAATTAAATAAGTAATGATAATGTTCTTAGTATAATTTACTTCCGTAATTTGCAATATTTTTCTCAAAAAGAATAATTCGTGACACGTATACCAAAACCAACTTTTTTTAATGCTGAATACTTGACATATATAACTATTTTTGGAAGAAACTTCTTTGAATAATTCTAGCATTATTTCTTTAGTTTAAATAATTCTAATATACTACTACTTCAAAAAAAATCTAATATTCTAGCATTATGTATGGCACGTCCAGAATTAATTTCTTGAAAAAGGAAAACAAAAAAAAGATACAATCTAGATACATTCTTATTTTTAAGCTTTGGCATTTACAAGAATATCATTGGATCATATATGATATGAAAAAAAAACAAGTGCTTGTGTTACGCGGATCTAAAGCATAAGCAAATGTGGCTAAGTTATTCCTATAATTTCAAAATTTTAATTATACATATAGAAATTTAATTGCATTTTTTTAATTTTTTTATATAATTCAGCCACTCTCAATAAATAACAAAATTTTAGTTATAGTCTAGTGGTTAAAGTTTTATTTTGTATGTGAGAAATCTTGAGTTCAAATTTCACTCATCATAATTATACATTTTAATTTTCAGCCACTTTTATTAAAAATTTTTAGTTCTACAAATCCATTAAAATAGAGCAATCCAAATAGTACTTGCACATTTATTCATGTATAAGCAATGCAAATCCATTAAAATAGAGCAAGCTCGTTGAGCGCGTGTCCGGTACACTAGCATTATGTTAAAATACCACGCATGTTTGACCCAATATGCATGTGACCCATTTTAGTATGTGCACGATCAAATTGCCGCGCTTACTTAATGCATACCTTTAAAGGTCTCTTTTGTTTCTTGGTATAGATAAAAGTATCGACAGGTGTCTTTCTAGAAGAGCGTTTGCATAAGCCTTTGGAATTCATTCATATCAGTAAATATGGGTATAGAATTAAACTTGATAAATCCATGTGAGATATCCTAGGATAACTAACTTGATTTTCTATGATTGATCATGCCCACTTTTTTTGGTCGTAGGATGATAGCAATGTTCGTCAGAGACCGCCGAAATATTGTATAATTATTGGACGGTATTTGAATAATCAAACATAACGGCAGTAGTATATATAACAGATTATGTTTTTTTTTTTTTTAACTTTTTAGTGTCTTTCATATTTTATTTTAGTAGTTTTGCATTTATGTTTCTGTGCAGAATTCGATCTGTTTGATCCTTTTAAATTTTTTTTGGTTAAAAGCCCTTAAGCACTTTCATTCACAACAGTATTACATTAGGGTTACATTTGCTCGTGATATAAAACACAATTTTCGAGCTATAACGCCTATACATTCCCTTACTGCTTCCAATATCCTATTCTACCCCATCCTGAACATTGGCATCGTGAAATTAACCCACATAAGAGAAATTCTGAGAGCGGGCTACATTTGCCAGTACGTGCATCTTTTAAAATTCATATACACATTCAATATAGAAAATTTCTTCTAAAAATCTATCCGTCCGTACATCTTACCAGGAGCATAGTCAGAATTATTACTTAGAGGTAGACAAAAATTATAATGATATAGCTAGCGAGTTGCAGACTGCTTTTAATTAAGTCTTACACTCTCGCCACCGAGTCAGAGACGCGACAAGAGAAGCACTCTCGCATCCATTCTTCGTCCCGTCAACCTACGTAGCAACAAAAATAATATAGTGTCAGCTACAAAGCTTAATAACTGGTTATTGAACGACATGTTTCTCTATAATTGACTTAATTAAACAATCATTCAAACATACTGAATTAATCCACACAATTTCACATCAAATAATGTATGCATATTTAACCAACTATAGCACCTGGGTTTAGGTTATCAATAAAATAAGTCAAAAATATCCATATCATTTCATTTCACACAATCATATTATTTCACAAATCAAATTCGAACCTCAGACCGGCTATCCCATTACATATGCCCTCATAATCCAATACCTAATTCAAACATTAAATTTAACAACACAAATCGAAAACACAAATTATAGAGAAGTTCGATTACCTAATAGCGATCAATCTAGAATCTAAATTGAACTGCAACGACTGTTCAGAATCAATGCGACATAGTCAGAACAACAATCGGACTGGACTCTGTTGGATTGTGCAATAATCTACTTATTTGTTTGACTAGATTTACAAAACATATATTTGTTAAATTTTACATTTTCTTGTCTTGAGATATTGTGCAGGTTCATTACGATATAATTGTTACATATACAACAAGGATGCATAATCAATTGCTATATTTATCAAGGATGAGTCATGAAGAATCAAGCACTGGACTTAGAAGCATCACCTCAAGATTAGGTTTAGATATCTGTAAAATTGGTAAAGTATGCTTGAGAATGTGCTAATTTAGGCTAATTGTTGCAACGGTTTAATTAAGCGTTGTAACGGTTTAATTCAATACCTCAGAACTCAACCAAATTGATTTAATTCGTTGCAACGCTCAAATAACTGTTGTAACAGATTAAATCAAGTTTGAACCCCAAAACTTCCAGAGAGATCCGTTATGGCAACTGTTGCTACACTTATAAGTATTAGGATTTTCCAGCGCAGCCAAACCTGCTAATTGGGGTTAACCGTTGCAACGCTTAATCTTTCGTTGCAACGGTTGATGTCAGCTACCTTATTTTGTTTCTCTCTCTATAAATAGAAGTGAAATCTAGATTTGGATCATCACTCTAGCTGCCCCCAATTGCAACATTCTGAATTTTTTTAGATCTAGAAAAAGTCATTGTTGCTTGTGCACACAACTTCAATATTCATACAACAATCTCAAGCATACTCAACTACAATCAATCTTGTGTAAGAAGTAGAGCGATCCGTGTGTGATCATCTTGTTTGTTTCATACATTATTTGAGCCTTTAGTGCTCGTCAGCCATTTCCGTGCTCGGACCGAGTGATTTCCCAAGCTTTGTAAGGGCTCACCGGTTCCACCTTATATTCTTTTCTCATTAGGTAAGGAAAGGCGCGCCATCTCGAAGGTCGCGAGCCCCGGAGACGTAGGCGTTAGTGCCGAACTCCGTAAACAACTCTCGAGTCAAGTGTCTCCTAACTCTTCTATTTATTTTATGCACACTTCATTAGTTTAAAGTTATTCTAGTTTCCGCCAAGAATAACTTATACACACGTAGTAGAGTGGGAAAAATAGCACGATGGAGCCGGCTCTATCACGGAACGGCACAGTTACGTGACTCACGTGTCGCGTGTCGTGCCTATCTTTTGAAACTTTGGCACGACATGGCATGATACGTGAAAGATTTAGTCACGGTACGGCACGACACGTAGTCACGCGAGTCACATGTAATTAGGACCATTAGATATTGATTTAATGATGAATCTTGAAGAACTAACCTAAATTATGATTAAATGGTCACGCGAGTCACGTATGATCAAGGCACGTTTAGGCACGGCGTGACGTAGCGTGACTATTCGCGTGTCGTGATCACCCCTTGACATTTTAGTCACGGCACGGCACGTGAAAAATTAATTTGGTCACGACATGGCACGACACAGTTAAAAGAACTTAGTTTTAACTTTTAAAATGTCTCATATTCATCCCATATGTGCCTTGGGGACCAACAGACTCAATATCATATTTTTTTTTTTATCAAAATATTTGTTTTCATTTTCTCTATTTCCTTCTCTCTTTCTCTCATATTTCTGATTTTACTTTTTTTCTTTTCATCCTAATCCGATAACAAAGAGGGAGGAAAGAGGGTTTTTAACGGTGGTAAAAATATTTCATGCATGAAGAAGCCACGTGGAAAGAATTCCACGTTATCTTTTCTTTTATTTAAAGTTGTGTATTTTTTCAGTTAAACCTTTAAGTTTGCAATATTATAAGTCCAAATAAATTTAAAAAAATTATCAAAATTATCGGGTGTTACATTAGCCAATTCCGACTGTGAGTTGTTCAAGATCGAGGAATTAATTTTTTTTTTCAGAAAGAGACAACAGTCCGGTTATATATATATATACCCGGTTTTTAAAATTCAGAATATATAATAATTCTGCCATTGCGTCTTACAATTGTGTTGTGTGGTACAAAATCAATACACAATAATTTTTTTAGAATCAGCACACAGTAGATTTACCTGTGCAATTCTACAGGTCATAATTCAGATGGGTGTTAGATTCAATTTGAATATAAATTCTATAAAGTTTAATTAAAATTTATGCGGATTCATGTAAGAACATTTTATATCAAAATATGTCTAAACATTGGGAGAACAATTAATAAGGATGCGTTCAACATATACATTTTTTTTTAGTAAAATTTAAATATAACAGATCAGCTGATTAAAATCTTAAAGCATAGAAAGACTGTGTTCTTAAAGATGCGAATCATTTTAGTAAAGATGAAAAGTGCAAGAGACAAGGATGCATCTGTCAAACCGAAATTTTTTTAGTTACCACAGTAAAAACTTAAAATTAAATTATTACCATTCTCCCCATGGCTTTTTCAATATTACCACCCACGCGGACTCTGTTCGCGCACCGAAATGGGTTGGTGCGTGGACTGAGCTGGCGCACCAAATTGATTATTTTATTATTTTTTTGGTTTTTTTTTTGTGCGCGGACTGAGTTGGCGCACCAATATATATATATATAGAGCTGGGCTATGGTGAGTTGTGAAGTAAGATGTTATTTTTACTTCACGCTCATATTTTTATTTTGAAAATTCAAACAACCGATCCGAACCACTCAACATGTTCTCTATATTGAAATGTGCTTGGAGACTAAATTTTACATTTTTGGAATTTTTTTACTATTTATTAAACCACCTTGAAAATCACTGATCCGGTGGTCCAGAAAATTTTACTGTTTTTTACTGTTCACAGTGACTTAATAAATAGTAAAAAAATTCCAAAAAATGTAAAATTTAGTCTCCAAGCACATTTCAATATTTAGAAAAAGTTGAACGGTTCGGATCAGTTGTTTGGATTTTCAAAATGAAAATATAGCTTGAAGTAAAACGACGTTTTACTTCACAACCCACCATAGCCTATATATATATATATATATATATATATATATATATATATATATATATATATATATATATATATATATATATATATATATATATATATTTTAGTTATGTTCTGAATTGTTTGAAATTTTGAACTAATTTTTTTTTCTGTTCTATTCTATTTTATTCTGTGGTATTTATAATTATATGTACACATAACATTTGACAGTGAAATTGTAGAAAATAAAACGTACTTGTTTAATAAATAAAAATTTTGGACTAAATTTGAACTAAAAATTACTACAAAAAATTATACGTAAAATCTGAGCAGCGTTTTGTACTAAGTTGGCTACGGTGCTACATGTAGCATAGAGGGCCTCCGTTAGAGTGGGAAAAATGGCACGCCGGAGCCAGCTTTATCACGGAACGGCACGCATGTCGGTTACGTGCCGTGACTACTCGCGTGGCGTGACCAATAGTTGGCAAAGAAGACATGGCACGGCACGGCACGGAAATTGTCTTGGTCACGGCACGGTAGACATGTCAGTCACGATTCGACATTAATTTATGTTAAATTCTAAATTCTGGACAAAAAATATGTTTTTGGCATCAATATTTTCTTTCAACATTAATTCTTCATTTAAATTTTAAAGAATCGTTTCATATATTTTTTTTAAAAACGTTAAATGCGATCAAACGTAACCGGTCATGGCACATTTGGTTACGGCACTTTTGGTCACGGCACTTTTGGTCACGGCACGACTTAGTCACGGCACGCGAGTCACGGCGTGACTTGCGTACCTTGACCACCCCTCGTAATTTTTGTCACAGCACGGCACGTTTTCCCACGCTAGCCTCCGAGCAACGGCTCAATATTTGAGTTTTCAAAATCCTAATGGTCGATCCAAACCGTTCAACATGATCTCCATATGAATATGTACTTGCAAACTAAATTTTACATTTTTTAGAATTTGTTTACTATTTTTTTAGATAGGTAGAAAATCACTTGATCTGAAAGGTACAGAATTTTCAGATCAAGTGACTTTCTACCTATCTAAAAAAATAGTAAAAAAATTCTAAAGAATGTAAAATTTGGTTTGCAAGTACATATTCATATGGAGATTATGTTGAACAGTTCGGATCGTCCGTTAGGATTTTGAAAACTCAAACATTGAGCCGTTTTACGGAGGCTCTCTATGCTACATGTAGCATATTAGCCAGATTCTATATATAATATATATATATATATATATATATATATATATATATATATATATATATATAGAGAGAGAGAGAGAGAGATAGGCTATGGTGAGTTGTGAAGTAAAACGTCGTTTTGCTTCACGTCATATTTTCTTTTTGAAAATTCAAACAACCGATCCGAACCGATCAACTTTTTCTAAATATTGAAATGTGCTTGGAGACTAAATTTTATATTTTTTGGAATTTTTTTTTACTATTTATTAAGCCACTTTGAAATCGCTGATCCACTGTGAACAGTAAAAAACAGTAAAATTTTCTGGACCACCGGATCAGCGATTTTCAAAGTGGCTTAATAAATAGTAAAAAAATTAAAAAAATGTAAAATTTGGTCTCCAGACACATTTCAATATAGAGAACATGTTGAACGGTTCGGATCGGTTATTTGGATTTTCAAAATGAAAATATGAGCGTGAAGTAAAAATGACATCTTACTTCACAACTCACCATAGCCCAGCTCTATATATATATATATATATATATATATGAGGAGGGCTCAAATGCCCCAATGCGCCCCAACATCTATATCTTCAAATGCAAAGTTCAAACAGATAATCCGAACCGATCAACATGATATCCATGTTAAAATATGATTGGAGACCAAATTTTATATTTTTTGGAATTTTTTTACTATTTTTTAAGATAGGTACAAAATCATTGTTTTTAGATGATCCAGAACTTTCTGATTTTGTACCTATCTTAAAAAATAGTAAAAAAATTTCAAAAAATATAAAATTTGGTTTCCAATCATATTTTAACATGGATATCATGTTGAGCGGTTCGGATCGTCTGTTTGAACTTTGCATTTGAAGATATAGATGTTGGGGCACGAATGGGGCATTTGAGCCCTCCTCTATATATATATAGAGTATGGCTAATGTGCTTCCTCTAGAACTTCGGCCTCGTGCTTCCGGGGGCATATCTTAGTGTTTGATGTTCAAACAACAAATTCAAACTGTCAGATGTTCAATCTATATTAAAATGTACTTAGAGACCAAATTTTATATTTTTTGGAATTTTTTACTATTTATTAAGCCACTTTGAAAATTTCAGATCCGGATGAACAGTAAAAACAGTCTGGACCATATGATCTGGAATTTTCAAAGTGGCTTAATAAATAGTAAAAAAATTCCAAAAAATGTAAAATTTGGTCTCCAAGTACATTTTAATATAGATTGAACATCTAACGGTTTGAATTTGTTGTTTGAACATCAAACACTAAAATATGTCCCCAGAAGCACGAGGCCGAAGTTCTAGAGGAAGCACATTAGCCATACTCTCTCTCTCTTTATATATATATTGAATTCAATAATTCTGTTTTTATTGAAATATTGCGAAATGACGACTTTTGCTATGAAAACATATTTGTTGGATATATGCATCCTTAAATATTTATTAGGAATAATATTTTCTGACAATTTCGTGCTAAAACCCTTGGTCCTCCATCTCCCCACGAATACATACATTCTTTAGTTTTTATTTTTTCTCTAATTATTTATTTGCATAATACTGAAAATGTATGCATTACAACTTTTCTAGCATGTCATTATATTGTAGAAAAATTATTCTACTATATATTATTGAAGTACTTCTCACCTACTAATAGAAAAAAAATTTATAAACTCTTTTCAAAGGCGGCTTAGAAATCTCTGAAATACTTTGATTAACTAAATTTTTAATTAGAGAAGTAGAGATCTTAGAACTTGCTAGTACCTCATTATAATTTAGTAACTGGACGTCTGTCGTTATGATGAGACTGGAGAGTATTGCAGATTTCTTTCCAATGCCCATAGAAAGATGAAAACAAGCGATCACCGGAGTTGTGATGTGACTGGGAGGAAAGGACTGTCCTCCGCTGACTAAGGTTGGTAGCGTAGCGCTGGCCACGGCTAGCGAGGCAGCATCGAGCCCCATCCATAGGGACACGTGTCGATCCCCTCTCAGTTGAGCTGTGTTGTGCCTCCTTAGTCCTTGCCATTATTTGCCGTGCCATTTTGTTCTCTGGTAAACATTTTACTGTTTTTGGAAGTTACCATCTCCATTTTTATTAACTGGAGATAACCATTTTTGGATGAATAATTTTTTTTAATTTCACTTCACTAGATTTCTTTTATTCAATCCACCCTTTAGGCGATGAACTTGCAGCAATAAAATAAACAATAAAAAAATAAAGAAAGGCTAATTCAAGTCTGAGCGCAAAAAATAAGTTGAATTTTATTGTGCTTAAGACCTGTACATGAAAATAAACATATTGATATATAGCCTGAGGGGAATTAATTGACAATATATAATAGTGTAGACTTTAAACAACTGTACCTACACCGAATACCTAAATTAATTAACCTTAATAAAATTGATTTGAGGGCGGTGGTCTACTTTCCACCCGAGCTATCATTTTCAAAATATCCAAATTAAATCTTTTTGTAATACTTTTTCCCAATGTTAGTAGCTAAGTTTGAGCTGGCGTTTGTCATTGTTGGTTGTAATCTAGAAATGAATAAGTCGGATTATGAAAATTATAAAAATGAATTAAGTATGTAAGCAATTTTCTGTAACAAGACACCAAATTGCCCCTCCCGTTTGCAGTATTTTTGGAAATTCAATTTTTTCAGAAAATTAGTAAGAATGTTTTATTTTATTTTTATGGCTATAATCCGTTTTTTTTATCTGTAACATTATAAAAAAATATAATCCATAGCACTAGATAGAAAAAAAAATCAGAAACATAGTACAAACACATTATGGAGATGTGCATTTGTAGTTTTGTACTATGTTTCAAGATTTTATTCAATATGTTGTTATGGATTTTTTTTTTAATAATACTAAAATTACAACTTTAATTCTTCTGGAGGTATTATTGGATAAATGCTTCAAAAGCAGAGTGGTAAAATTTTGATATCTATTAGTTACGCAATTGCTCTAAGAAAATTGAAATTGCCATTATTAAAAACAATTGAAATTGCCACTAGGACTGCAAACGAACCGAACCGAACAGAATCGAACTTACCCCAGTTTGAGTTTGGTTTGAATTAATTTCGAACTAAGTTTGGTTTGAATTAATTTCGAACGAACTCAATTTCGAATTGAATTTTTTACGAACTTAATTTCGAACTTTTATGAACTTTGTTACGACTTACGAGTTATGACTTATGGCTGGGCCATAGTTCGAAATTACAACACTTCAATAAAAACTCAAGCATTCTGAATTCTAATTACACAGTACACCAAAGTTTATATAAACTTCATTATAAATACCAAAATTTATATCAAACACCAAAGTTTAGTACAATCACAGAATCTAAAGATTTCCAAATAGCCAACAGGAGCAACATCACCAAAGTTTTCAAATATCCAAAGTATTCAAAGTATAATTTAAATATCAATAGAAGTACAAAACAATCACCAAAGTCTTAAAATTATTACAAATCCAAATATTATCCTAAATAAAACATTAAAGTTCATATCAACGGAAATTAACGGTTCACTGTTTGAGTTAATTTCGAATAAAGTTTGGTTTGCGAACCTATTTCGAACGAACTAGGTCCAGTTTGAGTTTGGTTTGAATTAATTTCGAACTAAGTTTGGTTGGAATTAATTTCAAACGAACTCCATTTCGAATCGAATTTTTTATGAACTTTTTCGAAGCAAACTCGTATCGAATTACGAACTACGAATTTTGTGTGCAGCCCTAATTGCCACGGTAGACGATCTATATTTTAATTACAGAGTATCTACTTGTGAATGAAAAAGTGGGTTGGGAATTTTCTTATTATAAGAATATATTTTTACATAGTACCTTTTTGACAAAAAAAAATAAAACACTTGGTGTTGGACAGATATACAAAAGTTGCATAAATTGGATTATAAATAGTACCGAGCTTGATGATAGTGATTTGAACAAATAATAAATGACAGAAACAGTCTGGAGCTGAGCTAGAAATAATGGAAAAAAAAAAAATTATTTCTATGACGATTTCCTAACCTAGCTAGAAAATAAATATAAATCACCAACTCTTCATCCCGCGTACTCGTGTACTCTTTAAAAATATATTATTAGCTAAACATTGGAGTTTATCCGATTTTGAGTGGTCTAATTGGAGTTTATAATAAGACGTACGAGAGCTATTAAAATAAATATCACGAGCTTCGACTTGTGGAGCAAAAAATATTTTTATATACATAATCACCCAGTAATCATAGGAAATTAGCGTTAAAAGTAGTTCAAGTTATCAAAATAATAATCGAACAAAATCTGGTGCTTAATAACTTGTGACTACTATAGATTCTTTTAACGAATAAAAAAATTGATTTTGATTTATGTGATCATATACTCCGTACCGTAAGATAAAGAATGTATATATTTATATGTCAGTAGTTCTCGGTACCGCGTACCCGTATTAATTGCTTTTCTTGAGAGAATATATATCAGGCAACTGATACGGTGATACAAGATAATATTTTATGGGAATATTTGAATGGCTTTTTAGCCGACATTTTTATTAATATCCAAAGTTAATTACAAATTAATAAATATATCTAGAATCAGTGGGTATTTCGAAAATGTCCAAACCGGTCAGATTCTGGCTGGTTTTCTCCTCTCCCAGGAACCGGCCAGAATCTTCCTGATTTCTTCCCTTTTTTTTTTCAGAGACACTATAAATGAGCAAGATAATGAAATCTAACACTGAAAATTCAAATTTTTTGTTTAAATTTTTTGTTAGATTACTTTTTTTTTATGTATAATTAGCATATTTATACTAAAAATACTCTAAATTACTTGAAATTATGTTGAATTACACTATATTATATTAAATTATGCTAAAATACGGTAAATTACGCTAAATTACACTAATTTTGCTAATTATAATGAAATATGGTAAATTTCACTAAACTACGCAAAATTACGCAAAATTAGGCTGATTTTGTGCCATCTTTCATAAATCATAAAAAATAGTAAGCAAATTTCAATAATAGTAAAAATTGGTATTCTACAAGTTCATTATATAACTAATTTACCGAGCTACTTAGATTGAATAATAGAAATGAAAATCTTAATCGGAAATTTAAACTCTTTCCTTTGTTTTTTGCAATTTTGAATTTTGAAATCTGGCATCGCAAGCACTAATGCATGCATATTTTCGCAAGTTTTCCAAAAAGTGGTCATTTGCTGAAATCGGACACTCAAGCGCTGTTTTATGGCCATTTGAAGTTTCGTCGTCGTTTTTTTACTTCTCAATAAAAATATCATCCATATTCATATGTAATTTACAGTAATTTACCGTATTTTAGCGTAATTTAACATAATTTAGCATAATTTAATGTATAATTCAACATAATTTCTCAAGTAATTTAGCTTATTTTAGTATAAATATGCTAATTATACATCAAAAGAAGTAATATAACAAATAATTTAAACTAAAAATTTGAATTTTAAGTTGTTAGATTTCATTATCTTGCTCTTCATAGTGTCTCTAAAAAAAAAAAAAAAGAAGAAACCAGCCAGATTCTAACCGGTTTTTGGAAGAGGAGGAAACCAGCCAGAATCTAACCGGTTTAGACATTTTTCAAAATACCCACTGATTTTGGGTATATTTATTAATTTGTAATTAACTTTGGATATTAATAAAAATGTCGGGCTTTTTAGTTAGTGTTGGAATCATTGAGAATCTACAATGGACACGGACGCTAAAAATATATAAGTTTGAGAATCATTTTTTAATTTAATGACAAAAAACAATGCTTTTTGTATGATGAGAAGTTATTAAGTTAGAAATTCGGATAAAAAAATTTATTACAAATATTAAACAGTTGAGTGGCTTAACTACTAATTTTTACTTATCAAACAAAATTACATATGAGTTTTAAAGATGATAGATGTTTAGCATTGTCTATGCACTGAGTTTATTTTTTCTGATAAAAGTTAACAATAGCACACCGGCTTTTATTATATTTTAAAATTACGTAAGGTTAAAAAACAGTACAAATTTCTGAGTACAATAATGAACCCCACTAAACAAATACCAAATGTCAGTTCAACACCCCCTCCCAATCAACATCTCAAATCACAACCAAAACATGAAACAAATATCAAATCTAAGAAAATACTCCCTAGTCATTTCTAACCTCTGTCCCAGCATGAAACAAATACAAAATTTTAGTACAAATCATCTAATAAGAATAGTTGTCTATCCTCTGTTAATTGTATAATGCAACTAGAATCCCATGATTCCACAAAAGGAGCACAAATTCAGTTAAATACCTCTGGAATTTGCTAAATTCACTTTTTTTTCTTCTTCCAAAATTGATATATAACGGGACACATTGAAATAGATGATATATTGTCTTCGATTGAAAGGATTTGACAATTGATTGATCTCTGGCAGACTGGCACCCACTTTCACAAATTATCTTGTGTCAAATTATATTTTTCTAAAGCCTATCATTCCAAACTTTTAACCTTTACTGAAATTCTTAAACACCACATAATTCGTTTAATTGTAATTGATAAACCCACCCCCACCCCCCCCTTCCCGCCTAGAATTTATAAAAACAAACATGGATGCTTATACTTGATTCATTAGTACGAGTCTGTTTCTAAACCTCAGCATTTGTAACTATCAAAGTTGCTGCTAATCATAACCTTATCATGTAAAGTTAGAAACAAGACTTTAAGATCATGTAGAATTTCATTTGCAGTAACTACTCTTTTCTAAAATATGCTCATCCTTAAGAAAAGCGCATTGTTGATTTCCTATTATTTTATGCATAACATTACAATATATTTAACATGGACCTTGTAAGAAATTATAGCTACAATTTAACAAACTCTTAGGTCTGATGCATAACATGATATTGTAATCTATTTGACACGGACCTTGTAAAAAATTATAGCTACATTTTAAAAAATGTGGATTCATAACATTTTTAAGTTTAGAAAATCAAACAAATAGTTGTTTTTGTATAGGTGCACAAAGTTAAGCATAGTAGTGGGAAACTGGAAGCTTCCATTCAATTAAAATCCATCTCCATAGAAATTGCATCTGGCTATTATAGAACAATTAATGGGAAAAAAATTGCAACTTTCAAATGGTCAAGAACCCAAGACTCCAATTTAATTGGAGGTTTCTGATTTCAAAAAAGATTTTATTAATGAATGAATAGGTTGGTAAAAGTAAGGGCTTGGAGAAGTAAAACTTGGTGAATATGCCACTAGGCAACAAGATGAAGCCCACCTGGTAGAGTGGGAAAAATGACACGACAGAGCTAGCTCCGTCACGGAATGACACGGTTACAGTATGAAACGGCACGGCACGTGTGTCAGATATGTGTCATGACTCGCATGTCCCGTGCGGTGATCATTCGCGTGCCGTGCTCATCTTTAGAAACTTTGGCATGGCACGACACGGTACGTGAAAGATTTGGCATGACACGTAGTCACGTGAGTCACGTGTAATTAGGACCATTAGATATTGATTTAATGGTGAATCTTGAATAAACTAACTTAAATTATTATTAAATGGTCACACGAGTCACGTATGGTCACAGCACGTTTAGGCACGCGTGACTCACGTGGCGTGACTATTCGCGTGCCGTGACCACCCCTTGATATTTTGGTCACAGCACGGCACGGCACGTGAAAAATTAACTTAGTCACAGCACAGCAGGGCACAAGACGAAGTCACGGCGTGTTAGTCACAACACGTTTTTTCCACTCTACCACCTGGTTATCATGTTGCTATATATTTTAAGTGAATCATTTTCAATTATTGGTATTAAACTATGCAGTATTTGAAACTAATAAAATTATTAGAAGAAAATTATTCACTATTGTATCATATAAGCGATCATTTTTGTTCCAATTAAAAATATTAAAATTTTGCTCCTTAACAATATTTTCCTGTAATTCTCTTGAAATATTAATAATTTAATATTGTCACCGTCACAACATATATATTTTATTACTGAAACATATATCATCAATAGAAAGGTTGTTACCTTTTTTCTCTCGAAGCATTTTAATAAAACAAAGGAAAGTAAATCCTGTAGGAATCTCTCGAAGCATTGTTAATTGTCGAGTAGTTATTAAATTAATTCGAAATTATTAAATTAATCAGCGTATCCGACCCCTCCGGTGCAATTGGTGACTACTAGATTCGAGTTGAATAAATTGAAAATGAAACTAAAAGATAACTACTAGATTCTAGGTGCTACCTTTTATTTTAAGTTGATCTATTTATGTATATATTTGTTTGAAGCAAGATAAACTTTTTTAGCACTAAGACAGGATAATTGTGGGAATTAAAATATCCCTAATCATCCATGGCGTTAGTAATGATATCAGCAATTGTCAGCAGCTATTTGTCACAATTGAAATGATATTTACTTTCGATTATGTGTACGCTTGTAATTAATGTGTTAGCTATTTATTCTTCATTTTATTATATGATGCTTTCAAATAATGCTTTGTTATCTGTTTTGGCAATCCGACAATGCTTCATCATCCATCGACCTGAGTACGTGTACCTCCTCCTTATCTTTGTCAAGTACAAAATTGAGTGTCAATTTTATTTAATTTTTTTTTTTTAATGTGAATGATGTATAAATTTACAATATTTCTCAATTGGTATAGTTATATGGTTTGCAGAACAACGTGACATGCTCTCTTCGAACGGTGAAAATACTCGCAATGACTATGAGCACTTTTTTTTTTTTGGAAAATCTTTGTATAAGTTGCAAAGTCGTGAGAGAGAATCGAACTCTCGATCTTTGGGAGCACTTTTCTTATCATAAGTTAATATAGTGCAATAATGTATAACAAAACAATATGGTATTACCAAAATTACATCCTCTGGCTAGATAATCATATATATCTATAATGAGAGACTTATTAATTTTGGTTAGTTTGTAAATCTCAATGTTCTAAATAGCGTGTTATAGCATTTTCGAACCAAAAAAGCTATAACGCTATGGCCATATAGCGCTGCTATAGCGCGCTATTTCGCGCTATAGGGGTGCTATATGGCCATAGCGCTGTTTTTTCAGCCGTTCCGCTATGACACGATAAACGCTATTTAAACCTTTGGTAAATCTTATCTTAATCCTTAATGTTTTATAGTGAAACTTGTCATAAGTTAAGGATATCATAAATTAGGGTTCTAAATTATATGCATTTCTCTATATATTGTTTCTTAATTACGTTCATGACCCCAAATAATTTCGATAATCATTTTTTTGTAAAATTTTGAAAATAACATACAATTGTTTAAGATAATACTCTCAGCGTAAAAGATACGTAAGATACGGGTGCTGACTATTAGAAATACATTAGTCTTTTTGTCAAATCAAAAGGAAATCAATTTAAGTTTCCCTGTGGACAAAAAAAATAGTATTATATTTAAAAGTTGTACAGTATTTGAAGAATTACACAGTAAAAATATTTTAAGTAGAGGCAGCTTTAATTATTGGCCAAGAAAGGATTAATTTCTCTAGTTTTTTTTTTCTTGAGATGATATGTTTTTTAAGTAAAGTGCAATGTATTTATGTTTGCATTTGGATTTGGAGATGTCAGATTTGTGATGCGGCTAATGCCACGACACAGATAGATTGTCTATATTTAATTTTATGTGCTAGGTGTAGCAATTCCCACTTGTTCTTAGAAAGTTAACTTATCTAACGAAATATAATAGATTAATAGTTATCTCTTAAGAAATATGTATGTAATGCAGTCTTTTCTATATACCAAGTGTACATTTTAATTATAGTCAATTAAACATTGCGACATAGTCAAATGTCATCATTCGTAAATATACTAAAAAAAAACTGTATAAATTATTTGAGGAAAGTTTTCTAATCCATTAACTAGTTGGCAGCTTTTAGTGCACAATTTTTTTAAAAAAATCTTGCATATATATATCCTTTAGAGCAAGTATTAAACAAGGGACCAACAACATTAAGAAGCTTAATTAGATAGTTATCACAACAGGGAAAAAAATAAGAAAAAATTATCTCTTAACCAAAAGAAGTCTACATTAGTTTGGATTTACTATGTACGCCACCACGCAGCCGTGATTTTTATTTTTACCCAAAAAAAAATATATTTTAATATAAATAACCAGGTTTTTAAAATATTTTTATTTTTACCCAAAACGCTAGGAATATCTGCGTTCCGAATTAAGAATTCGGAACGCTAGGAATATCTGCGTTCCGAATTCTTAATTCGGAACGCTAGGAATATCTGCGTTCCGAATTAAGAATTCGGGACGCTAGAAATATTAGCGTTCCGAATTCTAAATTAAAACCGCAAACCCGACCCGTCTCTTCTTCTCTGTGTCGCCTCTCCGCCAGAAAAAAGGAGAAAAGAAAGAAGCAGCGCGCGCGCCTCCGCCCCTCCGCCCCTCCGCCTTGCCGCCCCTGCGCCTCAGCCCCTGCGCCTAGCCCCTGCGCCTAGCCCCTGCGCCTCCGCCCCTGCGCCTAGCCCCTGCGCCTCCGCCCCTGCGCCTAGCCCCTCCACCTAGCCCCTCCGCCTAGCCCCTGCGCCTAGCCTCCAACCCTGCTCAGGTCAGAATCGATTAAACTCAATTTTCTGGAATTTCTGAAATTTCTGGAATTCTTGATCAAAGGGGTTCTGTTCAAGGCAGTTCAAGGAATTTGATCAAAGGGGTTCTGATCTAGGGGTTCTGATCTAGGGGTTTTAATTTTGGAATTTTTTTCTACAAAATCAAGAGATGAAAATTACGCAGTAAAACTTCTCTTGTAAGAATTTTTGGGGTCTGGATCTTCAACTCTAATTTTTTTTGCTTTTGTATTTGTGTCATCAATTATGAATAAAGAATAAAATCAGTTGTTCGAACTCTTAGTCGAGATTTTAAATTTTAAAATATTAATCTGAAATATAAGTGCAATCTGTGATGCCCGAATTCTTATTTTCATTCTGTAGAACTTGCCACTTTATTCTATTTCCATAAATTCTTTGTTCTGGCGTAGGCTTATAAAACAAATTTTACTGCATCTATTTCTCTCTTGCTTATAAGAACTTGTAGCAAGCTCTAAAGATGTCTTTTTAAGAGCGTTCTCCACAATGCGGTTAGGAGAGAAAAGGAAGAGAAGGCGTGACCAGATTTAACAGGATATTCTAGTGATAGATCTCAGTGCTGTTTGTTTTTGCTTTGTTTAACATCTCATGTTGGAATTTATGGATTGATTATGGAATATAGAGGCTCTAATATTAATCTTCCCCCGGTATGTGATTCTTTATTTTATTTATTCTTTTATTATAAGTAAAGATAGTTAAAATTTACTAAATTTTTGGTATCCTTGCAGGGTCCTGCATACATGCCGGCACAGCCTGAGCATCATGAGTCTCCAGAGATCCAGTCTGTGCAGGATGACAGGTTGAGTTTTAGCCTTACAGACTTTATTCCAGCTGATCAGTGGGATACAGCCGCCTTCCCGCCACCGCGTCAGCCGTATTCAGAGATGGCTCACGATTGGGAGGCCTCTGGTAGCCGGACTCAGTCTAAGTATGAGTCACAGTTTGTGACATCCATATTCCATACTCCCCCTCCACCGCCAGCTACCTACGTGGCATCGGATCCATGGGATACAGCACTTACGATGAGCAGGCAGGACAGCCTCGAGGATCATATTACACCAGCTCGTGCCGCGCAGGCAGGACAGGCTCAGTGGGAGGATTGGCATGAGCGCATATTCAGTAGAGAGAACAGGGGTAGACCACCTCACCGATTCTCCCCTTCGCAGTACGATGGATAGAGGGTATATTATATTATGTTTTAGTTTAGTTGTGCTATGTTATATTTTATTATGTTTTATTTTAGTTTTTTTTAGTTGTGCTATGTTATGTTTTATTATGGTAGTTTAGTTTAGTTTAGATTGGTAGTTTTAGTTTAGTTGTGCTATGTTATATTTTATTATGTTTTACTTTAGTTTTGTAGTTTATTTTTTTAGTGTAGTGTAGTCTCGTTATGTTTTATTATATTGTATTTTTTTAGTGTAGTTTATTCATGTTTCGTTATGTTTCATACAACAAAACGAAATAACATCCAAAAATGATCATACAACATCCAAAATAACATCCAGAATTCAACATCCGAGGTTGACGATCATACAACATACTATTTCAAACTTAATATAAATAATATCTAGAAATAACATTCAAAATATAAAATACAAACTTAATATAAATTTCAAACGATCATACAACATACTATTTCGTCTTACCGGTCTTGAACGTATATGGAACAAAATCATCGTCCGAGATTGACGATGACGGCTCGGTAACAACAGACGACGTGCTAGCCTTAGTCTTAGCCTTACTCTTAGTCTTAGGCGTCTGTACATCATCTTTTTTTTTTCCCAATCCATAACCGTAGGGGTTTTCTACAAAATCATCATCAGATATGTCATTTCGTTTAAAATCATCAGCAGATAAGCACACATTTCCTAGCCCAAATTGGACAGTCCTTTCTCTTCCTTCCGCAGCCCCAATTGCATTTCTTTTCCTCGCCCTTTCCTCGATTGTTACTGTCCATCCTCCTCGTCTACAATTTATTTGGAAAATAATAATAAAAAAACTGCAACATAATAAAATACATACAAATAAAGTTCATACAAACCTCAAAGTAAAAATTCTTCACAAAATAAAGTTAATTCCTACGACTCCTTCTAAAATTTAATCCCCTGAGTCAACCAGATCCCCATGATGATGTGCTCCTTCTATCTTGTTGCACTGTTTCGTCTTTTTTTTTTTACTCTCCACGCAGCTGGAGTTATAAGTTTAAAAAAAAAAAAAAGAGATGACGAATTAAGAATTCGGAACGCAGATATTCCTAGCGTTCCGAATTAAAAATTCGGAACGCTAATATTCCTAGCGTTCCGAATTCTTAATTCGGAACGCAGATATTCCTAGCGTTCCGAATTCTTAATTCGGAACGCAGATATTCCTAGCGTTTTGGGTAAAAATAAAAATATTTTAAAAACCTGGTTATTTATATTAAAATATATTTTTTTTTGGGTAAAAATAAAAATCACGGACCACGCAGTAAGTAGCACGAAACACACTGCCTCAATTCATTGCCCAATGACAATATAAAATTAAATTATATATGCATCTTCAGATAGGTAGTTGGATAAGCAACGGATTTATTATTAAAATTTTACTATTATTATCATCGTCATCATTAATTTTATTTTTACTATATATTGTATTTGTTTTGCTCAATTGTTACCACTCAAACAAGTAATAAGAAGAAACCAAAAATACAATATATATATATATATATATAAGATGGTGGGTTAATTAGTGATACAATTGGTCCTATTTCATATTAATTGTTCCTATCTCTGATTAGAATAAAAGACAGGTGTCCGTGAATTGGTTTTAGTTTAATAAGAGGTAGCACTTGATGATTATTTTGACAATTTTGACTAACAATATTTCAGAAAAATTCAAATAAAATTAAAAATTAAATATTGAAAAGTAATATTATATGTATGTTATTTAACATAGTCTAACAATCAAATTTCAAATAATTTTAGTATTATTTGATGATATCAAGAGATTGTTCAAATTTTAAGTTACTTGATGTAGGCCAAAATTACATGAAATATTAATATTATTAATTTTCATAAACATGATATCTAGATAATATAGATCATGTCTATATTATTGGATATGGAATTTTAACTATTTTTTATTAAGATTTTGTCAATATTGTCAAGCGATCTCCTCTTAGTTTAAAAGAGCTGTTTTCTATTATCACGTGTCTTCTTCTTGTTTATTTATATTTTTTGGGCAAGCAACTTTAAATTTGATATTTTATTTATGTACTTCGAAGAAAGCTATATTATACCAAAGCTAATTAAAAATGAAAAATATAGATATTTGGTAAGTTAATACTTCTAAATTAGAAAATGATCGGAAATTTAATATAAATAATTACGAGCCTAGCCATAGAAAATGAACACACACAAAATTCCAAATATAGAACAAAGTTATGGAGGAGCACCTTTACATTAGATAATGTATATTTGACTGACAAAAAAAAAAGAATAAATCCAGGCTCACTCACTTCTTAAGGTGACGTCAGCTGATATTTTCATCTGTCAGAATTTTCTTTTGAAATTTACATCTCTTATTTATAAAAAGATAATTAAATGATAATTTATACCCCCAAAAAAATTAATTCTAATTTATGCAAAACAAAATTACAATTTTGGTTAGGCATTTAATATTAAACCACAATTTTTTAACATAATTTGTTAAACTTTTCTTTGAATCACCTTACATTCCCTGAACCCTTCTCAAAATTAACAAATTTCATGCAAATTGTGCATACTTTTTTATAGTTGTTCGTGTCATTTTCACGTTAACCCCAACCTGGAAGGATATAGAAGCAAAAAGAAAAAAAAAAAAAAGACACACACACGCATAAATATCAAGTTGCGGAAAAGAGATTATATATATGATATATCACATTTCCTTGAATGTAAGTAGATGAGAGAGAGAGAGAGAGAGAAGCTAAATAATAATGTGTAATGGAATTGTTTAAATTAGTTAATTCTTTGGTATGAGGGGAAGAGTTGGCAAAAGCATCATGTCATCCGATGTGCAAATTGGGAAATATTTAGGCCCTGTTTGGCCTATAAGTGGGAACGGAAATGGGAATGGACTCGGGTCCAATTTAGATGGCCGAAATACTGGGTGTGTGAGGAAAAAAAAATTCACTCTGAGTAAATTTTTTTTTTTCCACGGAAACAGTAAAAGTCGAACAGACCCTTGTTGTGGTTGAAACCAAATGATACTTCTTTTATATTTATTAAACAAGACCAGCTGCGAAATGTAATTTCCCTGCAATTTTAGATTATTGCCCGATTTAGAAAAACATTTGAATGAATTGGTAGCTCAATTGATATGTATTTTAAATAATACTATCACTATTAGAATAGAAAATTATCACTCTGGTAAATAGTAAAAAAATATAAATAATATTATCACACTTGTAAATATTACCAAATTAACGTCCATCTTTATTTTAAAAATGTTAATCTACCACTATTTTAATTTATTTATTTTTAATAACATTCTTTTGACCAAAGAGAGTAGCCAACAGGGGGCTTAAAACCTACGGCTCTACTAACTGGGGACTTGGTGGTCAAGAAAAATGCTATAGGCAGTTCCCTTGATGTATCGTTCTTCTAGAAGCTGTAGCGGCTGTTTCTCAAAACTTTTAATTAAGACGTTTTTATTAACAAAATGACATTTTTGTAAGTTACCTGATTTGCACTCTCAAATTTTATAAAAAGAACGAGAGAAAAATTTATTGACAATGAGTTAATTTCAAACAATAGCAACAGTACAAGTTAACTTATACTTTTAAAGTCCAAAAAATAAAATAAATCATGTATATATAAAAAAAATGAAATTTAATGTAAGTTTCACTATTCATGAAATGACAAGAAATATACAACAATTTATAATAACATCGGTTGTTAAAACATCAAATGAAATGATATTAGAATTACATGAAAATTAATACATTAATCTATAAATAAACACAATTTGAAACAGTATTGTCAAAAAAAGACCCTGTAAAGATATTCTAACCCATAAATTTTATGGTAAATACTATATTGATCTTTTAATATCATATATTCATATGTTTTCTAGCTTGTATATGTAGCCCTTTGACGGAGATTATCCGTTTATGAATGATCAATTCATCATGCATCTAAAAGAATTAATTTAGATAACAAATTAATAGTAATATTTCAACAACAACAAAAAAACATTTTAAATTATCGTCGGCATTAAAATTTGTGACAGCAAACCCTCAAGTTTAAAATAATAAATTAAGGAGGTGATATCCAAAACACTTAAATTTTGTAGTTGTGAGAATCATCCTCCTTATTTTTAATTTTTTTTACAATTACACTTTCAAACTTTCAATTTGTGACAACTAGCCCCTCTAATAGCTGTATTCAATTAACATCATTAGCTTCTATTGATAAATGATGAAAGAACTCTGCAATCTAGGATGTTTTGATATTTTTATATTATTTAAGAAACTATATTATTTTTCTATAGTTTCTAAGATAATATAAAAACTATCAAAACAAATATAAATATATTTTAGTATGTATTTTTTTCAATTTTAAAGCTGAAACAAATATAAATTCTGGAATTCTATATAAAATACAATGAATTCTACCAAAATTATATTGATTTTTAGAAAATAATATTTAAGTTAAACAATAAAATTTATCGTAAAAGATGCAATTTAAAAACTTATTAGTTGAACATATAATTTACCATTTTTCCTTCAAAATTAATAAACATAAAATTATTAATAATAAAGTACGTATTTTAAAGGGTGTTTGGGTCATTTGTCATTCTAATCTAAAGTTAACATTATTAAATGAAATTGATGGTTGGGAACTTGGGATAGTGATTGTCAAACAGTGAAAATTTCGGATGTAATTAATGAGATAGAATGGTAACACAGTTAGTAAAAAGTATCTTAGAACTGTGATTATTCAAAGATAAAAAAATCAAGCTCCGCTTACGACTTTGCAGAGACTGAAGATTTCAAAAAAGAAAATTTCGGGTGCAATACTGTAATTTGTCAAAATTAGATGCCATGTGAATGTTTAAGTGTATGTTGGCATGACCCCTAAGTCCCTAACTCAAAACTACGGTTTTTCATGTAATTCTTATTACTTATTATAATATGATGATGATGACGACGATGATGATGAATTCAATCAACCGGAACGCGTCAAGTAGTTTGTATTATGAAATTATTAAAAGTGTATATTGTTTAGACCATTATTGCGGAGTAAGATACTTCAAATTGGGACCTACAACAGAAATTGATTTTTATTGCCAGTTAGCATAATATCGTGACCATCAATTGACCAGGCATATTTTTCTTTACTTAATTAGGTTCATAAATTGCTTATTTAAGTTAAAATAAATGACTTTGCACTACTTCAAAAAAATAATGAAGGTGATTGCCTGAAAACCTTATCAAATTCATATCATCATCTAAGGTATTTTACCGTTTGAGTTTGAACTCAGCCCGTTCATCCTATATTGGCACGAATGTTAAAGCATCTCGTAAATTTTAAAACAGAATTGAATTGGTTACGATTCAGTTTGAACGGATCGATTCGAAACTCACATATTACATTACTTTAGAAGATATGGACAAAAAAAATTACAATTCAGATCATTTTAAGTACGTAAAATTACTAAATTTAGACCATTCTTTAACATTGGCACAAATCTCAAAAAATGACCCCCAATGTTAAATAGATACCGAATTCCGATCATTCAGACTAAAAGTTAATCTCAGCTCATTGGACCTTATAGTACCGCAGGATATGCACTCTGAAACCTTATCTACCTTGAGAAAGAAAATGTAGTACAGTTGGTTAAGAAAAAAGTTTTAAAACTATTGGTTACTCAAAAATCAAGAGTTTGATTCTCTCTTACGACCTCGCAACCTCTCCGAAGATTTTCATAAAAAAAAAAATTATCCCCTAGACTTTCAATGTAGCATTTTTGTCCGATCTAGCTTTGAGTTTCTATTTTATTTTAGGCAAAGATTTTCCATAGCTAGCCTGGCGTTTGACTCAAAACATAACAACGATCTTTGAACGATAACATCGTGCGACACTAACAAGTAATATTGTTTGGGGTTGCTATGCAGATCAATCCATAATAAATATTATCTTTAGCTTTTTTTCATTTAATTGAATTCTAATGGTGGACATGTTGTCTTCTGAATCTCAAGTAACTTTTGACTTAGTGCTGAAAATCGAAATTAAAGTTTAATTTATCTTAAGTTAGTTTGTCGTAAGTTGTACTTAAAATGCATGTACATTACCACAAAATCTTGGGGAAACTTGTGCAAATGGCATGCATGGTTTTATATTGAAAATGAAAGTTGTATTTGACGAAAGGAAGATGCAAATTCCGTCATTTTTATTAATATTCATTATCAATTATAAAATAATAATAATGTCCATCTTAGCTGGGTTTTTTTAAAAATGTCCAAACCGGCCATTTAATGTCCATTAAATGGCCGGTTGGAATTTTTGTTGTTGTTGTTGTTGTTTCAGACACTATAAATACCCATCTTTCTCTCTCCTCCCCCTCACAACTCACTCAACTCATAGAAGAGAAAGAGAGAGAAAGCAATTTGAGGCGATTTCGGAAGGATTTTCAAGTAATTTTTTATCAGGTAATTTTTTTTCAGCAACCTATATATTTAAATTAGTAACCTGACAATTGTTTATCATTTACCAAAATGTAGTTTGTTGGCCATGGTCATGATTTCATGCTTACTAATTCATATGGAGTTTATTACTCCAAAGAGCCAGTTAAATTCATTCATGATTTCCAATAATATCTTACTTTGGGACTTTAAAACCATGATTTACGAATGCACCGGTTATAACTCAGAAAAGTGGAACTTTGAATTGGCAACCGGAGTGAACGATGGAACACCCCCGACCTATACCAGAGTGACGATACTAAATGATGCTGCATTGAGAGACTTGTATGGGCGGTCAAAGACCACTGGAAATTTTATAATATAAATCTATGTCAAGTGAGTTCCGATAGAGTCAGGGGTTGGAAGTTTTGGCCAAAATTCAGTTGCGCCAAATTATACAACACAACCAGAACCATACACTCCCATGGTTCATTTCTTTGTACCTGACGCAGAAACATACAGTCACTTCACTCCACCAGCACCCCAACCACGACCCCATACAAGATCCCCACATAGACCGTGCATTTGGCGCCTTTACCATTACCGCCACCATCACCTTACCCCAGACCGGCACTAGTAGACGAAACTGGATCAGATTTTGAAAATATTAACGAAAGTCCGAAGGAAGATCTGCAAACTGGGGATGAATTTGAGAGAGCAAATTCGGACTCTGATCACTTGGAGGGTTATGATGAAGATGGTCCAGTGCCCATTCGCAGATAATATGAGAATATACCGCTTAGTAGCCAGACTGATACGCACCCGTTAGCAGACTTCAATGATATATCTTTTTTTCAAGAAGTAGATGTTGCTTACTATGGGAGACGGATTTAGTACAAAGGTGAGCTGGCGCCAGAACAATTTTTTCAAAGCAAAGAAGAGCGGATTAGGAAGATTAGAGAGTACTATATTGATAAGAATCATGAGATTATAATGAAGAAAAGTGACAGGAATCAGATTCAGGTGGTGTGTAAGACTCCGAGTTGTGATTACGAACTTAGGAGAAAATCAACGGGTTTTGAATATGCATGGGTTATAACGAGACAACACAAACCTCACACATGCAGGTCTGAGTACACAATAACCGACCATGAATGTCTCACGGCATTAATCAATACCGATATTGAGACCTCCATTAAAAATGACCACTGTATGAGCATCCAAGGGATGACAAACTGTGTGAGGGTTAGGTATGACACTGTAACCCCAAAATGCAACTGACTTGGAGGGGTCGTGAGCTTGCAATAGCCTGACAATTTGAGAGTTGGGAGGGTTCAAACAGCTTGCTGAAACCACTGCTTATAGGAATCTGCGACAAAATTTACAGCTCTAAGTACCACTTTCTGACTTGTCTGATACGAGAAACACGGAGTGCTTATTCAAGATGCTATTTAATTCAGGGCCGTAGCCTGGGGTTTTGGTCCATGCATTGCAGCATTCCAGTACTTGAGACCAGTGATCAGCATAGATGCATGCTTCTTGTCTGGGTGGTATGAGGGAGGGGGGGGGGGTTTGATAGCTTGCGGCTATGATGCCAAGAACCAATTGCTGCCTATTGCATTTGCAATTGTGCTGAAGGAGGATAGTGAGAATTGAGATTTTTTTCTCGCAGTGGTTGAGGAATGAAGTGCTTGGAGCTGATAAATGTAGATAAACATCAAATCTACATGCATGTTAATATATTAAGTCTAAATAAACTCTAAGTTGATGAAATAAAGTCTACAAAATAGACACTAAAGAAACTCAAAAATTTTACAACTCTAATTTTACAACCTTAATTCATCCAACTAAAATGCATCTAGCTTAAATGCATTCAAATTTTAAACCCTAATAATACTACTTCTTAGAACGAGCCTTGAAAGTACATGGAACAAACTCCTCGTCCGATATTGTCGGATCTGAATCAGTCAAAACAGACGAAGTGCTAGCCTTACCAGTATAAGTACACGAAACAAACTCACTGTCTGATGTTGGAGGCTGTAGATCAACCTTTTTTTTTTTTCAAACCAGAGCCGTAGGAGTTTTGCAGAAAGTCATCGTCTGAAATTTCATACCGAATAGGCCGTCTAAGAAATTCTCCACATACATACTTGACAGTTTTTTTTATCACGGCATACTTGACAGTTGTTCTTTTTTTCCTCATTTTTATCTCGATCACTAATTGACCCTCCTCTCGCTAGGGTTGCTACTGTTCATCCTTTTGGCTCCCGAAAAATTGCCTCAAAAGTCGACTTCTCTTTCTCTCTCTCTTCCTCTTTTTCTCTTTTGTGAGTTGAGTGAGTTGTGAGAGGGAGGATAAAAAAAGATGGATATTTATAGGGTCTGAAACAGAAAAAAAAATTCTCAACCTGTCATTTAATGACTGGTTTGGACATTTAAAAAAACAAGCTAAGGTGGGCATTATTACTATTTATAATTAATAATGAATATTAATAAAAATGTCGGATGCAAATTGATTCTTTTAAACTTTCTCGAAGAGTATATTTGTCTATTGCTTTCTTATAAAAGAAAAAAAAATCTCTAGAAGTATTTGTTATCTTTAAAAATAAACAAAACCTTCTTGAAGGATTTCTTTTCTTGGAAGGACGCACATTACTTGAAAATTTGATTTGCAAATCTGAACTAAAATGCTGGACTAAATACCAGATTGTACTTAATTAATCTCTCATGTGCAGCACAGTAAAATGTGATTTCCTGTTGCAATTATATATTATTAGCACTTGATTTCAAAATTAACGTATAATAGCTGTACAACTACAAGTTGTGCATATACAAGGACTTGTACTAAAAAATGTACAAGTTGATTTTCATTACACATACTCGCCAAAATTGGTTATTCATATTTATAACCTCTGCATCTTGGTTTTGATTAGGGAGAATTTATTGCAGGAATTCTGGAGATGAGAAATTAATTTTGTGCATTTTTTTTTGAATTAATAGAGGCATAGCAGTGTATTCTTTTTTAATGATACTTATTAGCTTATATGTTGAATTGTAGATTAACAGAGCCTAACAGATTCCTGAATATACTTATAATTAGAAATTAAGGCCGTATTATCTTAGGCCCAAATCCAGTAACAGCCTTGTAGCACACTAACAATAAATACAAACGATTTGCTGCAATCACAAAAGTACTAAGCAATCATTTGGTTCGTTTGTGTACTTTTTGAAAATAATAGCGAAACCCAAAACTTTAATACCAGCAAGGTTTTACAAGAACTCTAAATATAGTCCCAAAATTAGTTTTGCATCCCATAAGGTGGTGATGTTATGATAATTCAAATATTGTTTGAAGCTAAATTTTCATACAAAATGCAAATCTGCTTCATGCCTTGTGAGTTGTGTCCCATCTGTAGTATACTCCTAAAATTTTACTGTATGTCGGCAAGGATGCTTCCAAATATTAATTTGTTTTACTATTTAATTTAAGAAAAAATATGATTCAGTCAAAGTCTCAAACAGTAAAAAATAGACCAAATATATCTCCTGGGAGGCTGGGACAAAGATTGCGCCGTCGCTGAACAGTTGGTAACAGTGTAGCTCTGATTTGCTGTCTCTCTTTTAACTATTTTTGCTTTTTTGCTGAGGAGCTTTTACTGTTTTACTGACCTATTATATTGCTTTTTGCTGAGAATCTCTGTTACTGTGTTATTTTCAATTTCATTTCCATTTTTTTTTTCTGACAAGCGGATGCCTTCTAAATAAAAAAAATGTAATATTTAGTAAGATGAAGAGTTTAATTTTCTCAGGGCACTAAAATAATAGTTTGTGCAATGAAATCAATTATTAATATATGGTTACCAAAGAAACATAATTACTGGAATACTGGTATCACATATTCGTAATATCAGAAACTGCCACAACCTTTTCTTCACGTGAGAAAAGGGATAACTAAGCCCAGAAATATTCTTTGAGGAGCATAACTTGGCAGGGGAGGAGAGAGAGAAAGAGAAACAGTGTAGACATGAGACGAGGGAAGAAGGGACGATAGTAGAGATCTTGTCAGTAGCTTGATTAGGATATGTCCTTGTACTCTCTCTTTTCCTCTCTCCCCTCATAAATCACACAAGCCTCAGTCCTCAGACAGAGCAAGAGAGAGAGAAACAGTAGCCATTAATTCAGAAACAAAAAGAGCTGTCATGTCAAACTCATCTGCATTTCAGGCCAATGATGAGCTACGCTCTGACATGAGCCAGGCCCACCAAACCTAGAGAAGAGATCTCAAGATTACCTAACGGGTAAAGGCTTTTCCGGCCCAAAATAAAAACAAATTCCAATTAATATCGCCTCCATTTTTTTTTCTTTTGGGGCCAGCTCAAACCTCCAATCCATTCCTAATAAAAAAAATATCAATATCGACTCCAGTATGATAATTGCTTAGGAATTAGATATAATAATATTAAATAACAAAGACAAAATTTACGCATGTACTATGTTAGCAAAAAAAAAGTAATTTTTTTTTTTTAACTTAATTTCACTCAAAATATCTTAATGATAATTCCGGCATACATCCAACTATTATGAAGCATGATGTATAAAAAATATTTTAAATCACTCAAATCATCACTATTTCACCGTATAACTTAAACTTAATTTGAAATTTTTTAAGTGAAGTAAAAACTTACTACATAGTAGTACATGGTAAAGATAGTGACAGTGCTATTTTAGCTTTATGCAGCACGCGGATAATAAAATCAAAATAAAAACACATATGCCTCACAAGCTGTATATAATCAAAACAGCACCGTAAATACTTTTATCCGGTCCGAACTGGAGGATTCTTTTCCGTTCTGGTGCCTTCGATATTTTGCTTAATTTGGTATACGTACTTCCGTTTGGGTCAAAAGTAGCAAAGCTTTTCTGTTTTCGGAAAGCATCCATGGGGTCACACAGGAATAGAGACATATTGTCCCCACCGTCATATAGTGACTACGGAGTAACCAATAACATCTATTTTTTTTATTAAGAAAAAACCTACGTATGAGTGGTCGCTATCAGTTTTATTCAGTTCAATTTTTCTTTTTGAGTGGAATATTCAGTTCAATTAGTCCGAACTTAATTGTATCAACAATCTGAGGTGAATACATCACACCAATCTCAGACATTGGATTTCGAATCACATCTTCCGTTTCATTTTGAGAAAAGTATCTTAATCAGACATAATTAAAAAAAAAAAAATACAATTGTCATGTTAATGTTACCCATATCAGGACAAAAATAAATGAAGCCCAGAGCAGGACTAAATCAAATGCAATCAATCAGGAATTCAGGATACAGGTTGAACAAGAAACGTACAAACATATATATTGAAAAAAAAGGTGTTAGAGATTAAAATTCTTAGGTCAAAAGCAAAGATTCTGAGCTCCTTACAAATATGTTGATGTATGTTTGTCCTGATTCAACAAATTGGGTGCTGCTGCGTGGAAAACAGCTCACAAGCACTTACCAGTGAGGCTGTGACTACTAACACATCAGAAATGCACTGATCAAGAAAGGGCTCAAGAAATGTGGTGCCAGTGAGTCCAATGCAGTTAAGGGTCAAATTTTTTATTATTAGAAATTTGAAAATCAAATAACAAGAGGGATCTAGTTACCACAATAATTTTCTACATTTTCAAAGTCCAAATCGTCGATCCAAACCGTTCAATATGATCTCCATAATAAAATGTGCTTGCAGATCAAATTTTATATTTTTTTGAATTTTTTACTATTTATTAAGTATTTACAAAAACTAGTCAAATTCAGACCATTGAATTTTGTACCCATCTTAATAAATAGTAAACAAATTAAAAAAATGTAAAATTTGATCTGGAAGCACATTTTATTGTGGAGATCATGTTGAACGGTTTAGATCGACGATTTGGACTTTGAAAATGCAGAAATAATTGTAGTAACTTTGTTGTAACTAAATCTCTCCTCAATTAAAAAAATGGTTAAGGGTACTTATTTGGATATGCACTGTTGAATTGAAATGAATGGCGCAAGCTACAATGCAGTACAATATCTGTCCGTCCACAGAAGCTACATGGGTTTTCCTTATTTGGCCACTTGTTATCATTTTATCCAGAGAGGTATAAATATCGTCATTTATGGATGTGAGAGATGAACAGAACCAAGCCAAGTGCATTTTTCGATGTTCTTGTCGAACCACCATGTGACCATGGACAAGTATCCTCTACATGACTGTAAAAGATACCCTTCACTTCACTGTAAAAGATACCCTTCACTGTACGGTTTGGGTATTGGCTATTTGGCTGGGTCTAGAACACAAAATCAGTCTTTGTCGTTTTTTCTTTCCGTTAAAAGCGGCTATTTAGTTTATTTATTTGTGTGCGTAAAGTATACATAATATTCGCTAAGAAAGTCAAAAGTTGGTAAAAAAAAAATATCAATTTAAGTTATAGTTTAAATTATCATAATTCACATAAAAAAGTTAGAAACCATAGCAGAAGTAACAAATATATGTTAAAAATAATATAGTTGGAGTTTGCTGTTTGCCTATGCAAAATCAGCAAGAAAAATATATTTTGTTTGGTTGTACTTGATGTGTTGAAACATTTCCCCTCTTCCAGCTTCAGAAAGCACTAAATTTTATAACTTTAACATGCTAGTATAGTAGTATTGCTATGCGGAAAGTTTAAAATTCGAATTGATATGCGGAAAAAAAATGTATCGTAATGTGGCGCCAAAACAAAGACATTATAATTATTGGATTTGTTGAATTTGTTTCTCCTGGTAATGTGGTTTTTTATTATCTCATGCAACTGACAAATTTGGTGGACTAGAAATGACATTGCTGGAGCTCAGAGTTGCAGCATGTTTTTATGATGTACAAAGTTTTTGTGTAAATTTCACACAAATATCAAAGTGTAGATGGGTACCAGTAAACTGTAGAAGTGTATTTTTTTTTTGACGGAATAGGTTATGGATAAGTGATGACAGATGTGGTCAAAAATATTAACCGTTCAATTTCCATCAGATAATAAAGTACAAATTTGAAAATTACAAATTTCATACAAAATGATATAAATTTAACATATAATATTTTTTCATATAAAAAATAAATATAGTAATGCTAAATTTTTAAGTTTAAATTAGAGACTACTTCATTATTAATATATTGGTAATCACTAATTAGGACTAAATTATTAATATATTGATCTAAATTAGTAACAAACTCTAAATTAGAGCTACGTCACTAACAGATTGGTGGATGCTATTAGAAAAAAAAATCAATCGCTGACTTACAGTAAAAAGATTAGGGTTGATTGAAAAAATAAATTTTAGAATGCACACTATCATTTGCGTCGCTGACCTCCTGCTTTGCTTCGCTCTTCTTTCGCTTGAATCACTTTGCCCTGCCGCACTTTTTCTTTCTTTTCGTTGCTTCAAAGTTTGTGTTTGGTTGTTCTTTTGCAAATCGACGATCCGACTTCACACGGTAAAGGTCGCTAACAGGTAGCCATTAGGAATTAAAAAAAAATAGAATTATCTGTGACTTTGTAGGGGAGTGGGCTGTGAAAAAAAAAAATATAAATTTGGTTGCTTTGGAAAATTCGAGCTTCACAGGGTTTTATCAGGATAAAACAACAACCCAATACCATATGTGTTAAAAAAATTCACAATCCAGAGTAGGACATATGTCCAACCCTGAACTATAGTGGTTTCGCCACTGAATGATAAAGTTGTAATAGATATTACAGCGAAAGTTGAAAGGTTGGACGTCCAATTTCTTATCTTATGGGAATCGAGTAACACTGGTCAAGGCAGTATTTTCGGCTATGCTCTTGCATTTTATGCAGGCTCTTAGGATACCGGTGGAAGTCATTAAGCACATTGATAAAATGAGACGAAACTACCTCTAGAAGGGAAGGACCCTTGTAAGAGTATCAACTGTTTAGTTAATTGGGAAACTGTGTATGCACTGAAAGAAAATGGGGGCATGGGAGTAATTGACCTAAAATGTCAAAACGAGGCACTCCTGACTAAGTGGATCTGGATAATCAGTCAGCAGTCGAACAGTAATTGAGCATCCACTCTCAAAAGACTATACAGGGTGGAGACAACCACGCAACTAGTATCAATCCAAGATCAACCTTTCTTCATGAAAGATCTGGTCAGTTTAATCCCCTTCTTCAACTGTTCGGTCGAAAGGGATAACGGCCTCAAATGGCGCTAGTCTGACACCAGCATTTTCTCGTGTGCTTCGACGTACATGTTCTTGCACCACACGGGCGTTATCTCACCCCACTACAAGTCCATGCGGAAGATTAAGGTTCCCATGAAAGTCAGTCATGTAGATAATGATTGATAATAATATCTTGACCCAACAAGTACTGATTTACAGAGGATGTCAGATTCAGATAGGTTGCGTTGAAACTAGAGACCACCTACTATGTAGATGGGCTTCTCAGGTAGGTTCTAGAGAGGTATCCTTGCTCATTTCAACTTCCGCTTCTCATATGGGGGCATTGAGGATATCGTCGATCTATGGATCTGGGGAAAAGCAAACATCCACCTGCGACGGATTTCGCTTTGGAATGGCCTGTGGTCAGCACAAGGTTTGGCTCTATGGAGAGAGAAAAATAGAAGATTTTTCTCCAACAAGAGACAGTTAGTGCAACATCAAATAGAGGACACGGTTAGGAATATCAGTCTATGGGCACATGAGAGTTGAATAAAGGATGATATCTCAGTGGTCTAGTTTGTTAGACTACTAAAAGTTTCATCACATAGTTTGTTAGACTACTAAAAGTATCATCATGCATGTAAATATTAACTGCGGAGTTGTTTAGTATTAGGAACTTCTGTAAATAGATAAATATAATGTACGACAATATCTCCTAATATCATGTATACCCTACTTACCCATACAAAATAATGATTGAATTGAATAAAATATCTCTCCGACGTACTAATTTTCTAAAAATAATGTCACACAATGCCACAATAGCATGTACATAATTTTACAGATAAATTAACATAAATTAAAATAGGAACATGTCCAATTAAAAATTAAAAAATATAAAAAAAGAATACAAGTAAAATTGCAGCATGTCCAAGTAAGCAACATCCACCTTTCGACGATACTTGTGTATATTATTTCTTAGTACCGCTACAAGTTTTAATTTAACAATGCAACAAGATTCAAATAAAAATAATTAAAACCAAACCTACAGTACCAAATCAATATTACAAATACAAATTACGGATTCAAATTAAAAATACTAAATTAAAATTATAGTCCAGTCCCAAACACACTAAAAAAGTAGTTCCAATTATAGTACTACATTAATACATTAAATGTCATTCAACATTACTCGACCAACTACCCATTTTTTTACCACCAAATTACTGTCACCTAACCATAATTGAGCAACAGATACTTTGTTTAGATCTTCTATAAAATTGGGCTTCAACAATAGGCCATTCATGGCAGGACAGGATCGGAGCAACGACGAAAGACATGCAGGCATGGGCACGCACACAACCGAGCATAAACCTTCTATTCCAAGCCTAAAATCAATTAACTTCTCTTCTATAATGGAATCTTCTTCAGTTTTAATTCGATTTACGCGCAATGCTTACGTTGAATTTAGGTTGTCTGGAAAGATAAGAAAACATTAATAAAAGATTCAATTACCAAATCCAAAATTTAATATGCAATATATCATTCTTCTTAAGAAGCTCCCCAAAGAACTTGAAGACAGCATATTTTTCAAAATATTCTTATATAGCAGCGGTTCATTAATTTTTAATATGAAATTTACAATTTTTCTTAGGAATTACAAGACAATAAACATATATACTTTAGGAACACATTGAAAGACCTTGCAATTGGTGTAGCATATTCTTGATTTTAGACATTTACACTTAATATGTACATCTTATATTCAATATTTGATACTCATTGCTCTTTGTTAATACCAAAAACTAGCTTGCAAACACAACTAGGGAGAATGAAAGTTGCTTAAGTTATTTTTCCCAAGTACTATGAGTAATGCATCAATGGTTAGACTGGCCTTTTTTTTTTTTTTTTGAAATCATGAGTTGGGAAATCATGAGTTGGGGGTCAAACCACCTAACACACTTTCAAACTTTCATATATATTATAGAATATTTTCCTACTTTGTGGGTTTTGAACTCATGATTTTTCATATAAGAGTCATGTGCCTTTGTCACTAGACCAAAGGCAAGTTCGCAGTACCTTTATTTCATTGCAATATTTGATTGTATTATATAATCGTAGCTCTGTTCAAACATATCATTATGCTATACAGTTTTAGGTCACCTCAGTAAAATCAGTACTATATATATTCACAAACTATGATTCCTTTAGGGCCTGTTCGGCGCCCTCTAGGGAATGGGTGTGGGTGTGGGATCAAAAAAAATTTGAACTAAAAATTACTGTTCACGTGAGAAAAAAAAAATTCACTCTGAGTGAATTTTATTTTTCCCACATAAACAGTAATTTTTGGAGAGCAGCCGAACAGGCCCTTAATGATTCAACATTGTCAGCTGCGTTTTCTCTTGACGGCTGCTTCATGTTTTTTCTCCCAGATAAAAGGAAAAAAAATGAACAGCAATTTTAGCTATTCTGGCACCAAACATAAAATGGTCCCGAAATTGAAAATCAATTCATATTAAAGCAAACAGCACAGGTGCCCATATAAATATACAAAGGATTGTAGGGTTCGGTTGTCTCCCCAAAGAGAGACAATACAAGCTATGACTTGAAGCAAATCCCCAATAAAATAAGAGAGCTTGTGCAATGAAAAAAAGGAAGGCTTCAACTAAAAGGGTACTAAAGTACCCGCTTAAGGACCAACTACGCAACCAGTATACACCATACCACGCAACAAGCAGTGATGAGCAATAGTAAAATAGGAGCCAATACCAAAAAACAAAACAAATAAAGACCAGTCTAATGTATATATACCTTTCCAAGCAGACCCTCTGCAGACATTACCTCATATAACTTGCGTATCAGCATCTGCTCTTCAACCTTACATTGTAAGTACATGGTTAGTGAAATAACAGACGTTAACTGGTCATGATTTTAAGTTGATGATTTACATATAGAATTCCCAATATTACAATATAACATTCCATTATTGTATGATACACCAATCCAAGTGAGGAAACCAAACAAACAGATCTGGTAAAGTCAGACCGGAATCCCATATTTCTTTCTTTTCCTTTTTTTATATTTATTTTTTCTTATATATCAACGACAATAAAATTAATACCGAATCAACTGATAACTAACTATCCAGCGATTAAGGTAGCATAACCTGAGAAATAAAAAATCCGACTGACACATAACTTCAACCCAACCTTATCCAATCTTAAGGCAGAGCTGACCTTAAGTTGACCTGTATCATACATCACCCTAACTTGCATGTATTCCCAACCTGACCAACTTAAAGCATGACTAATTGACTATAGCCCGTAACACAGAGCAGACAAAACATAGAAGCAAAGAAGACGTAAGAAGACTTGAACTCATGAATGAATAGCCTCACTTAAGAATTGAGATTACCATATATGAAAGGTACCTCACTACAGAGCAAATCGGAATTTGTAGATTATTTTACCTAGTGCCGAATCTGAGCAAATCAGTTATTCAGGTCTTCTAAAATAACAGAATCAGTTTCAGATCAGAAAAGAAATCTGAAACTGATTTGACCTAGTGCTGACCCAAAGTAATTCGGAATTTGTAGGCAGTTTTTTTTTTTATGGTTGGAATTTGTAGGCAGTTAACGTTTAGTAATAGTAAGAGAGGTAGTGAGAGAAAATATAACGAAGAGAAGACGATAAAGAGGGACACATGAATTCAACAAAGAGAGATTCAAATTCTGGGAACTGCGTTAAGCAATTATGGGTTTGTGAAATCAATTAATAGATCAATTGAAGTATTGCCAATGGTTGTTTTCTGAATTGGAACTATGTACATATTCTGTCCTCTTATTGTTCATTTGTCTCACATATTAATTGGGGTAATAAGCCCCATCAATTCATCAGTCCTTGTTGAATTGCAAAACAATATTGAACTTTGCCATAGATTTATAAAGGGTAAATTCGCTAGAGGTCACTAAACTTTGTGGACTCTTTTCAATTTAGACCTTGCGAGATTGCAGGATCAATAAAACTGTGTGTACTGCCACTGTCTAACAAGGCATACACTGGTTTCTGCCTGGGGCCCTAGGCCTGCAAGCACACGTTGATCGTGGACTATTTGAATTTTACGATATTCACAGAAAAGCTTAAATGCTAAGTAGAGATTGGACTATGGGAATGGACCACGAGAGGGAATACATTGATCCGGGAATGGGCTAACTCAGTGGGCTACTGGACCACTGGAAGACTGAGCCTTACAAGAATGAATGAAAACAAGGAATGAAAGCTACTGGAAAAGAAGAAGTCATTGTAATGCATTAATTAATTAATTTTTTTTTCAGTACATTAGTAAAGGAACTGATAGATCATATGTGTACTTCGGGGTAGTTATAAACGCTAAAGACTAGAGAGCACCGATTCTGTTAAGAAAGATGAAAAAGCAGCTTATTTAGATTGTCGCTACCTCGCGGCTCTAGAAGCCAACTTGGAGGCTTTGTCAGTTTGATACCTAAACCTCTTACTAATTAAAGCGTACAATGCCTGCAAACCTGGTGAGAATAATGTGCTGTTTTGTGAGGACGCTAATTTCAAAGATGTTATTAGCAAATCGAACGCAAAAAAGACGATGTTAACAGAGTGGTTTGAAGCGAATCGCATGTATGAAGATGCGAATGAATTAACATACGTGCCGTTTCCTACCTACAAAGTGGGTCTGGCATGCAGATGGGTTTTATTGGACTAGGAGAAAGCAAAGGAGGGGACCGGGGAACGTATTGGCAGGATTTTTTATGTGTTTCCAGGAGATATATTTTTTCAGGATTTCTTTTAGGAGCGACGTCTTTTGAGAGCGTGCAAACCGTGAGTGGGAACACTTTGTCCCACTTTCAGTGATGCTTGTAAGGTTAAAATGATCTATGGATGGTTGTAGCTGTTCGTACGCACATTTATCTCTCTAGCTCTTCCTTCTCATCTTGACACAAAGAATTTATTTAATAAAATAAGCAGTCGCACCTCGAGAGGATGGTGTGGAGAGGATGTTAGAAGGCAGCGAGTTGCTTGGTTTTGTTTTCTTTTGCACCGTCTATGCAGAACGGCCATTTCATCTTCTGGAAAGTATGAAAAAGGGCAACCTTATTTGTAGTCATAGGATGACCCTATGACAGGCCTGCTAATGAGCGGGTTTGAGTCCAAACTCAGCCCGGTTCAATTTATGAAGTCTGCAAGGCCCGTTCGAACTCGGCCCGTCCAATTCATGTTCAATATTAAGCCCGTTCACCTTAAGATCAGTTCAGAAAAGACCGTCCAATTCGCATGCAGTTCGGACAAACCCGTCCAACTAACTTGATTTGTTTATTAATAAATAGCGCAAACTGCACACTAAACTCGGATAATAACGGATCCAACCAAAAAACTGAAAACTTCACAATAAATACACCGACTAATATTCCTTCAGATCACATGCTCATTATAATAAAGTAGCAATCAATCACAAAATATAGTCTCAATACAATTGACATATGGAAAGCACGTTCGTCTTTATAATGCATAAGGAAAGAAAAATACCAAATATAGTACAATACTTAAGAAAGCACAATAAGAAAAGAAAAACAAAACTCCAAACAAACTATGAAGTTTATGGTTCTATAAAGAATAGAAAAAGAAAATAAAAGAGACCTGCCATACATAGATTGTAGAAAGGAGGATGAGATTGCATAATTGGAGAAATCCTTCTTTTTGTTGCTTCCAGTCCTAGCTGAACAGGTGAGGTGGGATTGAAACTACTGGGTCATGTTTACGGGGGTTATTTATGGATGATCTAACTTGGCAGGGGGGGACCTTGAAGTCTACATCCTCTAATCGTACCGATACAGCGCACAACACAGCAGCACACCAGTCTTCTGGCTTTGCTGCATATTTAAGACCTGAACAATACTTTATACTAATTTATAGCGAAGAAAAACCGAAAAGCATCGAAAGTAGCCAATCTAGTTCTCCAATTAGAAAGCAAATTTGAACCTGAAGTCGATGCAGTTCATGAGATATTGCACGGTACAAGTCTATCAGACACTCATTTAGTTTCTCAAGATGCCTACAGAATTACAGAACAAGTTTCAGCACAATATTCACACAATGTAATAAATCAGAAAAATATTTGGGTGAAATAATTTTGAGGATAAACTACTTCAGTGTTTCGCTCGAGTGCTTTTGCTTTCATTTCCTCAAGAGAGCTCTGATTTCGATATACCAATATCCTAAATAAAATAAGAAAAAAAATTAAAAATAAAAAAATGATACAATTGCACTGTGCAAATTTTTCTAAAATGCTTAAAAAGGGAAGATAAAAATAAAATAAAAAGAAAGACAGCCTTCCGCAAGAAAGAAGGGTTCAAATGCCTCCATTTTTTGTGCCTCCACCATGCCTCCATTTTTAAAAACTTTAATAACTCCAAATTTAAAACTTAAAAGTCAAAATAAAACCGTTGGATATGATCTACATCATTTTTTCTATGTGCTCATAAAAAATTATCACATTTTGATTTTGTTTTTATGTGAATCAATAAGTTGAAAAATCGACGTCTAGAAATTATCCACATTAGTACATTTTTTACAAGCTCTTGATGACAACCAAAACAAAATTGAAATGTCATAATTTTTTACACGTGCATAGGTAAAATGATGTAGATCATATCCAACGGGTTTATTTTGATTTTTTAGTTTTAAATTTTGAGTTATTAAAGTTTTTAAAAATGGAGGCATGGTAGAGGCATGAAAAATGGAGGCATTTGAACCCTCCTCTATTTTGGTAGGAAGAATGAATAATCTGGGTTGGTTTTTCAAAAGTAGATTAAAATTGTTGAGAATACTTGAGTTCTATATATGATATAATTAGTCATGACTCATGAGGCATTTTTTATGAGGGACTTTGCAAAGATGTTAGAAAAAGATTGTAATAGGGGATAAGTTGTAAGAAAAAGAGAGATAAAATAGTAAAAAAGAATTTTATGAAGAATGAAAGCAAATAAAAAGACAATTTTAGAATTTTAGAGCAATACTTTGTTTCCTTCTTTCATCTAACTCTTAACAAATGTATGAGGAGAGCTAACAGAGAAATTTCAGAATTTTAGAAGAAATAATTTGTTTCTCTTCTCAATCTAAATTAAAGAAAAAATAATCTTTACTTCAAATAAATTGGTCAGAAGAGCATGAGTGGTATCCTTAATCGACAATAACCGGATTAATATTAATTTTTTAAAACTAAAAAATGACAGGCTTACCCATTAATTAACCGAATCTAATTTTAATATTCCAGCCGCTTAACATATAGAATAGGCCATTATTTTCTATAATAAGATACATAGAAAAAGCCAATATGCGAAGTATTTTATACAGACAAAGATAACTAGTATATTCTCTCAGGTGGTTTCCAGTGATGTTGATGCTCATATTTATTACAATAAATTGTATTATTTTATGCAAATGATAATTCCTTGATTAAAAAGTTGAGGATGAGCAAAATAATGGCGTATTAGAAAACTGAGAAAAAGATGGTTTATTGCAGTGTTCTAAATAGCGCGCTATAGCGTTTTTGGACTCTAAACGCTAAGCTATGGCATGAAAATACGCTAATTGCGCTACGGCCGCTATAGCGGTAATAGCGGTCCGCTATAGCGCATAGCGTGCTATTTGCGCGCTATGCATATTGGGCTTTTTTAGACAATTTATATGGACTTAAATAAAGATCCATAAAATTTATTTTGTATAGAAAAAAAAAAAAATAGAATGAATCATGATGCTTAAGATATTTTGTATAGAAAAAGATCGATAGTTTATGATATTATTATGGATATTTTGAATCATGGACTTTTGTACTAGTTCAATATGAATATTATAATTTCTTAATTAATTTGGTGTTATTTATTGTTCTATGAAACTTTAGATAATGTTAATATATAGTACAAATATATAATATAATTTTTGTAAAAAAAATAAAACGCTATTTGGAATAGCTTCCGCTATAGCTACGCTATTCGCTATAGCTTTTTTTGTAGCCTCTCCGCTATGACGCTATAAACGCAATTTAAAACATTGGTTTATTGAGTTGTTTAATTGCGCCATCTGTCATGATTTATTCAATGATTGCGGCTATTATTAAGGTAGATTAATAATATCTTATGCCTCTAACAGTTGTCCCCATTTATATAAATTAAAATTTTAAATGATTGCATAGAATTGTTATCCTCCTCCACTGATAGTTAGAAGATTACCTTTAGTCAACGGTGTCAATATAAGTTCCATAAATTTTTACATAGTAAATGTAAAAAAATGACTAATAAGTATTTTAAATTTCTAACTCTTTTTCTTTTTATGACCTAGAATCCTTACATTTTTAATGTAAATTTGTTATTTTACATGTAGATTAAGGTGATGCTTAGCCCAAATAGATGATTAAATATCCTCCTTATGAAGTTAAAATCCATGCATTGTTATCTCCAGTCTAAATAATAGACATTGTTCTTGCTAGAAAATATTTTTCAATACTATTGTTTTTAATATGATGATGATAAACAACATACCAAATTACAATTGTATTGCAAGCAAAATTGCACAAAATTGGGCAAAGTTTGTGAAATATTGCCTTAGTTTTTAGGTGTTTTTCAAAGATATTTGTTAATGAAAAAGAAATATTGATGTGACAAAAGATAGTACGTATCGTTCAATGCAATATTACCGCAATTTAATTTAAATGAGCTACTTGAGTTAGGGTGCACTAAGAGCCATGAAAAAAATATTGAGCTAATATTTTATTGAATATGTAAAAAAGTTTGGAATTTAGTTTGATACTCTGTGGTCCTGTTAATATGAAAAAAGAAATCAAATAAATAATATCTCCTCACGATCCATATTGTGGTCCAAAATCTAACGGTTTTTTGGGAATTATTATTTTTTCTTTCTATTTCAATTTCTTTTAGTATGTGGGGAATATTCCAGTCAACTACATTTGTGAAATTAAAATTCAGTCAATAAACTAAAGTTCTTCCTGATACATTGTAAAATGGTTTTAGAGCAGATGATGCAAAAATGGTTTTAGAGGTGAAGTTAAAACATCATCTTGTAATCCATCAAACTTCAAAATTCCTACATAAGTTTTTAATCCATCATTTTTTAGGGCTTGAAAGGATTTGTTCCATAAGAATTATAAACTTGCATAAAATAATCAGAAATGAGATTTTCATTTGTCGATGTAATAATAAAGAAATTTTAATTGACTAATTCATCAACTATTTTAGTTTATTTTGGTTTCGTTGTTAATATATGTTACACCGATTTTATATTTAGTATATATAGTCGCGTATCATTACTGGACCATGTTGGAAATTTAAACAGAAACAACAAAATAAATCCGGCTACTATATAACACCACACACTTGCATATAATTTCAATGATTAATTGATGCACTATATTTAGTGCACCTGGTGCTCAATATTAATTTGGAAGGGTTTCAGGAACAAGGGATTGGGATCACCATATTACAGAATGAGTGAGCCTATGGTGCTATGCATAGCATGGATAGCTAGTGTGCTACGGCTCAATGTGGTACTTTTTAAAATCCTAACGGTCGATCCAACCGTTCAATGTGATAACCATATGAATATGTACTTGCAAACTAAATTTTATATTTTTTCGAATTTTTTTACTATTTTTTTAGATAGGTAGAATTTTGATGGTCCAGAATTTTCAGAAAACACTGATTTTTCTACTTATCTAAAAAAATAGTAAAAAAATTCGAAAAAATATAAAATTTAGTTTGCAAGTACATATTCATATGGTTATCACATTGAACAGTTGGATCGACCGTTAGGATTTTAAAAAGTACCATATTGAGCCGTAGCACACTAGCCATCCGTGCTATGCATAGCACCATAGGCTCACTCATTTTTATCATTTTGGCAGGGTTTCAATTGAAGATAAACAGGGGCCAATTCAAAGAAGTTTGTAAATTTCATGTGTAATTTTTGCTAATTTAAAAAAAAATTATAGTTTGTCTCCTCTATCAATGAAGAATTTTTTTAATAAAAGCAACAAATATGTTTTGCTATAAAATATATATTGTTTTTTTTAATATGAGTTGAGAATCAAGTCAGCCGACACATAAAACATATATTGTTGGATATCATTGTTATCAAATTCAGCTCCCGTTATAGTAAATTTCTGATTTCTCCCTTGAAAATAGGTGTAATTTTCAAAAAATAAGTGAAGTATCAAATTATGAGAGTACAATTTTTGCATTCTTAAGGGGAGTTTTCTAACATTGTATAAAATCTGTATCAAAGTTTCCGTAAAATATGAGTACAGGCGATAAATTAATCTTAAAAAACAAAGAAATTAATTATTCAAAATTTTAACTAGACAAATATGCACATATAGGTCGGCATTTTTAATGTAGATTGAGTAGGGGTGTAAACGGAGCGGATTCGGAGCGGATAACGCTGATAACAAATCCGCATCCGTCTTTCAATAAACGGATACGAATACGGATACGGAAAGTAAACGGATGTCAAAATTCAAAATCAAATCCGCCTTAAACGAATACAGATACGAAGCGGATAATCATGATTATGAATTTGAATACATATATGAAACGAATTAGTGTCGGATATTAAGTTATATGAATAATCCATCAAATTATCCACCTATATAGCATAATACAACTATTATAATCAAAACAATATTTTTTACAATGCAAACAAAGAAAAAAAAAGGAAAAAAGTAATGCTCCGGTCGGGAGTAAACTTTAGTCCCACTGAAAGAATCAAAGTATAATTGAACGCTTCATATAACACTTGAGAGTAGGTCCGATGGGCATCAGACCTACTCTGGTTCGATGGATTTAATCACCGTCGATTTGCTTTAAGATTCGTGCGGAACGCTTTAAACTTTGTGCATGTCTGTTTCAGTTTTCGTGCGCACAATCTCAAATTAGATTGGACGGTTATCATGCTCGTTGAACCTAAAAATAGGTCCGATGGGCATCGGACCTACTCTTTTCTCTTCATATAATAGGGAGGCAGTCTGTAAACATTTACGTGGGCACACCCACGTGGAGTCATTTCTTCAAATTCAAAGCAGTCACATGACGGGGGCCTGTGGGACTTTTTAATTACTTGAATTCGGGTAGATTTAATTAAATAGCTTCGGAAACCCGAAACCCGTTTATATCCGGATAGATATCCGCTCCGTTTCCAACTCATAAACCGAATCCGGATCTCAAGCAGATATGGATCGGATTCAGAATGGATAATTCAGATCCGTTTACACTCCTAAGATTGACACAGTTTATAAACCCTTTTTTCTTTTCACTGTTTCTGAATTTTTAAAATTGTTGATTTTTATTATTCCTCCTACAAGTTAATGGCCTGATTATTAATTTGATGATGATTAGGCAACTCTTTTGGCACAACACTTAAATTAGTAGCCTTTATTTATTAATTAAAATTGCCAATATTTATATAAAATTTGATTTCATTCATTTATCTATGTTGCTGGAGGCATTCCTGACTAGGGCTGGGCAAAATTGCTCGAACTCGTAACTCGTTCGTAACTCGCTCATTTACAGCTCGGTTTAACTCGCTCATTTACAACTCGAGTCAGTTCCAACTCAAGTTGGCTGACTCGTTTAATAAATGAGCTGAGTTTGAGCTGACCCCAACTCGCTCATTTATAACTCGAGTTACATAAAGTTACACAGTCTTGGACACAGAAAATCCCAGAATAACTAAAACCAAACCCAAATCTGAAATCCCAATATGAAATTAAACGAGTTACGTTGATTTATCTAATGTAACTTGTGTTGTATTGATTTAACTGGTTAAACGAGTTGTGTTCCAACTCGAGTTGATAACGAGCTGAGTTCGAGTTGGCTCTACAACTCGTTATTACCATCCCAACTCGAGTTGACTCGCTCATTTATTTAATGAGCTGAGTTCGAGCTGGAGGTAACTCGCTCAAACTCGGCTCATTTACAGCCATATTCCTGACTAGTGTATTGAAAACGGTCCGGGGCGAGTCGGTCCGGTCCAAACCCGCCCGGTCCCCGGGTTGACTCGGGCACGGGTTAGCCCCGGTCAACGGGTTGAGTCAGGTAGGGGGGTCGGGTTGGGGTTTGAGTCGGCCGACCCTTACCCGGCCTAAACCCGGCGAGTTAGGTCGGGGTGGGTTGGGTCCGGTCGGGACGTCGGTCCGGTCCGTTTTTTTTTTCTTCTATTTTTCTATTTCTGTTTTGTTTGGGGTTTTTTGCTGTTTTTTTTTCATTTTTTTTTATTTGAACTTAATATATTTTTGTTTAAAATCAAATTATGTTAAACCGAATTTTGTTAAAACCGAATTATTCTAAAACCAAATTAGTTTAAAACCAAATTATTCTAAAATCGAAATACCGAATTAGTTTAAAATCGAATTATTTTTTATCTTTAAAACCAAATTATTTTAAAACAATAGATTTAAAAATAAAAGTTACCCTCCTCCTTTATTTCGGGCTTGGGACCGGCTATGTAAAATAACATAGGCGGAGTTCTAACTTTTTTTTTTGTTAGTAATTATTTTTAAAATGAAACAATTGAAATATTTAGAAATTATAATTTAAAAAAATAACAATAAATATTAAAAGAGGTTAGAATTTTATACCGACACTACCTATCTAGTAGTTATTGTGCATTTACCATAGGTTGCTCTCTTGCTCACCGTCCGAATCTTCGTTAGGCTCAGGCCCCTCGGTACCGCTTTCTTGAGTTAATACACCGGATGATGACGCATCCAATTCCATGGCATGTTGCGTGCGATTTTCAGCATCAATCCAGTCTTTCAAGCACACAAGTCTCTCGAAAACATGTGCACTCAGCTTACTTCGTTTATCGGTGAGGATCCTGTTCGTCGAACTAAAACAGGATTCGGAAGGGACGGTTGACACGGGCACGGCAAATATGTCGAGGGCCATCATCACCAGCGTTGGATAGGCAGTTGCATTCCTCCTCCACCAATCCATGAAGTCAACTCCTTCATTTTCGTTGGTCCCCAAACAGTAGCTCATTAACTCGTTCGTGTTACATTGGGATCCCGTCGGGTCGTCATCATCCTGAAAATCGCCTAACAATCCAGTACTGCTGTGTGTGGATAGACTATTAAAACAATAGAAAAAATTAGTGGACAAATAATGTAGATATTATAAATAATAAATATTAAAAACATATGTATATTTATATTCATACCTCACGCCACCGGTCGAAGGCGGTTGGTTGGCATTTCTTCTTTCGCTGTATATGGCGAACATGTCCTCCAATGCCCGTTGTACGCGGGGCTCCTCGTCCCTCCAGTTTAATTTTAGATTTTTCTTGTAGGCTACGAGTATTTTTACCGTGAACTTCTTCTTATATGCCGGATGGAGGCAGTTTGCGAGAACGGTCAAGAGGGGTACCTCTTCCCAATATTTAAGAAATTTTACCTTCATAGCTGCTACGATCGGATAGAGAGGGGAATCCTCACTATCCCTATCTTCCATATCACGGTACACCTTGGAAATATAGTAGAGATGGTGTAGCAACTCATGTGCCGTCGGTGTGTACGAGCAAGATAATTTGACAGTTGCGGTGAAAAAAGTTCCAAGGAATTGTGCAAGCATTATTATTCGCTGCCATTCGGGGTCGGTGAGTTCCGAAGCTTGTCCTTCGTTCGTCAACCTCAACATCTCCCCTATAGCCGCCTTGTAAGGAATGCATCGGTGCAGCATCCTGTAGGTGAAATTCCAACGGGTGTCTATATCCCAAGGTACTCTCATTTTGCCCAAACCTATTCTTTCACACAAAGCTGCGAAATTTTGTTTTCTTTCTTGGTTTGAATAAATATGGGCAAGACCTCCCTTGAATTTAATTATCAAGTCCTTTACGGCTTTTACTTTAAGGCCATCTTTTACGGTAAGGTTTAGTATATGGCAAACACACTTTTGGTGAAACAGTGCACCATTCATGATTGGGTTTAGGGACCGAATAAAATGATCGATGGATGCTACATTGTTGCTAGCATTATCGAATGAGATAGAAAAAATCTTGTTCCGTAAATCCCTTTTGAGATTATATTCTTGTAAAACCTCAATAATTGAATTGTAAATAATTTGTGCAGTGTGCAGGGAATCTAACACTTGAAAACTTAAAACCCTTTTTTGTAAAACTCAATTCTCATCGATCCAATGACCGGTAATACAAGAATACCCTAGGCCATGTTTACCGGCAGTCCATATATCGGAGGTAATGGAGACATTACAATTTGCATATCCAAATATAGCCCGTAGGTCGTTTTTCTTTTGGATAAACTGGTTTTTAATTTCACGTACAATTTTTCTATGATGGATTTTCTTATACAATGGTTGAGCACACCCCCCGAATTACTAGCCGGGCAAAACTACTACAATTACCCATACTAATTGGTTGTTCACGGTGGGCAATATATCGGCCAAATTCTTCAAGCATTATTTTTTCATCATATCTTTGGTGGGTTCTACTACCATTCGAGTTCATAAGGGTTTGGACTAACCGCGGGTCCGCATGTTCTTGTGGTAGCTCACCCTTTTTCGCATGACCTTCAGCATGTTTCTTAAATGTGGACATACCATTTGCAAGTTTATACTCGTAAATAACCTTGCAACCGCGTACCTTACATTTTAGAGTACGGACAACTCCACTCGCATTCAATGTCTTTTTATAATACCGCCAAAAATCCGCCTTGTATTCGGGCGCCTTGGTTTTCCTCTTCTTCGGTGGTTCGATGGGAGCAACACCTTTGGCTTGGGTTGCGGGGACAACTTCAGCTTGAATTTCCGGGACACTTGTCGAGGGAGTGCTTTCTATAGGGACGGTGTATTGACTCGATCCACCCGAAGCAGTACCTCCAATATGGGCGGTGTATTGAGTCGATCCTGTAGAAGCAGTACATGCTCTATATGAAGGGTTAGAATACGGTGAATAGTAATTAGGTGGTGGCATTTGGGAGGGATTTTGTGGATAATAGTTAGGATCTTGTTGATGATAAATAGGTGGTGGCATTTGGGAGGGATTTTGTGAAAAAAGTTGTGGTTCTTGTGGAAGCCTACTTTCTATTGCGAACATATTTGAATGGTACCAAGTTGGTGTAGGATCGAAAAAATCTTGGGAAGCTCTTTGCGCCCAATCGTCCGACATTTGTTCTACATATTAAAAGTAAATTCATTCAAAATAAATCCAAAATTATCTAACATATTTAAATGTAAATCTAAATTCAATATAAATTATATTAAATGTAAATTAAATGTAAATTAAATCTAAATTGAATTCAAATCTAAATTAAATCTAAATTAAAGTAAGTAAAAGAAAAAGGAAAAAAAAAACAAGGCATGAAGTGAAGCCTCTGCCTCCTTTGTCGAATTTCAAAAGAAAAAAAAAATAATAAAAACAAGGCACCCCTCTGCCTTTGCCGAACTTCAAAAGAAAAAGAAAAAGAAAAAAAGAAGAAGGCATGAACCATGAAGTGAAGCCTCTGCCTCCTTTGCCGAATTTCAAAAGAAAAAAAAAACAAGGCACCTCTGCCTTTGCCGAATTACAAAAGAAAAAAAAATAAGTATAATTCAAATTTAAGAAAAAAATAAGTCTAATTTAAATTTAAAAAAAAAATCTAATTCTAATTTTGAAATTTAAAAAAAATAAGTCTAATTCAAATTTAAAAAATATATTTAAGAAAAAATATGTCTAATTCAAATTTAAAAAATAAGTCTAATTCAAATTTAAAAAATATATTTAAAAAATAAGTATAATTCAAATTTAAAAAATAAGTCTAATTCAAATTTAAAAAAAAAAAATCTAATTCAAATTTTAAAATTAAAAAAAATAAGTCTAATTCAAATTTAAAAAATATATTTAAAAAAATTAAGTCTAATTCAAAATAAATATAACTTGTTCTAACATATTTTAAAAATCTACTTTACAACAATAACTTATAACTCGAACAAATTTAACTTATTCAAACAAATAAGTCTACCAAATCCAACATATTCAAAAATAAAATATAAATCCAACATATTTATCTAACAAATCTAACTTATTTATCTAACTTACTTATCTAACATATTTAAAAATTAACAATAATTTTAAAAATAAAATCTAACATATTCAAATCTATTTAAAAAATAAATCTATTTATCTAACCTATTTATAAATAAAATCCGAATTTTAAAAAGTAAAATCTAACCTATTTCAAAATAAATCCAAATTTCAAAACAAAATACAATAATCTAACAAATCCAATAATCTAACCTATTCAAAAATAAAATATAACTTATTTATCTAACCTATTTAAGATAAATCCGAATTTTAAAAAATAAAATCTAATCTATTTCAAAATAAATTCGAATTTCAAAATAAAATACAATAATCTAACAAATCCAATAATCTAACATATTCAAAAATAAAATCCAATAGTCTAACATATTCAAAAATCTATCATATCCAATAATCTAATATATTGAAATCTTATTATCTAACATATCCAAAATTTAAAAAATAAAATATAACATATTTAAAAAATAAATCTATTTATCTAACCTATTTATAAATAAAATCCGAATTTTAAAAAGTAAAATCTAGCCTATTTCAAAATAAATCCGAATTTCAAAATAAAATACAAATCAAGATAACATATTTAAAAATAAATCTAAAATCTAACATATTTCAAAATATTCAAATGTAACCTATTACAAATAAAGATAACATGTTTAAAAATAAATCTAACTATCCAACAAATTTAAAAAAAAAATATAACTTATTTATCTAACCTATTTAAGATAAATCCGAATTTTAAAAAATAAAACCAAACTATTTTTCAAAATAAATCCGAATTTAAAAAAAAAAAATACAATAATCTAACAAATCCAATAATCTAACATATCATATAATCTAACATATTCAAAAATAAAATCCAATAATCTAACATATTAAAAAATCTAACATATCCAATAATCTAATATATTCAAATCTTATTATCTAACATATTCAAAATTTAAAAAATAAAATATAACATATTTAAAAAATAAATCTATTTATCTAACATATTTATAAATAAAATCCGAATTTTAAAAAGTAAAATCTAACCTATTTCAAAATAAAATACAATAATCTAACAAATCCAATAATCTAACATATTTAAATATAAATCTAAAATCTAACATATTTCAAATTATTCAAATGTAACCTATTAAAAATAAAGATAACATGTTTAAAAATAAATCTAACTATCCAACAAATTCAAAAATAAAATATAACTTATTTATCTAACCTATTTAAAATAAATCCGAATTTTAAAAAATAAAAATAAACCTATTTCAAAATAAATCCGAATTACAAAATATTAAAATGTAACCTATTAAAAATAATATAACATGTTTAAAATAAATCTAACATATTCGAAAATAAAATATAACTTATTTATCTAGCCTATTAAAATAAATCCGAATTTGACAAATAAAATCTAACATATTTAAAAAATAAATCTATTTATCTAACATATTCAAAAATAAATCTAACCTATTTATCTAACCTATTTAAAAATAAATTAGAATTTAAATTACTCTACACATTCACTCTAAATTTTAAAATTTAAATCTAAATTTTAAATTACTCTACACAAAATAAATCTAACTAAAAATAATTCTAACATATTTAACAATTACTAAAAATTAAATCTAACAATTACTAAAAATTAAATCTAACTTAAAAATAAATCTAACCTTTTAATCTCGCGGAAAAATCTTGCGGGAGGTGCCGAACTTCGTAATTCCTCTACTTTCGTAATTCCGTATTACGTATTTGTACAACGAAATAAATTTGCAACTCTTTTTTTTTTAAACAATAAAATTAAAATTTGAAAATAATGAAAATATTGAGAGTATGAGAATATATATGAGATTGAGAGAATGAGAGTATGAGATGTGAAAATGCATGAAGAATGTGATGTATTTATGGGGTTTTTTTTTTTGCGGGGGGGGGGGGGGGGGGGGGGGGGAGAATTGCACCGTTATTTTAAAAAAAAATTCAAATTCGGACTGGTTGGGCGGGTTGGCTCGGGTCCCGACGGGTTTTCGGCAGTTTCGGGTCGGGTTTGGGGGGGTTAGGTCGGGTTAGGGTCGGGTTCAGTCGGGTTCGGCCGGGTTAGACCCGGATCCAGGGTTTTTGGGTCGGGTTTAGGTGGGTTATAGTCGGGTTCACCCGGGTTAGGCCGGTTTGGGGTCGGGTTTAGGGTCGGGTTCGGGCGGGGCGGGTCGGGTTTAGGCCGGTCAGGGTCGGGTTCGGGTAGACGGGTTGAAACGGTGGGGGTATGGTCGGATTTCGTCCAAAAAATCGCATCCGACCCGTTTCAAACCCGACCCAACCCTTTAGGACGGTTCGGGTCGGGTTCAGAGTCGGGTCCGGGTCGGGGTCCCCGGTTTGGTCGGTCCGGGTCGACCCAATCGGGTATAATCAATACTATTCCTGACTATCTTAATTAATCTGTGTTCATGCCCATTAAATAATTGCATGTCTTTTCGGGTTCATTTAGAAAATAAATGATATGGACGCATAGAAAATTAGTAAAGCCTAAGGCTGTACAAAAAGCAAGCGATTAGTGAGTTACTCGAATTCAGCTTAGTAACGAACTTGCTAACAAGTCGTTCATTTAAAATTCGAGTTAGTCTGACTCGAGTTGAGCAATTCATTTGACTCATGAGTTGAATTCGAGTTCGGCTCAACTCGCTCGTTAGAACTCGGACTCGCTTAATTAATGATTTCTTCTGTCCCATTTTATTTTCGCAGAGGCCAAGTCCCTACCGAGTCCGGATCTCCTAAAGTAACTCAATTTTTAGATTTTGGATCAAGATTGTCCGATTCGAATTTGTCGCTCGAATGGTCTCAAGATTCAAATCTATCGTCAGAATGTGTGCGTGTCCTACTTCAAAATAGATAATCACGGATTCAAATCGGACGGTCCCGATCTAAAATCCAAACATTGATTTACTTCACCGGATCTCGATTCAGTCCCAACCCATTTCATTTAATAATTTCATTTCCCAACTCGGCCACTCCAACCGTCCGAACTTCACCCCCTTATCTTTCCAAGTTCTAACCTAATTTCTAGACGCGCCACTCCACTGCTCCGAGTATCTATCGACCCGGCGTCGGCGATCTCCGTCCGGCCATTACCGCTCCAGGCACCTAACCTCGGCGATCTGCGTCCGGCCGTTACCACAGGCTAGCAGACGCACCGCGGCCCGCGCGATCTGTGATCTCACTCTCCGGCCTCCGTGATCCGTGCTCTCACTTCAGGAGTTCGGGTAAGCCCCTGCCTCTGCTGGTTATTGAAGTTTCCAAGTACCGAATATCTGATTCTCATTTCTCAGACAGTCCAGACTCATTGTCTTGTATTCTTGTATTATCTACACTTTGTTAGTTTAAGGGAAAAATATTAACGATGGTGATATTTTTTGTAAAGATTATGCTAATGCAATTACAGTTTTTTTCCCCATAAATATTTTTAATAGTTGTATACCAGTCCTAAAAGAAATTGCAGCTAACATATACTTTTTTTCATTTTTATGTTGTGGCCAGACAACGTATATCCTGTAGGTTTTAATAAAACTGAGTAACCAGTTTCTATAATATTGCAACTGTATTATAATCAGTTTTTTTTGTTGGAAATTTAAAACTCCTCAATTGACTATTGTAGATAGTAGAATGTCGTCACCTATAAAATAAAAAATGCTCCAATGACTATTCGCCGCTGCGCAAAGGAGAAGGCTTGCCGTCACTTTGCCGCCTGTGTCCGCTGATCGCCACATGTACCGCCTGTGCCCGGGTTACTGTAAAAGGAATCTTAATTTGTAGATCCGGACTGTTCTTTTAACATGGTATGAATTTTAAAGAAGATTCTTACATCTTTAATATGCATCAAATTGAGTAAATTTGAACCGTAAAGTTGTAGGCCCCACTGTCCAATACCTGAGAAAATACTTGTTTATTGGACGAATGCGTATTATTTGAGATATCTCAACTTTTGCATGACTGACGTGTATGGTGCCTATTCGGGGAAAGTTTGAGATTGGTGCCTATTCAGGGTTAGTATTATTTGTGCTTCGAGATTGGTGCATAACGTATTTGTACGGTTGAGATTTTCCAGAAGTACACTCAAAGTTTGAAAGTTTGAGATATCTCAGAGGATGCATATTCGTACTGGACCTCGTAGAAATGTAGAATACACAACTTCCGAACCTATTTGAAATAAGGGGAGATGCTTTGAAATTCGTGTTGGAATAAAACCTCAGATCTTATTCTACCTGTCCAGTAAGAATCCGTATCACCCCAGGTACCTGAGGTGCAAGTGTTAAATCTGGACCGTTATTTTAACTTGGCGCGAATCTCAAAACATCCCCATACAGTCACAGTTAGTGTTTTAAAATTCGGTTATATTTGGTGAATATACGGCCGTATATTCCTATTCAGTGTCTGGCAGAATAGAAAATAGCTATTCGGAGCGAATATTGAATCTATGCTTTAAAAAAATTAAAAAATATACAAAACCCATTAAAAGAGTTCCGGACTCGAATCCATAACCCATTAAATGAGTTCCAGACCAACCAGGTAGGTGTTCTCTTTAAGCGTCTCACTCAGAAGTCTTTTGTAACCTCTTTACATGCTGCCTTATTGTATTTAAGTACAGTGAGATTAAATATTTAATAAAAAATCCGCATATATAAATCCGAATAAGAATCTGCATATTCGTTCGCATACCGTATATGCGGTGTGCGGTGACTTTCCGAATACCGTATGAGAACCGAATATTAAAACACTGGTCAAAGTAAACACAGAATTGAGTTTGATATGGCTGGAATTAATCTGGAGTCTGGACTGTCCATTATTTTAAATTGTATCTCAGGTACCTGGGGACACGAGCTCGTCCGGTAACTCGTTGGATGATTGGATCTAAATTCCTCACAGTCACTCAGTCAGTAATAGCCCGACCGAACCTAAACCCTAACCCATCTTTTTCTCGTTTTAATTAACGACACATTATTAAATGCTTCCCTTAATCTCTCTTCCAATCAACAGTTACATACATCCAAACAAATTAGAAGGAAGAATCGGCGTGCTTCGCTCCGACGGCCGTTGAATCTGACAAATCAGCTAGCCAGCCGCATTTCCGCCCCGATTCAAGCGTTGCGTTGTCTCGCGCAGAGCAAAACACTTTCTTGTTTGGCTAATTATCGAATCAGATCGTGTGCGGCCGATAGAATTTCCCAAACCATGGTGGCAACGCAACAATTGATCACTGCTTGATTGTAAGGTAATAAAGGTACTTAATTTACGATCGATCAATCAATAGGAAAAGTGATAAGTCTCTACATTTCATTTTTTTCTGTGTACTGCGCAATGTTATCTTATAATGATTGATTTCTGATATATTCTAATTTAATTGTTTATTATTCTAACCAGATTATCCACAAATTTCGTAATCTCTTATGAGCTTACTAGGCCGGACCACGTTCAGAACAATCTCTTTGAATTGGTAAAAATATCTTATACTCTATATAACCAGTTTTTGGTATCTATTTTACTAAGTCAGAATTTTTGTTTTAGGGTTTCAGGAGTAGGTTTTTCAAGGAATAAACTAAGATTCAAACAAACTCATCAAAAGATCATACAATTCTATAAAAATGGAAAGTACTGAGAGCAAGACCTCAGTGGCACGCGGGTCCCTCATAATTCTAGAAGGTCTAGACAGGAGTGGGAAGAGCTCACAATGTGCGAAATTGGTTTCCTATTTGCAAGGAAAGGGATTATCAGTGGAGGCATGGCGGTTCCCTGACAGAACAACAGTTATTGGCCAAATGATCTCTTCTTACCTCTCAAACGAGTCACATTTAGATGATAAAGTTATTCATCTGCTCTTCAGTACCAACCGTTGGGAGAAAAGGTTTGTTATTTTTCCTTGTACTATTATACCAGTTTGATACAATAATTTTTTTTCTTTTTAAACATTTTTGTTTGTTTTTTGGTCCTGAGATATGTTATCTTTGAGGGTTTCTGTTGAATGAAGGCATTTTGAGGTCCCAGTATGTAAATTTGGCTGAAATTTACTGGAAAAATATAGATTGTAAATGCTCATATGCTTGTGAAACATTTCATCTGAGTTCTTATGTTGTGATGTTAAAGAGAGAATTTGATTTATTGCTTTCTTACAGGGCTTTAATGGAGAGTAAGCTAACAAGTGGAACAACCCTCATTGTAGACCGGTACTCTTACTCTGGTGTTGCCTTTTCAGCTGCCAAAGGACTTGATTTCCAGTGGTGCAAGGTTAATTCTTTGTTGGAGAAAACTGTTGTATACTAAATGTGAGCATCCTTCTGATTTGTGATGAATAATTTCTTATGAATAATTTGCAGGCTCCGGAGGAGGGTTTAATAGCTCCTGATTTGGTCTTATATCTTGATATTCCGCCTGAGGTAAATTCTTGATATTTTATGCTAAGAGACTGGTGGGTGATAAAAATTTATACATACAATTTGGATTTTTGGCTTAACTGGAGGGTTTACCAGTATATTCTCAATGGCACAATCTACTGGTCTGATACTTGCTCAACAGGTATATTTCTGATACTAGGGTTTACCAGTATAGCTGTTTGATTCAAGTGTGGCCAGTCATCATAATGCAATACTGGTTTTGAGCACTGATTTGTGGAATATTTCAGAAAGCAGCCGAAAGGGGAGGATATGGTACAGAGAGGTATGAAAAATTGGAGTTCCAAAAGAAGGTGGCCGAGCATTATTACGCCCTTCGTGATTCTTCTTGGGAGGTAACTCATATCTCTCAATACCTTGTGAATTTTAGGTTGCTATTTTGTTTTTGAACGTAGGATATAATGCTTTTTTAACCACCATTTTTGTAATAGGTTGTTGATGGTTGCCTTAAGATGGAATCTGTGGAGGAACAGTTGAGAGAAATTGCAATGAATTGTATATCGAAATGCCAGAATGGAAAGCCACTGGTTAATCTTTGGTCAGGCAATTGAGATGTTTTTTTTAAAAAGTGTTGTTGTTTTTAAAAACCTTTGGTCAGGCAATTTAGCTTACACTTGGTGTTTTTTAAAATCTAAAACTCTCTTAGTTGAAGAACATTGCTTTGGTTGTGGAAACACATTTTTTTTTCATATCGAACTGCCTACATCAAGAAGTAGAGCTGGAACTGATTGATCCTCAAGTTCTCTGTAGTTTTACAGATGAAGTTATTTTTTGGTTTGTTAGAAAAACCTTAGGAAAATTTGAAGATGCCCAGATTGAGTTGTTTGCTCAATTAATGGGGAACACATGGTCTTCATCTTTGGCCTGACTGCAAATTATTAGCATCAAATTTGAAGAACCTATTTTTGTTGATAATTTTTGGTTCCTTTGTTATTAGGATTCTTATTTAATTATAATGTGGTACTACAGTTGCATATATATCTATTGTGATCTTCCATTTATATATGCTTATTGATCTTCCATTTATTTTTTCTCGGTTCGGTAATATATACTTATATGTCAGAGATGTTTTTAATAGGTTTAATTTAAGAGCAGCACCTCCCAGACCTATGAACAAAGAAATGCTAAAAGGAAAGTAAAATCGTGATTTTGGCGTTTTAATTATTTATAAGAAAAGATTCAATCATTCGAAGGTCGTTTAGAACCAGTTACTGCAAACCTTTCTGGTATGTTTTTTATTACAAATTTTAGGCACTACACTACCTTTGAATTTATAAACCAAATCTATCTCCGATTGAAATTAATTTGAATCGATCGAGATCTTTAAAGTGAGAGACATATAACATATCATCACCGTCAGGTCATAACCTCAATGTTCGTTTGTAATTCTAAATTTTATGTCACCTTGCTCTTAAATGCAGATCCTAAAAGAGTTGCACGCAAAGATGGATTGGTGTATTTGCACATAGGATAATAATAGATGTATTTTAAACTTTAACATGGATCATATTGCATATTTGCAATAGAATGATAAACAGTACATAGACATATAAATAAAACTCAAATTTTTTGGATGCAACTCGTGTACATTGAATCAAAATTTTACTCCTTGACAGGTTGGGTCTATGGTCTACCCGGCCGGCCGGCCCATTGACTACTATTTACTTTTCGTTAATTTAAAGTATCAAAATACTCTCATTCACAACATACACATAAATCTACAGAAAATCTCACAACTAACCATGAATAACAATGAAATCACACAATGTGCCAAATTTCAATGCAACATCCAGTTTCCACTTTGGTCCCTCAAAATTACAAATTTAATTCTATCTTGGTTTCGAACCATTTAGACGATTAGATCTGATATGAGCTTGGACCAGATAATAAATTTCTATTAAAATGCGCGAGTACTAGTAGAAACCTTACATATATAGTTTGATACACAAGCAAATTAATTAATTGGGTCATTTTGGCGATATCTTTAAAAAAATACTAGGCCTATAGATTCAGTTCCTGTCCGCATACGCCACAGAAAATCAATTTGTGTTTGACCAGCTTATTCTGAAGCAAGTTGAGTTGAGATCCCCAGCTTAAACGCAAGTGAAAGAAAAACAAAAGGATAAAAAAAAAAGGTGCTGGTCTTTCTCTAATTTTTGCTTCAGCGTACCACGAGTACAAAGTACATGACAAACATTGCAAAGTACATGACAAAGTACATGACAAACATTACAACATTATTAACCGATACAGCTACCATGCAGGGTATACAAATTAACGAAGCTTTGACTCGAGCTTATCGTTTCATTTATTTAAATTTTACTTCTCCATTACAATAATTTAACCCTTACATAATATTTAGTTACGCGAGACATGCATGGAGCCATCACTTCTTGCAGACAACTCCTGGGCCATCCATGCCACTAGCACACTTGACATCAGCCAAATCAGAAATTAGCTTCACAGCCCCTCCGACTCGACCGAATCGTGCAACGGCACAGTCGGTGGAGAACAAACCAGAGGTTGAGTAGTTGCTTTCACCACCCAAGATTGGCATCTTTGTCCTGACATCAAATCTATTCACATAATCTGGCCTATAGGTTTGGCCAACCACACCTTGCACGTCGCTTGTGAGTACGTCGAACTTGAATGCCAGGTCTAGGTGGGCTAGAGAGTCATCCGATGTTACACCGTAGTGGTGAATTCGAGAATCCTCTTTGGTGATGGGAACAACATTTGCGATGATCTTGAACCTTCCCTTGAGCTCTACCATTACAGTGTTTACGGCTTTCATGCGAGTGATTTTCAGTGCAGGCACATAAAGAGACTTCCACTCTGCATCATCGCCTTCTGGCAGGTGTACGTACTCTTCATCAAAGGAGATCTCAAGATGGTCGCTTTCATCATCCCATGTGGCAGTCTTCCTTGCCCCAATGTAGAGATGGTGTTCGCCAAAGAGGACTGCGATTGCTTGAATCCATGTAAAGTCACGGGTCATGGAAGGACTTCGCTTACCGATGAAGTGTGCGTTGATGTGTAGATCAGAGTCTGAAACGATGCAGAAATCACGATCCTTACGGCCATGAAAGTAGAAAGAGTTGCCATCACCACCAATGAAACGCGGATCACCACATGCACCAGGCTTGTCGCACACTACAATATTGTTAGAAACAATTAAGATATCATTAATTGCTAGCTCAATAATGCTCAGTATACGTAAGTAGTTAGTAGCGTAGTAACAACATTGGCATTATTCAATAAAATATTTTTTGGGGTTTCTGAACCGAACGGCGAATTATTCGCGAATAAAATGTGAATAAAACAAATTTTACGAATTATTCACGAAATTTTTTTTTTATTGTTTTTTTTTGCTCCCCTTATGAGACGGAATTATTTCCGAATTATATCCGAATTATTTCTGAGTTACAAACTTTTTATCTCGCCGAACTGAACCCGAATAATTCATTTGTCACTATAGTTAGTAGCAAACTCGAGCATCTGATCACAAAACCATTTTCTTTTATATGCATAGTATGCACTAACCACTATGCGCAGTACGTACCGATTGTGTTCTAAACAACAAATTGTTTCGCATTTGTTAGCATCGCTCCAATTACACACAGAGGTGCATGTACACTAATTAATATGACATGCACTAAGTAATATATGGACAATAACCAATCAATGTTACCATCATCATTCTCTTTCTTATTTCTTTTCTCTGTTGTTTTGCATGCATATATGTACGTACCACAGATAGGCTTGCATGTAGATTTGCAGTCCATGATGCATGATTGAGGGCATCTTGATGGGCAGAAAGCTTGAACACCTCTGCAGAAAATGTCTACATCCTTGTCAGTTGGGCACTGTACCTTCTTTGGTGTTTGTGGCGGTGGGGGGCTATCCTTGGGCGGTGGTGGCGGACTCTGGCTGGGCGGTGGCGGGGAGCTCTGGTTGGGAGGGGGCGGGGAGCTCTGGCTGGGCGGTGGCGGCGGGCTCTGGCTGGGCGGTGGCGGGGGGCTCTGGCTGGGCGGTGGCGGGGAGCTCAGAACAGGTGGTGGTGGGGAGCTTTGGGTGGGCGGTGGCGGCGGACTCTTCCTTGGCGGTGGACTCTTCCTTGGCGGTGGACTCTTCCTTGGCGGCGGAGGCGGGCTTTTCCTAGGTGGTGGTGGTGGTGGTGGTGGAGGAGATGATGGCTCTGGATCACAGTACTAAGTGTGATCAGGGGCGGATCTCAATGCATTTAAAAGGTGGCTAAGCCACCTCTATAATTTTAAAATTTTATTTTATCTTATTTTTTCGAAACTTTCTATATAGTCCACCCCCTCAATTATAATAAAAAATTTACTTATAGTCTAGTATTTAGAGCTCTATTTTGTAGTAGAGATATCTTGAGTTCAAATTTCACTCATCACATTATGCATTTTAATTTTCAGTCTTCTTTATCAAAAATTTCTAGTTCCGCTCTTGAGTGTGACTTTACCATTGCGGTTTTGGACCTTGCAATATACAGTGTCTAACTTGATTGATGCCTTATTAATGATTAGGATATGCTGGATGGTATATGGTAATTCAATTGGTCATTGATCAAGGAAAAAGCCTTCTATTTATAGTAGTTAATTAGACTACTCCGAATTGGGTATTTTGCTTATGAATTAATGCACGTGGACCTGATTCAAAGAGAAGAAAATCGGAAAATGGTAGCAAGCATTTTTCTCATCACTGAATAAGTTGCTTTTTTTTTCTACTCTTTTCAACAAACTAAATAACTAATGCATGCACCATAAACATATATACTCACCACAAACAGGTAGGCAAGATTTCCCGCAATCCAACGAACATGATTGAGGACATCTATTTGGGCAAACAATTTGGATACCTCTGCAAACGTCGGCTACGTTCGGGCCACCGTTCTGGCAGTTGGCTACCTTCGGTTTCTTTGGACCTGGCTGCGCAAAGGTTGTTACAGCCGCTGTAAGTAGGAATGTTGCGACCAAGATAATCAAGTGCAACCGTGCCATTGCAGCTTTACGGCCACGATCGGAACTTTGAGATAGCTAGCTAGCTACCTTATTTCGTTGAGTTTAACCGTAATTAGGGTCTCGGTTTGGATGGTTTGATCATGTATCGAAATGCCCATATTTATAGCTAGTAGAGATATACTGCCATTTAATTAGTTGACCTGGCAAACGTAACATGCTCGTGTACTTTACATTTTTGCAGTTTAAAGTATCGTGTATTGGCATTTCATTGTTAGCTAAAGCTTAATCGAATTAAGAATTTGCACATGGTTTGCCTTTCTCACTCCTCCACGCTTCCAATTAATTGCATGTGCATCCTCTAAATGTGTTTTATATGCATTATGCGAGGAGTAATTACTAATAATTGATATCAGTCAACTTCCTTAGACATACTAATTTGGTTTAGAGCAATGATATGGTGCATATATAACCACAGTTTTTGTTCATACCAATGATAGATATGAGTAATTCATGGAGTTGTTTTTTGTTCTTAATGTACAGAGTAAAGAGTAAATGCATAGAATGTACTGCCAAGGTTTAATTTTACTCCAGATTTAATTTCACTTGGATGGAGGGCTGGAGGCGCTACTAATTCGTAGCTAGTAGCTAGCTTAATTAAATATTAAATTCCGGCCATAATCACTTTTTTAAGACAGAAACTGGAAATAAAAAATCAATTATATATGGCCGGAATTTTTAAATTCTTACTTTGGGAAGGGTCGGAATTTAATCAATACTCATGATATGACCGGATTTTAAAATCCATACCCCCTAAATCTAGGGGTGAAAACAGGTCGGATATTAT
>JAJGRW010000390.1:99529-359332 GCA_025461045.1 Carex parvula | reverse complement strand
CAACTAGAAGATGGTGAAACACAACCAGTAGAAGATGAAAGACAACTATAAGAACATGAAAGACAAACAATAAAACATGAAAGACAAAAAGTAGAACATGAAAGAGAACCATTATAATATGAGACAACCAATACATGATGAAAGACAACTAAAAGAAGGTGAAAGACATCCTATAGAACATGAAGGACAAGCAGTAAAACATGAAAGACAACAAGTAAAACATGAAAGACAACTATTATAATATAAGAGACAACCAATACAAGATGAAAGACAACTAAAAGAAGATGAAAGACAACTAGAGGTAGAAGAAGTACAACTAGATGAAGATGACAGACAACCAGTAGAACATGAAAGACAACCAGTAGAACATGAAAGACAACCAGTACAAGATGAATGACAACAAAAAGAAGAGGAAATACAATTAGAGGTATAGGAAACACAACTAGAAGAAGATGAAAGACATCAAGTAGAACATGAAAGACAACCAGTAGAACATGAAAGACAACCTGTAGAACATGAAAGACAACGAATATAAAATGATAGACAACCAGTGGAGATGAAAGACAACTAGTAGAACATGAAAAACAAATAGAAGAAGATGAAGACAACCAGCAGAACAAGAAAGACAACTAGTACAAGATGAAGAACAACTAGTACAAGATGAAATAAAACTAGTGGTAGAAGGAGTATAACTAGAAGAAGATGATAGACAACTAGAGGTAGCAGATGTACATTCAGTAGAACATGAAAGACAACTGATAGAAGATGAAAGACAACTAGTAGAACATGAAAGACATCGAGTATAAGATAATTGACAACCAGTAGAAGATGAAAGACAACTAGGAAAAAGATAAAAGACAACTAGTTGAACATGAAAAACAAACAGAAGAAGATGAAAGACAACCAGTAGAACATGAAAGACAACTAGTAGAATATGAAATACAACTAGTAGAAAATTAAAGACAACTAAAAGAAGATGAAATACAACCAGTAGTAGAGTAAAGACAACATGTAGAACATTGAAGAGTACCAGTATAATATGAATGACAACTAGTAGGCAATTAAGGACAACCAGAAGAAGAAGAAAGACAAGTAGTATAAGATGAAAGACAACCAGTAGAAGGTGGAAAACAACTAATACGAGATGAAAGACAACCATACGAAATTGAAAGACAACCAGTAGAAGATAAAAGATAACTAGAAGAACAAGATAGACAACCAGTACAAGATTAAAGGCAACTAGCAGAACAAGAAAGACAACTAGTACAAGATGAAGAACAACCAGAAGAAATTGAAAGACAACTAGAATAACATTAATGACAACCAGAAGAAGATGAAAGACAACTAGAAGAACATGAAAGACAACTAGTAGAAGAAGAAAGACAACCAGTACAAGATGAAAGGCAATCAACTAGTACAAGATGAAGAACAACATAGCGCTAGATGAAAAACAACAAGTACAAGCTGAAATACAACTTGAGGTAGAAGGAGTACATCTAGTAGAAGACGAAAACAACTCGAGCTAGAAGAAATACAACTAGATGAAGATGAAAGACAACCAGTAGAACATGAAAGACAACCAATACAAGATGAATGACTACTAGATGAAGATGAAATACAACAAGTGGTAGAAGAAATACAACTAGAAGAAGATGAAAGACATCTAGAACATGAAAGACAGCTAGTAGATCATGAAAGACAACAAGTAGAATTGTAGGGCACAGAAAGTTGCACAGCTGGTATGGAAGGTGTATGCATATGTATTAAATGTCTCATGGTTCAATGCTCTCGATTGGTTAAAGAACATCGAACTTGAAACATTCATTTCTTTCTTTCTGCTATTCCTTCCGGTTCACCCTCGACAGACCTACAATTCATTATCAGCCTGTCGAGAGAGTTTAATGATTGTGGGAACGTTTAACTCCCAGCGGGCGCAAGCCCCCGCTATTAATTACATCAGATGACCCTTCCAAGCCATACTGAACACCTCGTCCATTCCGGGATTTGGGGCCTATTTATTGTGAATTGAATAAAGGGGCTAAAAAGGGGAGAGAACTCATGTATTGACCTTGGTTTTGATTTGGTTTTCTTGGTTTGGATATGTGTGTATGTGTGATTTCATATTAAAACAATGTTTATTATATTTTAAAATAGGAATTTAGATATTTGAGAAGTGTATATACATTGTTGATTTATATTTGACTCATAACATATTTATTCACATTTTTGTTAATAAATAAGATCGTTTAAATTTGAAGAAAGGGTATTTTGGTCATTTCAAAACTTGAAAGATGGCTGGACATGTTCAATTTTTGTTTAGAGACATGGAGGATTTAATTTGGGTTCATTTGGAGGTGGTTTGAGTTGATTTGGATTTGAAATGAAGAAGTTATGGCCAAAAATGACTGAAAAGGGCTTATTTGTAAAGCTTGATTCTTTCCAGGGACCTATTTGTAAAGCTGGAAGAAATGGAATTTGTGATTTGGATTTTAGACAAGGTTTTATGTGAAAATTGGGCCTTTAAGGGCTTGTTTGAGAGACTTTTGGGCTGTCAGAGACCTAATTGTGAATTTATAAGGACTTCGCTATAGATATTAAAAGGTCAGAGGGACCTTGATGAAAAGAGCTTTGATTTAGAAATTTTATTTATTAACTGGGCTTTGAGATATGGATTTTTGGGCTTTGAGATATGTACTTTCGGGCTCTAAGATTTGTGCTGAGTATTTGATTTTTGAATTGGGCCTTTTTCATTTGTTTTTCAAGAACTTCAAAAATTCTTATTAAATTGAAATAAAATCAGAAAAATATGAAATTTATGTCTATTTTATGTATTTTGAAGTCTTTTATTTAATCATGATGTTTGTTCTTTGATTTGGATTTTTAGCCGATCTGTACTGTTCATTTTACCAGCAGATGCCTTTTATTATAAAAATGCTGATTTTTCTGTTTTTAGAACTAAACTTTGAAAATTCATATAAAATCGAAATAAAATCCGAAAAATGTAAAATTTAAGTCAATTTTGTGTGTTTTGAAGTTATTTACATTTTGGTGCAGTCCATTTTGCATTTTAGCCTTTATTCTGGTCTAGATTAATCATTTTACCAGAGGGGGTCATTTCAGTGTAGTACCAGTTTTGTTTACTGACAATTATTTTTGTAAAATTTGTACAAGATAGACTACAACTCCGATTTGAGTGTTCTTGGTACCAAAATCTTCAGAAAAGCACAATCTATATCCTCGAAAAGTTTCAAGAATTTAGAAGACCTAAATCTATTTTTAATTTGTGATTTTGTAGGAGGCATATTCTGGGACAGCAAGCTTATCTATCAGTTTTTTTGAATTTTTGAAAGCCAACTTTAAAAATAGCTAGTAAATCGTATAAAAATGCTACAAATGTAAAATTTGGGTCTAAATTGTGTGTTTTGAAGTCCTCTCTATCTGACTGTATAGTTTGTTTTTCATTTTGGTCCTCGTACCAGTCTGCACTGGCTATTTTACCAGAACAGGTCAATTTCACCGTTTTGAGGGTTTTCTTTGTATCAATGGCATTTGCATGGTGCTTTGTTGCTAAGTTTGGTTTGGTACCATACCAGAAACAAAAGAAAGAAGATCAAAGTTTCAAAAGTTTATTTAATCAAAAGGTTTTAAATATCAAAATGATGTCAAAGTATGATTTTGCAAGAAGACCCTTGTTTTTTTATTGAAATCATGATTTAAGTGTTCTTTATCTTGATCAAAGACATATCATTGAAATATCATAGGTTTAAAGATGTAAATGACATGAAATAGCCATAGCTATTGTCTATTTACACTTTGAACCTCTATTTCTCACTATTTACACATAGTTTCTAATTTTGCCAACATTTATGCATATGAATGCATCAATTATTGACCAAATTAGACTCTTTGCACAAATAGGCCCTTTGGATCTTTGGGTTGAGAGAATAATAGGGGAGACCTCACGGCTCAACCCTACTACCTCTTGTGTTTAATTTTTTGTTGTTGTCACTTTATTACCTTTTAATTTCTTCATAAAATAATTAATATAATTTCCATATGGGAGGAGACCTCATGGCTCAACCCTCATACTTCCATTATCTAACCATTTTTAGAAGGAATTAAAGGTGTTTAGAAAAAGAAAGAAAAGAAAAGAGAAAAGAAAGATTTTTTCTTGTATTTAATATATATTCATGCATATATTATTTTTTTGTTTGATGATCATTAAACTTCATGCTTTGCTTATAAAATAAGCTTAAAACATCATGAAGCTTTCTCATTTTGCATTTTCACAAAAGTTCGAAATAAAATAAAGAAAGCAAAAGAAAAAAATATAAAATGAAGGAAGCTCCAAGTATGTAAAGAAAAGAAGAGAGGAGAGGAAAAATAATATAAGAAACTATAAACAAAGAACATTCTTTCATTAATTCATGATTAATATACATGAAAACAAGCTCCATTAAGCTTCTACATTGCAAAATCTCTACCTATTTCTATTTTGATCTTTTGTAGATGAGGAAGAGGGTTTCGGCCTTGTGAGGTTTGTGTTGTGTGGTGTATATATTGTATATGTGGGTTGTCTCTCTATTGTATATATTGTGTCTCTCTTGTATATCTTCTCTTCCCCTCTTTCTTTATCTTCAAATGAGGGGTTTATATAGGCTATGGCAAGGGGTAGAGCCTAGGGTTTAGAGGAGCCTTGTTGGCATGATCCCCACCATTCCTTTGCATTAACTCTCATCCAAAGGTTTAGATGCATCCAAGTGTCATGCTTATCTCTCCAGCTTGAAGATAATATTCTTGGCATTTTAGCATCTTCATTGGTCATGTGACATGTGTCCATGGGAATAAAAATATCTAGATCATATTCTAGAATATATTATTCCCTTCCATTTTGGCATCTTCATTTGTAGTGTGACATGTGTCCATAGGAACAAAAATATCTAGATCATATTCTAGAATATATTCTTCCCTCCTATTTGGCATCTTAATTGGTAAAGTGACATGTGTCCATGAGAATAAAATATCTAGAGCATATTCTATCCTCTCAAATTGGGCCACACAACAATTGGGCTAGCCTCCAATTTAATTCGGCCATATACATCTAATTGAAGTAGCTCAACTACTCAAATCAATTTGATATTTTTTTATTCGGCCATTAACTCATCTGTTGTATGAATTCGGCTATGCAACATTTTTCATTTTCTCTATTTCCATTATCCTTCACCATTCGGTCAATTAATGGACTCCTCCATTTCTTTTATTTTTTAGATCTTTTATTTATTTTTAAATCCTGACTTTTTTAGGGTCAAACAAATGCCCCCCACCTGGGTGAGGTGCGAAGACTTTAGGATTGAACAGCTTAGCCAGGTGCCCCCAGTGTTCCTCTCGAACTTTATAGAATTCTTCCTGAGTTGCCTTTCTTGTCTGAATCTCGGGCATTTGAACTCCACATTGGGCATTGAGCTCGGAAGCGGGTCTGATCATCTTCTTCGATCACATCTACTTCAAAAAAGGTATGTTATCTTTATCTCATCTCGCTAATACTTGCATGGTTGGGTAAGGGTTGAATGTGCGTTCTTCGGGGTTTGTCTGAGCAATTGATCCCTTGCTCATACATTGGGGCTTCAGACAGTGACTATACTCCAAACTCACATTCATTGGGGAAAACCTGTCTAACCGAGGAGGAATTACGGACAGGAGAATTTTATCTCTGATCTAGTATGGGAACCATACGGGTAACTTGCAAAACTGAGAGTTTAGATAAAATGGCCTTCTGGTTGTAGGCATAATCTCGGGTTTTGATCCAGTTTGTCTCGTGTGCTTCTTGTTGGGGTGTTTGGCTAACCGGAGTTGGTTTTGGCTGTAGCTCAGGGTCTTCTAGGGTCATGTCAAGTTGGAATTTGGTTTCGGTTGTAGTTTAAGGTCTTTTCGGACTGTTGGTGTAGTTTAAGGTCTTTCCGGACTGTTGGTGTAGTTTAAGGTCTTTCCGGACTGTTGGTGTAGTTTAAGGTCTTTTCGGACCATTGATGTAGCCAATTTGTCTGATCATTGTGCCTTATGTATCTTTTTTTTTTTTTTTTACAAACTAGAATCGAACTTCCTAAGATTTCTCCAATCGGGTTCTAAGCGATCGAATAGTCTTATTGGCTCGATTCTTCTCCTTATCATCCTTCTTTCTCTTTTTACGACGAACTTTTCAAGTCTTCTCCAATCGGGTTCTAAGCGATCAAATAAACTTGCTCAGTTCGGTTTTTTTTTTTTACTGGAATCGAACTTCCTAAGGTTTCTCCAATCGGGTTCTAAGCGATCGAATAGTCTTATTGGCTCGATTCTTCCCCTTGTCCTTTTTATTTCTCTTTTTACGACGAACTTTTCAAGCCTTCTCCAATCGGGTTCTAAGCGATCAAATAAACTTGCTCAGTTCGGTTTTTCTCTTGAATCTTTCAAGTCTCCTCCAATCGGGTTATTAGTGTTTTCAGTATAAACTGAGGATCGTGGATTGACTTCCTTGTTCGATCCTTGGAGAGTCAGGAATATGGCTCCATGCAACTCTTTTAGGTGCATCTCGAGTCTGAACATGAAGCGCGGTGCCCATTCAGGTTGTCGAGATGTTGGGTGCACGATAGGACTCAGAGCATACGACGCGGTGCCAGCTCCTACCGCCTACAGGTATGGTATGGTGCACAATAGGACTCAGAGCATACGACGCGGTGCCAGCTCCTACCGCCTATGGGTAAGGGTGACCTATTAAGATCTGGTATGAGGATGAAGAGATCTATTAAGATCTGGGTATGGGTGAAGGTGACCTATCAAGATCAGGGTATGTATGAGGTGATCTATTAAGATCTGGATATGGGTGACCTATTAAGATCTGGTATGAGGATGAAGAGATCTATTAAGATCTGGGTATGGGTGAAGGTGACCTATCAAGATCAGGGTATGTATGAGGTGATCTATCAAGATCTGGATATGGGTGACCTATCAAGGTATCGGTATCGGAATGAGGCGACCTATTGAGGTCTGGGTATGTGTGAGGCGATCTATTGAGATCTGGGTATGAATGACCTATTGAGGTCTCAGTTTCGGAATGAGGCAACCTATTGAGGTCTGGGTATGTGTGAGGCGATCTATTGAGATATGGGTATGAATGACCTATTGAGGTCTCGGTATCAGAATGAGGCGACCTATTGAGGTCTGGGTATGTGTGAGGCGATCTATTGAGATCTGGGTATGAATGACCTATCGAGGTCTCGGTATCGGAATGAGGCGACCTATTGAGGTCTCGGTATGTATGAGGCGATCTATTGAGATCTGGGTATGATGACCTATCGAGGTCTCGGTCTCGGTATCAGAATGAGGTGACCTATTGAGGTCTGGGTATGTGTGAGGCGATCTATTGAGATCCGGGTATGAATGACCTATTGAGGTCTCGGTTTCGGAATGAGGCGACCTATTGAGGTCTGGGTATGTATGAGGCGATCTATTGAGATCCGGGTATGAATGACCTATTGAGGTCTCGGTTTCGGAATGAGGCGACCTATTGAGGTCTGGGTATGTATGAGGCGATCTATTGAGATCTGAGTATGAATGACCTATTGAGGTCTCGGTATCGGAATGAGGCGACCTATTGAGGTCTCGGTATGTATGAAGCGACCTATTGAGGTCTGGGTATGAATGAGGTGATCTATTGAGATCTGGATATGGGAACAGGGCGACCTATTGAGGTCTGGTATGTGATGAAGCGATCTATTGAGATCTCAGTATGGATGAGGCGACCTATTGAGGTCCGGGTATTGGTATGAGGCGACCTATCGAGGTCTGGGTATTGGTATGAAGCGACCTATTGAGGTCTGGTATGTGAATGAGGTGATCTATTGAGATCTGGATATGGGAATAGGGCGACCTATTGAGGTCTGGTATGTGATGAAGCGATCTATTGAGATCTCGGTATGGATGAGGCGACCTATTGAGGTCCGGGTATTGGTATGAGGCGACCTATCGAGGTCTGGGTATTGGTGTGAAGCGACCTATTGAGGTCTGGTATGTGAATGAGGTGATCTATTGAGATCTGGATATGGGAAGAGGGCGACCTATTGAGGTCTGGTATGTGATGAAGCGATCTATTGAGATCTCGGTATGGATGACCTATCGAGGTCTGGTATGTGAGTGGAGTGACCTATCGAGGTCTAGGTACTGAAACTGGGTGACCTATCGAGGTCTGGTATGTGTATTGGGTCTTGGTGGGGGCATTGATTCATGAGTTTGTTATTTATGGGTGTCGCCTTGGCTCAATGTTTGTTTAGCGGGGATTGGCTTGGTGAGAATCCTGCTGTGGTCATTGTTTTTGGGTTCTTGGTCTTCTTATTTTGGGCCAAGATAATTGTTTTAGTGCTCACGTAGCCTAGGCACAACATCAAAGCCTTATTTTGTTCGGCACAAATATATAAAGCCTGCTCGTCATTTAAATAACTGGCTAGACGAGCGTACCAGTGACAATTGTTTAAAGGCACAATCTTGACAAAGCCCGTTTTATGCTTGAGGCTTTCTTTGTGGGCCTTACATCTCTCCACTCTCTGTTATTGTGGTGGGATATTTAGTGTGTATGTGTATTTGTTTAGGGGTGGTACCTTACTCACTCCTCTCGTGCCTTCTTGAATAGCCTATATGGCATCAATCCTTAGGCGAGGGTATCGCGAGAAATACGAATACCATTATTTTTGAAAACTTTGTTTTAAAAGGACTTTGTGTCTTCAGAATTAAAATAGTCTAAATGACCGCTTTCTTTATTTTTATTTTATTTTATTTGAGATATCATCATTAGGCACTCCTTTGTTTAAAGGAAAATGAAGAAACCTTGTCTTTGTTTTTTTTTTTTCAAACTGGGAGGAAAAACAAAACCAGTGATAGTTGTTTCAAATGGGCACAACACCAAAGCCCACTCTTGTTCAAAGTACAAGAAGTAAAACTTGCTTATCCCTTTATCACTGGATGGATAAGCGTACCAGTATCAATTGTTTATGGCACAAGTTGACAAAGCCATTTTGTGTATTTTGGGTATTGGTCTTGGTATGAGCCCATTATATTTGTAGAGTTTTGGGTTTATTAACGGGTTTTTATTCTTTTTTGAATTTTTTAGTTTTATGGATCTTTATTGTGGATTTTTGGAAGATTTATTTGTGGGTCTTTATTTGGAGATATGTTTTTCGATTTGTTTATCCGAGTTTTAGGACTTCAGTTATGGGTCCATCCATACGACCTGCTTCTGAGCTAGTCACAGTTTTGGATTTGGCATTTATGGGAGGAAGACATGTCGCATCTGACTCCTCTTCATTTTTACTTGGGCTTTCGACAACGGGATCTTTTTCTTTCCTCACCATGTATATAGTGGGATCGGTGGGTTCCATAGGATGGTCATCTTCCTCTTCGAGGTCTTCATTAATTGTTATCATGAAGACTATCGCTTCTTCTTCTTGCTTAGGGTGTGTTTTGGTGACCCTTTGTTTCTTTTGAGTGGCATTTGGCGCCACTATTGTTAGACTTCCAGTGTTGGATAGGCGCGGATTGATTCGTGCCCCCAACCTATCATGTACACTGGTTGGTCTTCTCAGAATTCGAGGGGTTTAATTTGATTCCCCTCTGCTTGAGCTTCTAGAGGTGTTTGCATGCATCTCTCGCCAGAGTCTTGGTTTTAGCGAGGCACCTTTAGGTGCCCCCAGCCTTGGGATTGGAAACATTGGTTTCGGTGTTGAGCGAAAAGCACTATTGTGTGCATGAGGTTTTGGGGCTGGAAACATTGGTTTCGGTGTTGAGCGGATAGAGGGTTGGACATCAATGGATGCCCCCAGCTTTGAGCTAGAAACATCAACCTAGATTTAATGGAGGTTGGTGTAGAGGTTGTCGATGCAGGGGTTATATAGTATCGGTTCCTGCATTGCTTCATCATGCGAAGCTGTTCATGGGCCTTGTGAATGGCCATTGCAGTGTTATCAACTATGTTATGCTCATTTGAGTGAATGAGCGAGCGGCTGCAGCAGCGTAATCCATTCCTGCAAACAGGCAAACTCGCAATTTCATTAGTCAATTTTCATATTTAATTTTGTACATGAGTGTTAGCCCGATTATTCAATTCATAGGCGTCGATATCGAATATAAAAGGAAATGACATAACCCAAGCAGTCCAATGACTTATGGCTTGAGTGTTTTTGAAGTCATTGGCTACTTGGGTATGTTCATTTTATCTTCGTATCGGATCCCGAACCTGTAAGGAGGAGAATGTCCCACCGGGCGTGCCAAAACCTGTAGGGCACAGAAAGTTGCACAGCTGGTATGGAAGGTGTATGCATATGTATTTAAATGTCTCATAGTTCAATGCTCTCGATTGGTTAAAGAACATCGAACTTGAAACATTCATTTCTTTCTTTCTGCTATTCCTTCCGGTTCACCCTCGACAGACCTACAATTCATTATCAGCCTGTCGAGAGAGTTTAATGATTGTGGGGACGTTTAACTCCCAGCGGGCGCAAGCCCCCGCCGTTAATTACATCAGATGACCCTTCCAAGCCATACTGAACACCTCGTCCATTCCGGGATTTGGGGCCTATTTATTGTGAATTGAATAAAGGGGCTAAAAAGGGGAGAGAACTCATGTATTGACCTTGGTTTTGATTTGGTTTTCTTAGTTTGGATATGTATGTATGCGTGATTTCATATTAAAACAATGTTTATTATATTTTAAAATAGGAATTTAGATATTTGAGAAGTGTATATACATTGTTGATTTATATTTGACTCATAACATATTTATTCACATTTTTGTTAATAAATAAGATCGTTTAAATTTGAAGAAAGAGTATTTTGGTCATTTCAAAACTTGGCTGATGGCTGGACATGTTCAATTTTTGTTTAGAGACATGGAGGATTTAATTTGGGTTCATTTGGAGGTGGTTTGAGTTGATTTGGATTTGAAATGAAGAAGTTATGGCCAAAAATGACTGAAAAGGGCTTATTTGTAAAGCTTGATTCTTTCCAGGGACCTATTTGTAAAGCTGGAAGAAATGGAATTTGTGATTTGAATTTTAGACAAGGTTTTATGAGAAAATTGGGCCTTTAAGGGCTTGTTTGAGAGACTTTTGCGCTGTCAGGGACCTAATTGTGAATTTATAAGGACTTCGCTATAGATACTAAAAGGTGAGAGGGACCTTGATGAAAAGAGCTTTGATTTAGAAATTTTATTTATTAACTGGGCTTTGAGATATGGATTTTTGGGCTTTGAGATATGTACTTTCGGGCTCTAAGATTTGTGCTGAGTATTTGATTTTTGAATTGGGCCTTTTTCATTTGTTTTTCAAGAACTTCAAAAATTCATATTAAATTGAAATAAAATCAGAAAATATGAAATTTATGTCTATTTTATGTATTTCAAAGTCTTTTATTTAATCATGATGTTTGTTCTTTGATTTGGATTTTTAGCCGATCTGTACTGTTCATTTTACCAGCAGATGCCTTTTATTATAAAAATGCTGATTTTTCTGTTTTTAGAACTAAACTTTGAAAATTCATATAAAATCGAAATAAAATCCGAAAAATGTAAAATTTAAGTCAATTTTGTGTGTTTTGAAGTTATTTACATCTTGGTGCAGTCCATTTTGCATTTTAGCCTTTATTCTGGTCTAGATTAATCATTTTACCAGAGGGGGTCATTTCAGTGTAGTACCAGTTTTGTTTGCTGACAATTATTTTTGTAAAATTTGTACAAGATAGACTACAACTCCGATTTGAGTGTTCTTGGTACCAAAATCTTCAGGAAAGCACAATCTATATCCTCGAAAAGTTTCAAGAATTTAGAAGACCTAAATCTATTTTTAATTTGTGATTTTGTAGGAGGCATATTCTGGGACAGCAAGCTTATCTATCAGTTTTTTTGAATTTTTGAAAGCCAACTTTAAAAATAGCTAGTAAATCGTATAAAAATGCTACAAATGTAAAATTTGGGTCTAAATTGTGTGTTTTGAAGTCCTCTATCTGACTGTATAGTTTGTTTTTCATTTGGGTCCTCGTACCAGTCTGCACTGGCTATTTTACCAGAACAGGTCAATTTCACCGTTTTGAGGGTTTTCTTTGTATCAATGGCATTTGCATGGTGCTTTGTTGCTAAGTTTGGTTTGGTACCATACCAGAAACAAAAGAAAGAAGATCAAAGTTTCAAAAGTTTATTTAATCAAAAGGTTTTAAATATCAAAATGATGTCAAAGTATGATTTTGCAAGAAGACCCTTGTTTTTTTATTGAAATCATGATTTAAGTGTTCTTTATCTTGATCAAAGACATATCATTGAAATATCATAGGTTTAAAGATGTAAATGACATGAAATAGCCATAGCTATTGTCTATTTACACTTTGAACCTCCATTTCTCACTATTTACACATAGTTTCTAATTTTGCCAACATTTATGCATATGAATGCATCAATTATTGACCAAATTAGATTCTTTGCACAAATAGGCCCTTTGGATCTTTGGGTTGAGAGAATAATAGGGGAGACCTCACGGCTCAACCCTACTACCTCTTGTGTTTAATTTTTTTTTGTTGTCACTTTATTACCTTTTAATTTCTTCATAAAATAATTAATATAATTTCCATATGGGAGGAGACCTCATGGCTCAACCCTCATACTTCCATTATCTAACCATTTTTAGAAGGAATTAAAGGTGTTTAGAAAAAAGAAAGAAAAGAAAAGAGAAAAGAAAAGATTTTTTCTTGTATTTAATATATGTTCATGCATATATTATTTTTTTGTTTGATGATCATTAAACTTCATGCTTTGCTTATAAAGTAAGCTTAAAACATCATGAAGCTTTCTCATTTTGCATTTTCACAAAAGTTCGAAATAAAATAAAGAAAGCAAAAGAAAAAAATATAAAATGAAGGAAGCTCCAAGTATGTAAAGAAAAGAAGAGAGGAGAGGAAAAATAATATAAGAAACTATAAACAAAGAACATTCTTTCATTGATTCATGATTAATATACATGAAAACAAGCTCCATTAAGCTTCTACATTGCAAAATCTCTACCTATTTCTATTTTGATCTTTTGTAGATGAGGAAGAGGGTTTCGGCCTTGTGAGGTTTGTGTTGTGTGGTGTATATATTGTATATGTGGGTTGTCTCTCTATTGTATATATTGTGTCTCTCTTGTATATCTTCTCTTCCCCTCTTTCTTCATCTTCAAATGAGGGGTTTATATAGGCTATGGCAAGGGGTAGAGCCTAGGGTTTAGATTAGCCTTGTTGGCATGATCCCCACCATTCCTTTGCATTAACTCTCATCCAAAGGTTTAGATGCATCGATCCAAGTGTCATGCTTATCCCTCAAGCTTGAAGATAATATTCTTGGCATTTTAGCATCTTCATTGGTCATGTGACATGTGTCCATGGGAATAAAAATATCTAGATCATATTCTAGAATATATTATTCCCTCCCATTTTGGCATCTTCATTTGTAGTGTGACATGTGTCCATAGGAACAAAGATATATATATCATATTCTAGAATATATTCTTCCCTCCTATTTGGCATCTTCATTGGTAAAGTGACATGTGTCCATGAGAATAAAATATCTAGAGCATAATTTATCCTCTCAAATTGGGCCACACAACAATTGGGCTAGCCTCCAATTTAATTCGGCCATATACATCTAATTGAAGTAGCTCAACTACTCAAATCAATTTGATATTTTTTTATTCGGCCATTAACTCATCTGTTGTATGAATTCGGCTATGCAACATTTTTCATTTTCTCTATTTCCATTATCCTTCACCATTCGGTCAATTAATGGACTCCTCCATTTCTTTTATTTTTTAGATCTTTTATTTATTTTTAAATCCTGACTTTTTTAGGGTCAAACAAGAATATTAAAGACAACCAGTAGAATATGAAAGACAACTAGTAGAGAATGAAGGACAACTAGAAGATGATGAAACACAACTAGTATAAGATGAAATACAGCCAGTAGAAGATGGTAAACAACCAATATGAGATGAAAGACAACCATAAGAAAATGAAAGACAACCAGTAGAAGATGATATACAACCAGTAGAAGATAAAAGGCAATTAGAAGAACAAGATAGACAACTAGTACAAGATTAAAGGCATCTAACAAAATAAAAAAGACAAGTAGTACAAGATGAAAGAAAACTAAAAGAAGATGATAGACGACGATAAAAATATGAAAGACAACTTGTAGAAGATGAAAGATAACTAGTAATACATGAAAGACAACCAGTAGAACATGAAAGACAAGAAGTAAAAGATGAAAAACAACCAGAAGAAGATTAAAAGTAGCTAGTAGAACATGAAGGACAACCAGTACGAGATGAAAGACAACTAGAAAAAGATGAAAGAGAACGAGTAGAAGAATAAAGACTACCAAAAGATGATGAAAGACAACTAGTAGATGAACAAGAGAGACAATAAGTACAAGATTAAAGGCACAAGCAGAACAACTAATAGAAGATGAAATACAACTAGAGGTTGAATGAATAAAATTAGAAGAAGATGAAAGACATCCAGTAAGACATGAAAGACAAGCAGTAGAAGATGAAAGACAACTAATAGAAGATGAAAAACAACTAGTAGAAGATGAAATACAACTAGAGGCAGAATAAGTACAACTAGATGAAGATGAAAGACAACTAATACAAGATAAATGACAACTAAAAAAAGATGAAATACAACTAGAGGTAGAATAAATAAAACTAGGAAGAAGATGAAAGACATCCAGTCGAACATGAAAGACGACCAATAGAACATGAAAGACAACTGATCAGGCTGAAAATGATAGTTAATTACGTAGGGTTTTGGCTTAGGTTTTGCCTTATTTTCTCATATTTATGTTTAATTAATTCGTGAAAAAGGTTACTGTTGCTCTACTTTATGTTTTAGGGCAGAAAACATGTTTCAGGGCTATTTTACATCGTTTGGAGCAAGAATCAAGTCAATTAATTGGAAAAGCGCAGCTCATCGGCTAAGGCTCTGGTACGGGCCGTATTCACCAATACGGACCAAAACCTCAGTACGGACCAAAGATGGTCGAATACACATTAACTCCCTCAGTGACACAGGGGGAGTACGGTCCGTATTAGCCAATAAAGGTGAGAAATTGGATGATTTTCTCAAAACCAATACAAAACAGTGCAATTGTTAGTCAATGAGACGACATTGGATATACATTTATGGGCAACTACTTGTTAGAGCAAGTATATCTGAATCGATTGATCGGCTTTGCACAGGCTTTGCGAGACTTTACTCTATTCGGGTCGCTGTGCTTTTTTGCATCTGCTATTCGTGCCAGTTAGATCATACAGCTATAAGCTTCAAGTACTGAGTAGTTAGGCTGATGCTGTTTTTCTTCTTTTCGTTTTCGGTTGGCTGTGTTTTATTCATTAATTCCTAGTTAAAGAATGTAAGCTTGCTTCATGAGAAATCATTTGGAGGTTTTAGAGACATAACTTTGGTCCGAGAATGTATTCATCTATTATTTTCTGGCAAACAAGGAATTAATTTTGTGACACCCCAGCCAACGGACCGGACGCGTGACGACTGAACAAGATCCTGGCATCCGTCCAACGGCCTGTCAATCTACGTCACAACAAAAATAAACAGAAACCAAAACAGGATCAGCTACAAAGCTCAGAAACTAGTTATTTAACAAGGTGTTTCCCTATAATTGATTTATTCCAAACAACAGTACAAACATGATTGGATTAATCCACACAACTATATATGTATATATATATATATATATATATATATATATATATATAGAGATAGGCTATGGTGAGTTGTGAAGTAAAACATTGTTTTACTTCACGCCATATTTTCATTTTGAAAATCCAAACAAGCGATCCGAACCGTTCAACATTTTCTAAATATTGAAATGTGATTGGAGACTAAACTTTACATTTTTTTTTGGAATTTTTTACTATTTATTAAGCCACTTTGAAATCGCTGATCCACTGTGAACAGTAAAAAACAGTAAAATTTTCTGGACCACCGGATCAGCGATTTTCAAAGTGGCTTAATAAATAGTAAAAAAATTCCAAAAAATGTAAAATTTAGTCTCCAAGCACATTTCAATATAAAGAACATGTTGAGCTGTTCGGATCGGTTGTTTGGATTTTCAAAATGAAAATATGAGCGTGAAGTAAAAATGACATCTTACTTCACAACTCACCATAGCCCAGCTCTATATATATATATATATATATATATATATATATATATATCAGATTGCGTATACATATTTAACCGGTTGGGTCTAAGTCAGAAAACACAGTTCTCAGACAGTTAAATCTAAAAAAATAACAGGGTTTGTAGTGCAAAATTCGGGTCTGACAAGTTTCAGGGACTGAACTGTGACAAAAAATAAGTTGTTTTAGAAAACAGTTCCTGGATAGGAACCTTTTTGTGACAGAATCTAAAAGTTAGTCGAATAAGTCCTTAATTTCTAAAGGGAATATCAGAAAATAATAGTTAAAATGTTGAAACTTTAGAAATAATATTGAAACGTAATTTACATTGAAGAAAATATTATTTTAAAACTTATGTGATACTTTATAAGCATGAATAGTTATTATAAAAATAAAAATTTAAATGAGTGTTCAAGAAATATAAAGTATTATTGAATAACTCAAAACTACAAATATAAACAAGTAACCTTAATTTGAATTGATAAACAGAGATGCACACATAACACTTGGATACCGAGATACATAAAATGTTTCGTAACTGTAGAGGACAAAAGTTGCATAAGTCTTGGGTTCTTCTTTTTGATGCTTTTATTTGCTTCCACTCCTTTGCGGAGAGAAAGGGGAGATACCTCAAGCTTTTTTTTGTTCTTTTCGGTTCACTCTCGACAACCTACTATTTACTTGAATCGGTCGTGGAGAGAATTTATTGATTGTGGGGACGTTTAATTTCCGACAGGTGCAAGCCCCCTCCGTTAAAATTAAGAAGAAAGTGTGATGAGTCATGGACAAAGCATTATACAAAACATGATAATTTTTTTTAATATATAGATTTTACAGATTGTCAAAACATTATACAAAACATAGAAGAAAATGTGCTTTTTAAAATTATATTCAGAGTGAAAGATTCCGAATTTGGATTCAAGCCTAACACAAAAGTCGTAGGCTTTTGTCTTATGATTCCAACGGATCCAAATTCATCTTGATTGGATTTTCAAGTTAAAAATTATGATTAAATTAGTCCATAAAGGTCTGCAGTTCCGAATCAGAACTGTTTTCTGAGTTTAACCAATCAAATGTCAATATCCAGATTTTTTAATAAATTATTTAATTTCGGATTTAATATTTTAATGAATTTAAATATATGATAACTAAATTCGAATATTCGGACCAATACAAACTCGAAATTTGAATTTTGAGTTTGTTTAGAGGATGCGAACTTACTATTCCGTGGGGCAAAGTAGTAATTAATAAACGGGTACGTATATATTGATTGAGATAGATTTTGACCAGTTTGGAGTTGTATTATATTGGTATATATACCCGTGCTTTGAGGCTAATTTCTTTTATTTAAGGACGGAAATTTCTAAAAGCCCATAACAACCTTTTGTATTGTCCAATAAAATGGCCCGTAAGCGACACGCATTCACAAACATTTTGACAGTCCCACCTCTTAAAAACCCACATTGCTTTTATCAACCAAAATGAGGTTACTTCCCTTAGTTAACCTTTACCACCTCTTAAAAATCCGTCGCTAGTAGGAGCTATTCGATCGGTATCAAAATCCATGTGCACTTTATTCTTACGAATTTAAAGTAGTATGTACAAATTTTGATGATGATCGACCGGTTCTGACCGAATATCGAACTTAATAATTCGATCTGATGCCCATCGGACAACCTCCAATTCCATGTTACGAGACCGCATTTGCAATTCCCGTATCACCCGAAGAGCTCCCTCTCTCTGCCATTGCGGCCCTCGCTTCAGCTTTTGTGCTTTTGCAATGCACACTGGAATACTCACCTCCAATCTCATGAAACCGGACATTGCATGAGCTATTACAATTCTCGATACAACCTCGCTCGTTGTTTATTATTTATCACAATCTTAATTGACACACCCAGATTGCACCATTTCGATACTCTTTTAACTGTTAGTCCTCACCGTTCAATGGCATATCATATGAGACTCTTCAACATGCCTTAAAAATATATAAGTTCTTAAATAAAAGATAATTGCTCCAACAATGAGAGTTTTATTGTCCAGCACCGAAACTGAGTGACAAATCCGCCACAGCTCCAATAATGGGACTCTTCAACATGCTTTTGTATTTTGGCCATAAGTTCTTCATACGAGATCCGATTAAGGTGATCCAAAATTCTGTGGAAAGCTGACAACAAGCTCTACAACTATTATGTGAATCATTTTTCCAGATTCAGAATTTATAATGGTCAAGCAGGCGTGCCAAGAGAACTGATCAGTTTTGAGTCAGCTTGTTATTAATTAGTTAGCTGGGAGTTTTGAGTGTAATTTTAATAGGGTCAAAAGTGTCTTTGAATTATGTTTATTTGTGGGTTTCTAGGAATTCTTTTGAGGGTCTCTACGAGCTAGGGTAATTAATACCTTGTTTGGATGGAGAGTAGAGGAGGGCAGGGGAGGTGAAGAATAGATTAATGGAATGGAATGGAATAGAAAGAAAGATTAACATATCTAATCTCTTTTTGTTTGGATGATTAATGAGAGAAAATAAATTTAACTTTTTTTTTTTGTCTTATTTCTTGTTTGCTTAATTAAAATTTAGAAGGTTATTGAGAAATTCGGTTGTTGCTGTAGATTTGTGGTAAAGAAATTTAACTTTTCCTTTTGTCTTAGTTCTCCCAAAAGACAATACATGCCCTGTAACCAGTGCTGAAAATAACCTTGAAAATTGAATAATAAAAGACACAAAGTAATGGAGACCAATGATACATAATGCAGAGTTACAAGGTAGCAAATCTTAAAAACAAAAGACAGACAAGATAGAACACTAAAAGGAATGACAAACAAGGAAATAAAAAAAAAAACGATTAAAAAACAACTCCTTCCTAACATACATGGTAACGCCACTTTTCTCTTGTCCAATTTAGAAGTCCCGAATAGTACAGTGAAAGTTAAAAGAATCATGAGCTAGCTCGGGGGAAATTTGTAGGCATAAACTGCATAGAAAGTTTGTACACATGTAAGAACTAGAAGTATGAAAGCAGCGATGACAGAAATTGATTTCCATGGACTGCTAAAGTATTCATGAATCAATTTTGCTCGCTGCCTCTTGCACCATGATTGGTCCCAGTTTGATACAATGTATCTGTTGATTTCCGTTTTTATTTCTGCCAAATAGTGATTTCTCCCAAAACCTGTACATCCTCCGACCTGGTTGATGAAATTAGCCAACTCCTCTGCACTGTCTAGCCAGTTCTCAATGATTCCGTACTTCTGTAATATTCTCACATCAGATGGTGTGTTGACTAGATTATCCAAAAATGCTACAAAGCTTGCAAAGGGTGAATCATTTTTGCCAAGTTTGGAATGTTCAAATGCTATAAGGTTTGCGAAAATAGACTTAGTGGAATCGATGATTTTTAGTCTAGGGATTTTTAAGACACCATATTCAAATGATATGTCAAGCTTATGTCTCGGTTTGCTCTTTGGTCTGAATTTCAGGTCCTTTTGTTTGAGCTCAGTAGCAGAAGGGATCACCACCGAGGACATATTCCCGGTAGAATTTGGCAATACCAGTGACAAGCTTCGAGAAGTCGAATGAGGAGTTATTCCTCTGCGCACCGGCCTTGAACTAAACCGATGAAGCAAAACTTTGATAATTCTATTCTCGCTGAACATTCTGGTAAATGATTTGGAACTCAATACAACTGGTTTGTCTGGGTTGGGCACTGAATAGTGGTAGAAGAGATGGAGCAAATGATGAATTTCAGCTGGAGGGTCCGGAATTTCAGCTAGGTGTGAGTCTGTGGAGTCTGAAGTGTCTGGATTTTCAGCTAGGTCTGGGTCTGTGTAGTCTGTGGGGTTTGGAATTTCAGCTGGAGGGTCTCCAAATATGGAGTCTATGGGCAACAAAATAAGAGCAAGGTATTTAGAAAAAATCATTCTAGCATATTGATTTAAACCAATCAGCTCGTACAACTTGTCAACTATAAAGAAAGGAATTTGGTTCTCTAGAAGTAGCAAATCACGAACTATGAAATGACAATTCCAGCCAACCTCCAGAATTGAACTCCAATTTCCTTCGATGTGTTTTGAGAAGAACTCGATCAAGAAGCATCCGTCAAACAGCATCATCTCGACAAATGCATGGCTGTCAAGATCATCAAACGTCTCACTGTAACACGCTCGTGTTCTCGTTTCTAGCAACGCCATCTCTGATATACAGAGATCCAAACTTGTGTGCCCACGGGACAAGAAAGACTCCAAGAACCGCCATTTTTGCTCCTCCATGACTTTGAGGCTCTCTTTACCACGGTGGAATGGGCCGATGGAGATGACAGAGGGCTCGAAGAGATACTTCTTGCTTTGGGAAATGTTATGTGGTGTGCGAAAGATGGTAAAGTTCTTTGCTTCATTGGTTTTGCCCCTGTCGATTTTCCGTTGCATTAATTCTGACAGAGGAGAGGGTTGGACATCTACAACTATCTGGGCTTCTTCCATTAATATTTTGTGGTGAATGGAAGAGTTTTGGTTGAACTTGAACAAAACGACCTTTAACATTTGTATTTATATTGATCATCAGTGTGGCCCCATCACTTCACTATTCGCCTCCTCCATAATTAATTGCTGGGGGTCAAAGTTCTATCACGCTGAGCTGGAAGATATAGCTTGGAGAGTGACAGGACTTTCACCAGCTCTCTTCTAATTATTGTGCATACATAACCTTCATGCATAACAAATTAAAAATGCTACTTCTCAACAGAGCCCTTGCATTATTGAAAAAAATTTCCGGTAATAAAGTCGAACAGTGAGCCACGCACGAATTGCACAAAGAATTCAGAGAAAGTTAGGTTTTCCTAAATTCATAACTAATTTGTTATTTAACTAGTTTTTGGATATTGTGGTTCTGGAACTTCCTTTCATATATATTTTTGCTTACTTTCTACTGTTTTTATTAATTAGAGGACACCTTTTTTATGAGTATTACTAAGAGTAATTTAATCTACATTTATCATCATTTTTTAACCCCAAAGAAATGGTTGATTGTGACGTTTATAATGGATATTGTAGGAATAATTTATTGCAAGTCAGAAAAATTATAACTTGTTATCTCAATAATTAATGTTTCAAAAGTGAGACTTTATCAAGATTATTTTAGTACTTTGATGACATCGAGGAGAAAAATGAGAAAAAAAATGTCGGAAGTAGTACTTAAAAGCATTTTAGTTAACAAAACATAAATTATTTTATAGAATCATTTAATCAAATTAACCTAAGCTATAATCCAAAATTTAGTATTTTTGTTCAAATTAAATTATACAAAACTTGAGTTGTTCATGCATGGGATTTGCTTCAAAAAAATTATATTTAATAAAATATATGTGGAAGAAATAATTGTAATTTAGAATAAAAAATTTCGTTTGCTTGACACAATAAAATCAGTTAGCTAACCAAATAATTGTTGCCCCTTAATTGTTGACCATATATATATATAGAGAGAGATGGACTACGGTACATTGCAATGTATAAGCCCTCTTGTACATTAGATTATAAATCGTTGGATTCAAAGTCCAAACAACCAATCCAAACGTTGAACATGATCTTCATATTAATATGTGTTTCGAGACCAAATTTTACATTTTTGTGGAATTTTTTTACTATTTTTTTAGATTTATTGAAAATCGTTGTTTTTCAAGCAAATCTGGACCATAAAAAACAACGATTTTCAATAAGTCCAAAAAGGTAGTAAAATTTTTCCAAAAAATATAAAATTTGGTCTCGAAACACATTAATATGGAGATCAAGTTGAACGGTTTGGATCAGCTGTTTGGACTTTGAATTCAACAATTTATTGTCCAATGTACAAGAGGGCCTATACATTGCAATGTACTGTAGAAATCCATCTGACTCTAGAATTGACTTCAAACAACGAATCTAAACAGTTGAAATCCACCTACCTTACGAGTGATGCGTCTACATGCGAAAATACAAGGTTTATAAATTAATTTTAATGCACTCATTTTTTGAATGTTTTTTTCCTACTTTACTTTACAATAATTAGTTTGAAAATTTAAAATAGTTGCATGTACTCGCATCACTAGGTACTCGTAAGGTATATGGATTTCAATGGTTTGGATTCATTGTTTGAAGGTTGTCCGATAGGTTTTAAAATTGAGTTCACAAAAATGCTTGGTGAATTTAAGAACACATGCCCTAGTTCAAGACTATGTTAATGCGCAACTCAATAGGAAAGGCAAACTACTCTGCAAACTTCTCTTCACAGCCATTTTTCTAGCTGGTGTTTGGTTGAGTTCTTTTAGGGTAAGATCTAAGTTAGACCGTCTTAGCAATCCATGCTCGAGGTAGATCTGATCGAGATGCATTCATTTTGTTTTATTTATGAATTTAGTTGATCATTAATTAATATATAGTTTAGTTCACACTTAGACACATCCCGGTGCACTGCCAGCTGCTTATTTGTATTTAATTCACTCGTCAAACTCAATGGCAGATCTCGAGGTCTACTAATTAACTTCATTTTTTTAATTAAGTTGATTCGTTCGAGTTCATATCGCATATCTGCACCCATGCTGCTCATGTGTATTAAACAAGAATATGAACTAGAGGGGTTTTCATGAGGAAGTAATAATCTTCATCCTTTTGATGATAATAATATACTAGATATTATTATCATCAAAATTTAGTTCTGTATGGCTATAATATAGCTATATATTTGATTGCAATAATTTATTATCACGTACGTCATTTTTATAATAAAATTATAGTACTTAGAAATAAACGTAACCAGTTACAACAACAAATTTTATTGCAAATATATTGCAAACAAACTTTCTGTAATTATTCAGAAATAGAAAATTATTATTGACCATTTATGAACGAAATTTAGCTAGCATCAGAAAATAACCGTTATGGTTTAATTTAGTTCCTAGCATAAAAATCCTTATAATTCATTAGACAAATCCAGCATGTATCAATTTAGAAAATGGCCTAACGGTTAGAATAGAATTGGTTATAAATAACCATGTAAATTAAGAACAAATTGCAACGGTAACTATTGACAACAAATATTTTCGGTTGTAAAATTATTTTAGTGCAATCAATTTATTTATATCACGACTCAAGTCTTTTCTTTCACTCAAAAGAACAAGTTCACATAAAATTTAATGTGAAATTTAAAGGTAAAGTACTTTATTATTTTTGCAATATTTAGAAGCATATGTTGCTTAAGACCTACGACAATACACATAACAAACAAAATTAATTTCAATATATAATCCTTGACAAATAAATTACCATTCGCCTCGCTCCATAATTGTTTTTTAAGGTCAAAGTTCTTTCACGCTGAGCTGGAAGATAGAGATTGGAGAGTGATAGGACCTTCACCAGCTCTAATCTAACCGGACATGCAAATCATAGTTTGTTGTACGCCGGTATCTAATCGTTGTATCTTTCAGCAACAACGATCCTGATGGCTTGGATACTCAAATCAACATCATTCCTCATGTGAGCCGATATGCAATTGGCGACCATAGCAGCCGACAACTGTGCATGATCTATTCTTGTTGCATCGGGATGACATTAATGTTTTGTTGGGCATCTAGAGACACGCTATTGTTCACGTAACCAGTGGCAATTGCAGATATGTACCAGTCACATCTACTGTCCTTGCACTTGAACCTAATTCTGGTCTTGTCACTGTGCGTATATTTAATCTCTTTTGTTGCACCGAATGTAAAACCTGGTAATTGTGTTTTTCATTTTCTCTTTTGAGTCATAGGTTTGTTCTTCCGACAATTCATCCTCATACTTTGCTGCCGTTCCAAAAAAATTCACATTAGCTTACTGAAACTCTTATGTGTCATTGAAAGCTCTAACCGAGTGCTCTAATCCGCGATCCATTATTACAAACCTCTTTCCAAGCACAGGCCTGATATCTTCCTGGTCACTCTGATCATTCATACCATCAGAGTCAACATCACCCCAATTTTCCTCTGTCTCGCATAATTCCGGATCCATTGTATCATCAGTAGCTTCCGGATCACAAGAAGATTGGCCCCACGAAGCTGCCCGACTTGGGGCCTGACTAGTAGAAGGTTGGTCAATCTATAGTGGGGCTTGACTACTAGATGGTTGGTCAAAGAAAGGGGCCCGACTTGAGACATATGAGTTAACCCGACTACGATCTTGTATTAACCTTATAGTTGTGTTGTTACGCCGGATTCGAGTAACTTCCACATATAGGTCAATTACCTTGTACCCACCCCCAAGAAAACTCATTGTTTGGTTGTACAGTACATGCGAGACTCCATCATTCTGAATTGGAAATAGTTGGAACCATGTTTGTGCTAAACTAGTGGGCATGCTAATTTTGGGCTGAATATTAAGGTCATACTGATCCTGGTCCAATCCCAAATTCGGACAAATAACATTCTTAATTCCCACATAATCAGTACTGACATTACCGGTATTACAGTAACATGCCTGAGACTATAATAAATCCCATTAGGGTCTTGTAAAACCTCACCACCAATGTAAGTGGATATCATAAGACTCATTTTGAACCAAATACACAAAAATCTAAAATTATAAAATTAACTAAATTAATTATTAACCAAATACACAAAGATAACTTATGAGGCAAATAAATTTATTTCGTAAGAAGTGGAAGATTATTTCCCCATCCCCAACTGTATTACTTAGACGTCATTTCATTTCTTGTTTAATATTAGTACACATGCATGAGCAGCTAATGTAGATATGCTATCTGAACTTGTGTAAGTCAACTGATTTAAACAAACGAAGTGAGACTTCGAGATCTGGTACTGAGTTTGACCAATGATTTAAATACAAATGCGCAGTTGGCAATTTGGCATGCATTGCGCAATGTTAATTAATAAAATAAAATAAAGAGCCTCGAGATCTGTCATTGAACAGTGGGCAGTGCACCATGAAGTCTAAACTAGAATTAAACATAATAAAATGAATGCTTGGTTTCTTTCACAAAAACGGAGTTCTCATCCTGTGCTGCATAGCATACACATGACAAGATTTATAAGAGAGGTTTTCGAAAATATGACCAATTAAAAAAGGGAATAGGAAATAAGAAGATAAATTATTTAGAATATAACCTGTGCTTTATAAATATTACAAGTTTTGGAATTGCACACTACTCCAGGTATGCCGATTCTAAGAACAACATATGAATCTAATATTTGCATATCAAGTTAATTTATAACATGAATGTGAAGATTGTGAAACATGAATAAATGAGAAGCTTGTAAAAAAGCATGATTATCTGAGATACCTGAAGAAACACACTCACGAGTTGAGGTGCTATCGGATTGGGTAGGAACTGAATACTATTATATTTGAACCCATACCCTAAAAGTGTTCGGGTCCAAATTTCAATCCATATACTTATACGCCAATAACCCATACGCTGTCTAGAGAACGTCTGTGAGATTTGATCGAGCTATTAATATTGTATACGAAGTTCCCTCTTGCCTATTAACGACATATGTTATCAGGCGTGAAGAGACAAATGGAGGTTTAAATCGTATATCTACGAAGGACAAATTTAAAATTATCACACTCCATAAATTTTGAAAATATAATATGAACTTAAATAATTTTTCTTTAATGGTATTTCTTTTTAATACTTAATCCTATAACTAATACTTTTCAGAGCTATGTGTGTTCTCTAGTCTATAGTCATTTAAATGATCACATTATCTCATTATCTTATCTGAATGGTATATGATAATAAAATGTTCAAGTCATAAATTAATTTCATTGGATACAAAGATATTTCTAAAATTAGTTTTCCATAACATGTCTAGCACAGAAAATTAGATTAGCATTTGATGTTCAAGTATATCATTTAAGATAGTAATTATAGAGTAAATTATATATTTATTATGAAAGTTTATTTATATAAGATGTTTTAGATAGTAATTATTATTTTTCAGATACTGATTAACTTGCTCCATTCATATTCTAATAAGAATCTACCATAAATGTATATAAGAAAAAATATTGATTTTGTTACTTATTATACTGTATCTTTACTGATAGTGTATGTCTATTAAATTATAAGTTATATATTTTCAGTTATATATTGTAATCTTTGTTGTTTGTTTTTGGTTCTTTTTAAGTTCTTATGAAATATATGCCATTAATTAATAGAAATATAATAGTATGTTTACTTTTCCATTTCGCATTAAATTGTATGAACTTTTATTGAGTGAAAGAAAGGACTTAAGTAATGTTTTTCGTTTTACCGTATGCTTGGGTAGAATTTGATTTTGAATCTGCATCTTCCACGCAAAAAAATAATACTAACTGAAGGGTAATAATACATGGCGTGAATCTCTAAATTACAGAATTAATTATTTACATCTTAAATTAAACAAATAATCTGATAAAAGGAAAAAATAGTAAAAATAAAGAAGAAATTCTCACTTTTTACTAAATTTACAAAATGAAAGGAAATAGCTAATTTATATTTCAAAAACAGATAATAATTAAATACTACTTTAGTCAACTGATTTAAACAAATGAAGTGAGACTTCGAGATCTGTCACTGAGTTTGACGAATGATTTAAATACAATTAATTGAGCAGTTCTGCGTAATGTGAATTAATTAAAAAAAAATGAAGAACCTCGAGATCGGTCATAGAGCAGTGGGCAGTGCACCATGAAGTCTAAACTAGAATTAAACATAATAAAATGAATGCTTGGTTTCTTTCACAAAAACGGAGTTCTCATCCTGTGCCGCATAGCATACAGATGACTAGATTTATAAGAGAGGTTTTCGAAAATATGACCAATTAAAAAAGGGACTATGAAATAAGAAGAAAAATTATTTAGAATATAACCTGTGCTCCATAAATATTACAAGTTTTGGAATTGCACACTACTCCTGGTATATATGCCGATTCTAAGAACAACATATGAATCTAATATTTGCATATCAAGTTAATTTATAACATGAATGTGAAGATTGTGAAACATGAAAAAATGAGAAGCTTGTAAAAAGCATGATTATTTGAGCAACCTGGAGAAAAACACTCACAAGTTGAGGTCCTATCGGGTCGGGTAGGATCTGAATACTATTATATTTGAACCCATATCCTAAAAGTATTCGGGTCCAAATTTCAATCCATATACTTATACGCCAATAACCCATACGCTGTCTAGAGAACGTCTGTGAGATTTGATCGAGCTATCAATATTGTATACGAAGTTCCCTCTTGCCTATTAACGACATATGTTATCAGGAGTGAAGAGACAATTGGAGGTTTAAATCGTATATCTACGAAGGACAAATTTAAAATTATCACACTCCATAAATTTTGAAAATATAATATGAACTTAAATAAATTTTCTTTTATGTATTTCTTTTTTATACTTAATCTTATAACTAATACTTTTCAGAGCTATGTGTGTTCTCTAGTCTATAGTCATTTAAATGATCACATTATCTCATTATCTTATCTGAATGGTATATGCTAATAAAATGTTCAAGTCATAAATTTATTTCATTGGATACAAAGATATTTCTAAAATTAGTTTTCCATAACATGTCTAGCACAGAAAATTAGATTAGCATTTGATGTTCAGGTATATCAATTAAGATAGTAATTATATAGTAAATTATATATTTATTATGAAAGTTTAGTTATATAAGATGTTTTAGATAGTAATTATTATTTTTCGGATACTGATTAACTTGTTCCATTCATATTCTAATAAGAATCTACCATAAATGTATATAAGAAAAAATATTGATTTTGTCACTTATTATACTGTATCTTTACCGATAGTGTAAGTCTATTAAATTATAAGTTATATATTTTCAGTTATATATTGTAATCTTTGTTGTTTGTTTTTGGTTCTTTTTTAGTTCTTATGAAATATATGCCATTAATTAATAGAAATATAATAGTATGTTTACTTTTCCATTTCGCATTAAATTGTATGAACTTTTCTTGAGTGAAAGAAAGGAACTACTTTTAGCCATGTTTTTCGTTTTAGCTTATATTTGGGTTGAGTTTGATTTTCCACACAAAAAATAATACTAACTGAAGAGCAATTATACATGGCGTGAATCTCTAAATTATAGAATTAATAGGATAACACATATTGACATCCATCACATGCCTTTGATTTTTATTTGTTGTGCATGATTTTCTAGATATTTAGTTTTTAATTACTTAATTTTTGAATGATTGGCTCATACACATTGAGGTCTGTTTTGCAGATACAACTATTTTGGTTTTAAAAGACAAAAACCATAAATTTGATAGGCAGAATATCTCTAGGCTTTTCTAAATGACAAGACCTCAATTTTTTCTTTATTTTTGGAGTTTTGTTATGGTACTTTTGTTTTATATTACGTTATGATGTTCTCCACCATAATAATTATTAATTAATTATTTACATCAGAAATCAAACAAATAATCTCATAAAATGAGAAAATAGTAAAAATAAAGAAGAAATTCTCTTCAAGTTAATTGTTCCTATTATCCTTATTACTAAATTTACAAAATCAAAGAAAATAGCTAATTTATATTTCAAAAACACAAAATAATACTGCTTTAGTATTCACTATTTTTATAATATGTACACAAAGAAAGTACCGTACCAAAAAAAATCTTTCTTGTAAGGTTTTTTCTACTATTAAATATACTTCTAGTTTAAATGCTTGTATGTACATGATAAAAATGGTCATAACTTTATAAGAGCTGAGAAAACGGCATGACATGTGTGTATTTTTATCCTCACGAATAGTGACAGATTTTTCTAGTGCGTACATGTGTATATTTTTTTTTTATTATTCGAATAGGCGCAGTGCATTTATGAAATCAAGATGTGACAAAATCAATGATTTTATATATATATATATATATATATATATATATATATATATATATATATATATATATATATATATATATATATAACTTATGAGGCACAAATTTATCTCGTAAGAAATGGAAGATTATTTCCCCATCCAACATCTGTATTACTTAGACGTCATTTCATTTCTTGTTTAATTAATACACATGCATGAGCAGCTAGACGTAAATATATATGTGATCTGAACTTGTGTAAGTCAACTGATTTAAACAAATGAAGTGAGACTTCGAGATCTGGTACTGAGTTTGACTAATGATTTAAATTCAAATGAGCAGTTGGCAACTTGGCATGCAGTGCGCAATGTTAATTAATTAAATAAAATAAAGAACGACCTCGAGATCTGTCATTGAGCAGTGGGCAGTGCGCAATGTGAATTAATTAAATAAAATAAAATGAATGCTTGGTTTCTTTCACAAAATCGGAATTCTGATCACATTAGTAGACCTCGAGATCCATCATGCATTAAATACAAATAAGCAGCTGGCAGCGTGCGCATGCTGCATGACGCATGGATATACCATTAAATACAAAATAAAAGAAAATAGCTAATTTATATTTCAAAAACAGATAATAAATACCGCTTTAGTATTCATTATTTTTATATGTACTCAAAGAAAATACCGTACCAAAAAAATTCTTTCTTCAAGGTTCTTCTACAAAATATACGTCTAGTTGAAACGCTTGTACGTGATAAAAATGGTACTGCTACAAAACTATGTCACTATCTGCGAGGGTAAAAAATGACTATTGCCAAGGTATACCGACAAAAATTGTTATTTACGAACATATCAGTATTACCGACAGGAGCATTTGCGAAGATACCACTGGCAAAAAACATTTGTATCCTCACGAACAGTGACAGATTTTTGTAGTGCGTACATGTGTGTATATTTTTTTATATTATTCGAATAGGCGCAGTGCATTTATGAAATCTAGATGTGACAAAATCAATGATTATATATATTGCGATACCTTTGTGAAATGAACCTTTTCAAAAACAAAGATAACTTATGAGGCACATAAATTTATTTCGTAAGAAGTGGAAGATTATTTCCCCATCCTACAATTGTATTACTTAGTACACATGCATGAGCAGCTAGATGTAGATATGCGATCTGAACTTGTGTAAGTCAACTGATTTAAACAAATGAAGTGAGACTTTGAGATCTGGTACTGAGTTTGACCAATGATTTAAATACAAATGAGCAGTTGGCAACTTGACATGCAGTGCCCAATGTGAATTAATTAAATAAAATAAAGAACCTCGAGATCTGTCATTGAGCAGTGGGCAGTGCACCATGAAGTCTAAACTAGAATTAAACATAATAAAATGAATGCTTGGTTTCTTTCACAAAAACGGAGTTCTCATCCTGTGCCGCATAGCATCCAGATGACTAGATTTATAAGAGAGGTTTTCGAAAATATGACCAAAAAAGGGAATAAGAAATAAGAAGATAAATTATTTAGAATATAACCTGTGCTCTATAAATATTTCAAGTTTTGGAATTGCACACTACTCCAGGTATGTATGCCGATTCTAAGAACAACATATGAATCTAATATTTGCATATCAAGTTAATTTACATGAATGTGAAGATTGTGAAGCATGAATAAATGAGAAGCTTGTAAAAAAGCATGATTATCTGAGCAACCTGGAGAAACACATTCACGACTTGAGGTGCTATCGGGTTGGGTTGGGTCCAAATACTATTATATTTGGACCCGTACTCTAAAAGTATTCGGATCCGAATTTCAATCCATATACTTATTAGTTTCAAACCGGATCTGATCCAGGTACGGATCCGGATACCACATCTAATAGTGGATATTTGGGTCCAGTATTTCGGTTCTAGGTAGTAGGTACCCACAACTTGTTTGTGAATTATCGGGTTCGGTCCGGGTACGGGATGGGTCCAGTCTAGATCCGAAGTGGGTACATGTCACAACTCACAAGTATTTAAGAAACCCTTTACTCTTAAATATAATTATAATTTTTAAACATTTCACATAATATATTTTTATAATATAAATTAAAAGTTACTCAAAAAAAAAATTATACTATTGTTCTTGTTTTGTTCATAGTAATACAAATGCTACATAACAAAATAAAAATAACAACCCTAAATTAATTTGTAATCTATCTAGATTTAAAAAAATATTAACCTATCGATTCAACATTTACAACCCTAAATTAATTTAATCTATCTAGATTTAAATTAATTTGTAATCTATCTAGATTTAAATTAATTTATAATCTATCTAGATTTAAAAAAATATTAACCTAACAAATGGAGGAATTAATTATTAATGTATGATATGGTATTATGATTTGTTTCTTAAAAAATTGTAAAGATGGTTGTCTTTCATAGTTATTAATCTATGTTTTCATATTAATTAATTATAAAAAATTGTATTAGCATTGTATCGGGTATTTTTATGGGTATTGAGTCGGGTTCGGTTATGGTATGGATAATTAATTCAATTCCATATCCTATCCATTACAATATCGGTTCCGGTTCGGATCCAGATCGGATATTAAAGTAACCTTACCCATAATTTAACTGATTATATTTTTTAAATCATATCCTATCAAAATTAATTGGATCCGGATTGGTTCCGGTTCGGTTCCGGATCGGGACCTGGTAATCGGATAAAAGTAGCACCTCTACTCACGAGTAGTCAACAACGGGCACAAGAAAAATGTAATATCTTATTAAGCTTATAAATTAATAAGATAATATGTGTAATACGTCCTAATTAATGGTGAGTTATGGACTATAACCTTAAGGATACATCAAGTTCAATTGAAGATATATTCTATGAGTTTCAGAAAGCAACAATATATACACAGAATTTGCAGTATATGATAAAATTGTCGATGGCCTAGAACTCACTATTACGAAAATAAGAAATAATTTGTGAATTGTTGATAATCTTAGAAATGACTATCTAAATTATAAATGTGTCTCAATTGTTTAGACATGGTGTACATTATATTTGTGTCGATTTGAAAGATTTTAACAGTGAATTATAAATGATTTTATATTAAATGATCAATTAAATTTTAAATTGATTCAAATTTTGGATATTGTACAATTTTAATTTTTTAATATATTTAAATTATATTTTCAAATATAAGAGCATACGAGTGGAATATATTATAAAAATTAAATATATATACTTTAGCTTATTCAATTTTTCCTATATATACAGTGAGTGTGAATTAAAGTTGTTAACTTGTTTTTTTTTTAAGGTCAGTGAGCATAGCTCAACCTTATTTTTAGGGTCAACGAAACTAAAATATTTTTTCGCGCGCTTCATGTGACACCATGTTCTCATTTAAGAATGAATTCAAATTGTCTCAAATTTATGTGTGATTAGTTTGTGATATCTATGCACACTCATCTCTGACCCTTGCAATTAATAGCGTAAATTTTGCCGATCAGGCCGGATCGAACATTGATTGTTTCATGGAAGTCATCAAATGTAGAAAAATTACAGAAATTTTAAATATTTCCATAATTATGGTGGCTCTTTCTTCTCAAACCTGCTGCAGCATCTGCCACCAAGCGTGGAAAAGTTGCAGAGGCCTATATAAAAAAAATATATATTGAAAGAGGCTTTCAAGACCGTGTGTTATATAATCACCAAGTCAATTATACAAATTAAGGCACTCATACTCTCTGTTCGATATCCCAACTCAAAAGTCCATCATCGAACTTCTTTCTACATAGGTCAGGGGCAAATCAAATCTGGATTTATTCATAGGATGCTCTTAATCACCTCTTTGATTTTAAAAGTTTAATTATGTATATTGAAATTTAATTGAAATTTAGTTTTTTTAAAGGTTTTTATCTAATCCAGCCCCTTGTAAAAGAATAAATGTTTACTTTTAGCCTAGAGGTAATTAGATCTTTACTTTTGTAGTTGTGGAGTCTTGAGTTCAAATTTATTTTATCGTATATTGTGCATTTTAAGTTTCATCCCCTTATTAATTTTCTTGTTCCGTCTAAGACAAAGCTGTCTTTTACTCAGAGTCACATGTCGTAAATTAATCTTCCAACTCTTCAACTATGAAGCTGTTATTTGAAAAACTATATATATTTGCCTAGTGAGAGTAACTGGGTATATATATATATGGTACATATTAAATCTTCTTTTGCATTTGACTTGTGCTTAGGTAGATGTGATGCAGGCAGCTGGGCTGAATGATTTTTCTTTTTACCCAAGGACGAGCCCAAAATTATAAATGATTTCGGCCCGACTGAATAGCCCAAATTTTAGCCCACTTGAGGCTTACAACTTTCTCGCTAGCTCAGCCCAATTTTAAGAAACAAGTTTCACAATTCATGTACTTTCATGATCCAATTAATACTTTGGAAACCAGTTCAGAAAAAATTAATCGGGACTCTTAAGTGAACTTCTTAATGCAGTTCTATTTCCTCCCCATGTCATACCTTTCAATTTATCATGCATGCACCGTTACTGAAATGCTCCTGGAGGGTTGGTTCCTAGTATGGTGACTTTGACTGCATTGATCGATGGGCATTGCAAACAAGGGGTATTGAGAGAAGAAACATAAGGACAGATTTGATCACATTTAATACATTGATGAATGGTTTTTGCAAGACTGGAGATATAAAGGAGGCGAAATGGAGGAGGACATGAGGTTCAATGGGTTCAAACCCGACAATGTTATTTACACTTCACTCATTGATGAGTATTGGCAAGGAGAGTTAATTATTAGAAGCAGCGATGGAGATAAAAAACAAATTTTGGCCTAAGGAATTGAATTAGATGACGTGGTATACACGGCTCTTATATCAGGCTCACGAGGCAGAGATGATATTGTGTACAATGATCATCTCAGGTTTTGCTCCTGATGATACCATGGTCATCGGTGTATTTTATAGCGAAGGCGAGGACGCAAGTTTAAAATGGGGCTTAGGCACTGGAAATAGATGACTTCAAATAGGCTGCTAGAAATAGAGAACAAGTGAAAGAAAATAAGAAAATGTTATATGCTTATTTCGGGTTGGTGTAGGCCTCAAGGAAGGTCTGAGATGGTGCAAAAACGAATTGGTGAAGTTAGAGGAACAAATAGTGACAAGTTGATTTAAAATAGGAGCTTGACTCCTATATATTGTTTACTAAATGAAAAGTCGATTTAGTAGTAACTTGAATAATTTTGATTATAGATTTGGGGTGTCTTCTGAATTTTATTTGGTGCTGTTGACTTTAACACCTGGTACAAGTCGTGGTGCTAAGAATCTGCTGGTACTGTAAAAGAACTAAGGGCATCAGGTTTCCTAGCGACGTGTTGGAATATATGAAAGCAAAGGATTGTACATATTTTGGGGGAAATGAGATTCCGCCAGAATTGCTTGCGGTAAGAGTGTTTCAAAAGGCGAAATTGTGGCACAGATGGTGTTAGAGTAAAAACAGCGGAGAAGAAACAGGGAATGAATAGGTCAATCAAATTTTAAATCACCATGGCAGCAACTGCCAAATTTTAAATCACAAAATATATGACTGTAACCGGTGTTGAAAATAACCTTAAAAAATAAATAATAAAAGAAACAAAGTAGAGGAAACCAACATTATATAGTGCAGAGATACAAGGTGCTTTTGCATAAAGCTTCATTGCAAATCATAAAAACAAAAGACAGACATGATAGAACACTAAAAGGAATGACAGTTTGAGGCTTGGTTTGATTTGAGTTGGATTTGTTGAGTTTAATTCATGGTTTGGAAAATCGGCCGATTCCGAGTCAACTCGGCCGAGTCAACTCGGTATCGGCCGTGTCCGATCCGATTTTCACCCGAGTCTCGCGCCCATGCGAGTTTTTCAGCAAAAATCGGTTGAACAGTGTTTGACTCGGCCGAGTTAGCTGATTTTCAGGCCGAGTCAGACCGAGTTAGGCCGAGTCAGACCGAGTTAGGCCGAGTTTGACCGAGTTTGACCCGAGTTTGACCGAGTTTGGCTGAGTCAGCCATTAAAACTGTGATGAAAATCATTTTAGTAAAAAACTGTTTGTAAAATGGCCGAGTTATACAGCTGGAGAGTTGCATACAAGCTGAAGTCATGCAAATCTAAGTTAATTACTAATTTTGTTAGAATAGTACATATTAATATTAGAATAAACGTACATATTTTTTGTTAGTTAAATATTAGTATACAAATCTAATTTAATTACTAATTTTGCTCTCTATTATTTTATTCGACATTATAATTAATTTATAATATCTTGTTACTTAATTTGAAATAGACACAACAATATCTCTATTCGTATTTTAATACAGAGAACGATGAGATGATCCAGCCAGCTCGGCATATCTTCTGGCAATAAAAAATGTGTTCTATTTGTAATGCTTGTATTACATTATATAATTAGTGGATTATTTGAGTATAATATTTTGTGTTAACATAGTTTTTCTATAAATTATTTGTTTACCAATTTTTTCCTACCTTTTGGCTACAAAACAAGGTTCAGCCAAAAAAATCCGAGTTTCCGAGTCAACTCGGCCGATTCCGGCCGATTCATCCGATTCCGATTCCACGGTCAAGAACCCGATTCCGATTCCGATTCTGAGTTTCAGAACCATGGTTTAATTCAGTCTTTGCTTGAGTTTCAATTGAGAAACTTGGGATTGATTGGAAGTAACTTGGACACTTTGAGGCTTTGGTTTGGTATAGATTTGGTTTAGATTGATTTGGGTTTATTTGAATTTGTTTGGAATTTGTTTGACTTTACTTAAATAATGGCTTTTGGTCTTAATTGGTTTTAGCCTTTACTTAATGGGCTTGATTTGAGTTTGGTTCGAGTTTGATTTGGGCTTAGAGTTGAGTTGGACTTGGTTTGGACTTTGGAATTTATTTGGAATTGTTTAAATAGATTTTGTTTGGATTTGTTTGAGCCTTTAGATTAGGATTTTAGGCTTAGTTTGGTTTTGGTTTGCTTGATTTGTGTTTATTTGGTTTAAAGTTGCTGGGCTTGTTTTGGACTTAATTTGAGCTTAATTAGGACTTGGAATTTAGTTTAGGCTTAATCGTGATTTATTTGGTCTTTGCTTTAATTTATGGTTTTGAGAGTTCGGCCTTGATTTGGGCTTATTGGGCTTAACTTGGATTTGATTTGGGCTTCATTTAGGCTTTTGAGTTGAGTTGGATTTGATTTGGATTTGTTTGGATTTAATTTGGGTTTGAGTTAGGCTTTTGGGATTGGATTGGGTTTGATTTCCGTTTTATTTAGGTTTCAATTAGGCTTTGGAATTGAATTGGATTTGATTTGGGTTCTATTTGGACTTAATTTAGGCTTTGGAATTGAATTGGATTTGATTCGGGTTTGATAGGGATTTATTTGGATTTATTTGGAGTTGTTTGGGCTTATTTGGATTTAATTGGGACTTTGAATTTTGTTAAATTGGATTTGGATTATTTGGGATTTTATTTGGGTCAGTTTGGAGTGGGTTTGGACTTATTTGGACTTATTTGTGAAGATTTTAGGTTCCAAGGGCTTGTTTGTAAGTTTCATAGGGTGTTTATTGAATTTGGAAGGGTTTAAACAAAGTTTAGAGGTTTTCTGGTGTCTTTGAGTAAGTTTCCACGCGTCAAGGGCTTGTTTGTGAAGAATTTTCAATACAGAGATTTGTTTGTAAACTTGGGAAGGACTTAGGTCATGACCATCGAGGACCACATGGCTATCACTTGGATTCAACAAAGAAGATTTGGATGACTTATTTGACATGTATGATAATCCCAATTTTGAGAAATCAAAGATGAAAAACTGTTGTCATCAACTTGAAGACTTATGTACACTAGAATAGAGGAACCGTAAATCCCGAATATTCGGGCTCCCAAATTTCTTCAATTTTACCGTAATAGATTTTTTTCGCATGTAAGGCCCGGGTATCTCTGGATCTGAGGTAATCATGTGAAATGTTGAATATTCCATGAATTTTTCTTGTTTAATTTCTAGTATTATTTATGTTATTTTGCTTGTTTAATTTCTCATGCATGTATTTATGATATTTATGATATGCCGTGTATGATATGCATGCCGTGTTATTTTCGGCTGAATTTCTATAAATGATATGTATTGTCACGACCCCGCCGCCGGGCTGGGGCTCGCGACAAGAGAGGCACCCTCGCATCTATTCTTCGTCCCATCAACCTACGTCGCAAACAAAAACACAAAGAAACAATACGGAGTAAGCTACAAAGCTCAGTAACCGGTTATTTAAGATGCGCTTCTCTATAATTGGCTTAATTAAACAACCATTCAAACAGACTGGATTAATCCACACAAATTCAAATCTCATTATGCTTGCATATTTAACGACGATAGCACCTGGGTCTAGGTTATCAGTAAAACAAGTCACCCAGTATTCACACATTTGGAATGTCTGCCACAGACAATTTCCACATTCACAGTACACACAATCTCATCAGTTCATAATCAAATTTGAACCTCAGACCCGCTATCCCGTTAAAATATGCCTCATAATCTAATATCCAATTCAAATATCCAATTCAACCAAACAAAACAAAAACGCAGATTATAGAGAAGTCTGGTTACCTGATAGCGATCAATCCAGAAATCCAAATCAGATTGCAATCAACAGTTCGGAATCAACGCGACGTAGTCAGAATTCCAATCGGACATGAAATCAAATATCAATATATTTATCATAATATTTCCTTTATTTTTCTTTGGATTTTCTCTTTTCTTTTTTTCATTTTCGGTTTTCATTTTTTTTTTTCATCTCTTACATCAAAAGAGAGAGAGAGAGAGAGAGACACCCTTTTAAGGGTCGGTTAAAATGGATTAGGGGGTATGCATGACAGCCACGCGGCAAAATGCCACGTTAGCATATAGATTTTTGTTTAAATTTTGAATATTTGCAATTTCAACCTTTAACTTTTCTAATATTTATAAAAAGCTCAATATCTTTTAAAAAGAATTATCAAGTTTACCGGGATGTTACATGTATGATATATATAACATGTATTATGTGATATGCATGCCCTGTTATTTTTCTTATATAATTTTTTATGCATGTATTTATGATATTTATGATATATCGTGTATGATATGCATGCCGTGTTTTTTTTGTTCACAATAAATTAAAAATTGACATTTCATATATTAGTTATACACACAATTCGTTGTTTATATTAATTTCACAATATATTATTTATCTATCTATAACACAGTGTGATGGCCAAAAAACCCCCAAAAAAGTAAAAAAAAAAACTAACAAAGTCATTATTTCAAATAACTAACAAATTAACGACTACAAAGTCACATGTCACTAGTTCACATGAAACAACAACACAATAATTAACAAACAAATCACAAGCATAAAATATAAGGCTGATTAAGTCATACATGTATAATAATATTGGATGGCTTTAAGTACAAGCAGCAAAACACCTGGAGGAACTTTAAATTCTATACATTGAAAGTCTGAAACTAGAATAACTGTAAAGTCTTCAACCTGAAACCCATGTAATTGTAACGTATATCAGTCGTGAAAACAATCTTCCAATCTGTTTCCCAATAACTCAAACCATTAGGATTAATCATTTTTTCTGGATCACCATCAATATTGATCATATGGTAGGTGCTAAAATTGCACAATTCCCCAGTACCAAGCATCAATTTTTTTACCAATGTTACCACATCGCGATCAAAATTTCATTACTTGACTTCAACCATCTTCAGATTTTGTCTTGGAGATGCTGCAACCAACGAGACTGGAATTATTTCATGCATAAATCTCGCCAGATCGAACCAATATTGCAATCAATAAATAGATTAAAAACTATTAGATCAATACTTAGCCATACAATTAAAAAGACTAGGGTGAGAAAATAAGAATTATTTGGAAAAAAAACTTACAAAGTCATCTTGTTGTAGTATTGTAAGTTGCTTTAATTTTGGCAAACTCTTTAGGATCCAAGATTCCATGCATGTCAACTGTATGTCTATACTATGTATGCACATGGCCCGCCAAAAATGCGTTGAATATATCCCAGTTTGGGTCTAGCGGGTTGACCCAACTGGCACATAAATAGTTTGTAGGGTCTTGTAACGGCATGTGCGGGTGTTCGTCATTTGTGTTATAATATGGAAAGGGGAATTATTTTCAGTGTAAGGGTTCATTGCACTATAATTCATTGGTGCAAGTGGTTGAGGATACTGTTTTTCCATGAAATTTTCACAAAGATTATATAAATTTCATGTTCATGCAATGAAATCTCTTGTCGCGCGATCTGACCCAATCAAATTCTCTCTTATAACTTAGAATCTGAGAGCTTGACCCTAGTGTGCAGATGGCGGATCTTTGCATGAATATATGTACCACAAATATTTAGAAACACTTATGTTGTGTAGTGAAAATTTAGGAGAGACCAATTATATATTACCCTTACAAAAGTTGAATGGCCTACTACAAATTAGTTGCTAGTTAGTCTCTCCTTTCATATTTTGAGACTACCTCATATCAACAGTTTGAATCAGCCATTTAAAATTAAGCTCACCAAAAAAAATGGATGATCTTATCTGAATGAAGGATGAAGGTAGTGGTGCATTTAATCGAACATATCAGGTGTTAAAGGGCAATCTAAAGCCATTCATCTAGGATTTAGGCCGGTAGTCTACAAGCCCGTGTGAAGCCCAATGAATTCAGCCAATCTAATAATATATTCCCAAGAACTCATCCCGTGTCACTCCACAATAATATAAAATTTTCAGTGGCGCGTAGAATAATAGAAAAATAAAACAAAATTTCATTTGAAATAAAAGAATCACAAAGGGTGAAATAGTTTACAGCTGAAATGGCTCACTATTTCTTTACTATAGCCCATTGACCAAAGTGGGCCTTATTTGAAGCTAGGTAAGGTTAAAGCCCATATTATGGGTGTAGTATCTTACTTTTCGAACAATCCTAGGCCATTGTTCCAATTTAAAAACTTGATATTGAGACATAACATATGGCTAATTTTGGTTATAAATTAATGGTAATCATATATAGTTTAGATTTAAATTGAGATACTTCTAAGGGACACAATGTCTGGTTTAATAGTATGTTCTTGTTGTAACGTATGGGTATGATACTAGATGGTTATTATAGAAGTTCATTTGTATGGGTACAGTAGAAATTATCCTTGAAATTTACACAGGAGGGATAAATCAGGTACTAATTGTACCGATTTGTTGATGAGAAACAGTTTCTGTTATTAAATGTCGATGCTCAATTTGATACTATAAATTATATAAAAAAAAATTTGTGCCCTTAAAATTCAACTGCTAAGGATGTAGATATATACAATAGAATGTACATTAGAAATTAGATGTATGTGTTAATATATTCAAAAACTAAAATGACCATACAGATATATGTAAAATAATTGTTTTGATATATCTTTCTAGGGATCTCATTTACAAAATTTATCTTTTAATATATCAGTTTTATAACAAAATTTAATTGTTCTGCCAGCTCTTTTATATTTTAATGTGCGTCTACACAATAATGCCATGCCCCTAAAGACATATAGATGCTAACGTCAACCTTAAATTAAAAAAGAAAGTGTGACCAGTCGTGGACAAAGCATTATACAAAACATATTAAAGAAAATTAGTAAATTTTACTGATTGTCAGCATTATACAAAATATAGAAGAAAGTGTGATCTTTCAAATTATATTTCGAAGTGAAACATAAGTCATTGGTCAATTGGATTAAATTCTCATATCTGAATTCTAGAATAATTTTTATATACCATGATTATCATATTATGTCTTTTTTTGTTTCATAGTTCTTTTATACTTAATTAGATTTTCATACTAACATTGATAGATAGTTTAAATGATGATTATTGATAGAAATTTAGAACGGTAAATTTTCTTAAATTTTATTTTTGTCGTTCTTAAACTTTGCCTACAAAGATCTTTCAAATTACTTTTATGTATTCCAATTTTGGATTCAGCCCGAACACGAAAATAGTAGAATTTTCTGTTACGGATCCAAATTCATCTTGATTGGATTTTCTACAAAAAATTTATTTTTAAATTAGTCGACGTAGGTCTGCAGTTCCGAATCAGAACTGTTTTCTAACTTAACAAATCAAATATCAATATCTATATTTTTTTAATAAATTATTTAATTTCGGATTTAATATTTTAATGAATTTAAATTTATGATAAATAAAGATTTAAAATAATTAAATAATAAAAGTATGTCAGGGGAGATGACAGAGAATGGGTTTGTATTGACTCGTGCACTTTATTTAAATTTCAATAAAACCAACTTGGCAGCAATTCCCAAATTTCTCAAAAAAGAAAATATATGCCTGTTAACCGGTGCTGAAAATAACCTTGGAAATTGAATAATAAAAGAAACAAAGTAAAGCAAACCAATGATACATAGTGCGGAGTTACAAGGTACTGTTGAATAAAACTTCGTAGCAAGTCATAAAAACAAAAGAGAAACAAGACACTAACAGGAATGACAAACAAGGAAGAAAAAAAAAACGATTAAAAAAATTACTCCTTCCTAACATACATGGTAACGCCACTTTTCTCTTGTTCAATATAGAAGAGCCGAATAGTACTGTGAAAGTAAAAGCATCATGAGCTCGGGGGAAATTTGTAGGCATAAACTGCATAGAAAGATTGTAGACATGTAAGAACTAGAAGTATCAAAGCAGCGACGAGAGAAATTGCTGTCCACGGACTGCTAAAGTAATCACGAATCAATTTTGCTCGATGCCTGTTCCATCTTGATTCACTGTATCTGTTCACTTCCTTGTATAATTCCGCCCAATAGTGATCTGTGCTAAAACCTATACCTTCGGTGGCCTGGTTGATGAAATGGGTGAAGTTCTCTTCACTGCCTAGCCAGTTCTCAACGATTCCGCACTCTTGTAATATTGTCACATCATTTGGTGTGTTGACAAGATTATCCAAAAATGCTACAAACCTTGAAAAGGGTTTATTCTTTGTACCATATATGGAATGTTCAAATGCTAAAAGGTTTGCGAAAATAGGCTTAGTGTCATCAGTGATTACTAGTCTAGGGATTTTCAAGACACCATATTCAAATGATATGTCGAGCATATGTTTCGGGTTGTCCTTTGGTGTGAATTTCAGGCCCTTCTGTTTGAGCTCAGTGGCAGAAGGGATCACCATCAAGGATAAATTCCCGGTATGATTAAATGATTTGGAACTCGATACAACTGGTTTGTCTGGGTTGGGCACTAAATAGTGGTAACAGAGATGGACCAAATGATGAATTTCAGCTGGAGGGTCTGGAATTTTGGAGTAGTCTGTGGGGCACTTTGTTGTTCCTAGGTGCACCAAAAAATTAGCAAGGTATTTAACAAAATCCATTCTATATTCTTGTTTTAAACGAATCTCGGACAACTTTTCAAGAATAAAGAAGGGAATTTGGTTCTCTAGAAGTAGCAAATCAATTTCTACAAAATTCGAATTCCAGCCAACCTCAAAAATAGAACTCGAATTATCTTCGTAGCATTTTGAGAAATACTCGAGCACGAAGCATCCGTCAAGAAGCATCATCTCGACAAATGCATTGCTGTCAAGAGCATCAAACGTCTCACTATAGCACCTCCGTGTTCTCTCTTCTAGCTTCTTCATCTCTGATATACAGAGATCCAAACTTATGTGGCTCCCACGAGACAAGAAATCCCGCAAAAACCGCCTTTTTTGTTCCTCCAAGGTTCGGAGGTGCTTTTTACCATGGTGGAATGGGCCGATGGAGATGACAGAGGGCTGAAAAAGATTCTTCTTTCTTTGGGAAATGTTATGTGGTATGCGAAAGATGGTGAAGTTCTCTGCCTCGTTTGCATTGCCCCATAATATGTCGAGTTGACGTTGCAGAGAGGCTTTGAGATCTACAACTTTCTGGGTTTTTTTCTTTATGGTGAAGTGCTTTTCCTGGATTTTTTTTTTTCCCCTGTCGAGTTTAGGTTGCATTGATTCTGATGGAGAGGCTTCGAGATCTACAACTATGTGGGCTTCTTCCATTAATATCTTTTGGTGAATGGAACAGTTTTGGTTGTACTTGAACAAAACGACTTTAACATTTGTATTTATATTGATCATTAGTGTGGCCCCCTCACTTCACCATTCACCTAGTTAATGATTTCATGCGTACTTTTAACTATATTTTTCACTCTCTTTAATTTCTTAGAATTTTTTTAGCTAGAGCACCATATCTCTCATCATTGCTTCCATTAATATTCGAATTGTATAAGACTATTTGTATTCGTTTTCCTCTTTCTTTAATGTTTTTTTATTTTTTATTAATATATATTTAAAAGATATCACAATTTTAAAGACATCACAATCTCAGTAAATTATTTATTAAGAGAATGAACTTATTGCTTAACTACACTGATAAAAGAATAAAATTAAAAGAATGAAAATTATTAACCCTAACAATTCTCTAAATGTGCGTGATTAGTAATCAACATGTTCCCTTGTGAAATCGCCCGTGAATTGTGCCGATCTGGCCGGATCCAACCGTTAATTGGTATTCCAGCTATGACTTGTTTTTACAAGTAAAATATGTTCCGTGATCGGTTGGTATTCCAGCCATAAATTTTATATTATATAATGTTTCTTTCATGGAAGCCACCAAGGTGAAAAAGTTGCAGAGACACCTATAAAATATTGTTTTGACAAGGACATTCAAGACGAGCAGAACTAGGGTGTTCTTAATTTCATCAAACTTCTTTGTGAACTCAACTCTAAAACTTCTCGAATTGGCTTCAAGCAACAAATCTAAACTGTTGAAATTTATCTACTTTACGAGTGATGCGTCTACATGCAAAAGTTCTAATTAAACCTTCGAATTAATTTAGTACAAAATCAAGCAGTCAAAATTAGAAGGTTTATAAATTAATTTTAATGCACTCATTTGTTAACATATTTTTCCACTTGATTGTATACAAAATTAGTTCAAAAATTTAAAATATTTGCATGTAGACGCATCACTCGTAAGGTATATGGATTTCAACAGTATAGATTCGTCGTTTGAAGTCACAGAGATGCTTGATGAAATTAAGAACACATGCCCTAGTTCAAGACTCTATGGTAATGCGCAACTCAATAGGAAAGGCAAACTATACTCTGCAAACTTCTCTTCACAGCCATTTTTCTAACTGGCGTTTGGTTGAGTCTTTTAGGGTAAGATCTAAGTTACACCGTCTTAGCAATCCATGCTCGAGGTAGATCTGATCGAGATGCATTCATTTTGTTTTATGTATAAATTCAGTTGATCATGATTAATTAATATATAGTTTAGTTCACACTTAGCCACATCCCGGTGCACTGCCAGCTGCTTATTTGTATTTAATTCAGTCGGCAATCTCAATGACAGATCTGGAGGTCTACTAACTTCATTTGTTTGATTCGTTCGAGTTCATATCACATGATCTGCACTCAGTTGCTCATATACTACAAAAATATCAGATCTCGAGGTCTACTAACTTCATTTGTTTAAGTAAGTTGATTTGTTCGAGTTCATATCACATGATGTGCACTCAGCTGCTCATACTACAAAAATATCAGATCTCGAGGTCTACTAACTTCATTTGTTTAATTAAGTTGAACCGTTCAATGCGTCATGCATATATAGATTTCGAGGTCTAGTAACTTCATTTTCTTAAATTTATACAGCGTGCAGCATATATAACTTTTAAAATAATGCTATATCCATTCGTCATGCAGCATGCGCACGCTACCAGCTGCTTATTTGTATTTAGTACATGGTGGATCTCGAGGTCTACTAATGTGAGAATTCCGTTTTTGTGAAAGAAACCAAGCATTCATTTTATTATGTTTAATTCTAGTTTACACTTCATGGCGCACTGCCGACTGGTCAATGGCAGATGTCGAGGTTCTTTATTTTGTTTTATTTATTCACATTGCGCGCTGCATGCCAACTGCTCATTTGTATTTAAATCATTTGTTTAAATCATTTGATCGATTTACACAAGTTCAGATCGCATATCTGCATCCAGCTGCTAATGTATGTGTACTAATTAAACAAGAAATGAAATGACGTCTAAGCTATGTTAAGATTTATAGGTTTTAATTGTAAAATTGCAAAACTTAAAAAAAAAGAAATAAGCCAACGTGGCAAAATAGCCACGCGGCCTTCATGCCTTCCTCCTTAATTTCCTTTACGTGGCACACATGCCACTTCACATATGCTCTCATAAAATCTCTATAAATCAATCTCTAAACAACAAAAAAATGAAAACCGAAAAAAGAGAAAAAAAGAGAAAGAAATTGGAAAAGAATGAAAAGAAATTTTTTGCATGGATACGGGTACGGGTATCGTATCGATCGGATACGATACGGATACGGCGATACGATAATTTTCAAAAATCTAGAATTCGATACGTTTATTACATATATTATTTTTTATTATTTTATATATTGTATTTAGATAATCATAACTTAATTCAAATTTGTATAAAAAATTAAAGGCATAACATAAGAATATATTAAATACTATAGTTACTAGAATATATCACAAATGAAACTTTGGTGTAGTGGTCAAATGTTATGACCCACAACAGAGAAGCCCGAGTTCGATTCACGCGCGGGGTAGAAAAAAGTCCATATGCACTGGTTAACGTGCGGCTCACGGGTGCGGCTCTCGGGTGCGGGCTCGGTTCATGGGCACGGGCACGGTTCGCAGGCGTATCCACATGTATCCAGACGTATCCAGCCGTATCCAGCTGTTTCAACGGAGCATCGGCGACCGTATCGGCCCAGTAAGGTTACGCTACGTAGGTGGATACGCCAGCTTGTGTATCGGATACGCATCGGTGCCGTATCGGGCACGTATCGGTATCCGATACGTGTCCGATACCGATACGGCGTCTAAACTGGCATATCCGTGCAACAAACGTCTAAGTAATACATTTGTTGGATGTGGAATAATCTTCCACTACTTCCGAAATAAATTTATGTGCCTCATAAGTTACCTTTGTTTTTGAAAAAGTTTCATTTCACAAAGCGATCGCAATAATCATCGACTTTGTCACATCTAGGTTCTATAAATGCGCTAGTTGCGTCTATTTGTCACATCTTGATTCCATGAATGATGCTTCCATATGGTATGCTGCTTTAATTCTCACCTCTTATGGAGTCATGACCTTTTTTATTATGTACAAGCGTCTAAACTAAGGTATATTTAGTAGAAAAAAACCTTTAAGACAGATTTTATTTGGTACGGTATTTTCTTTGAGTACATCATTAGATTTTGAATGGATGGATAATATATATACGTAGGCTAGACTCTAATATATATATATATTCACATAAATTACCAACGGCTCAAAATTAGTAACAGATGGCGTACCTAAAATAATCAAGAGACCTGCCAAATGCCAATGCAGTAAAACAGATTGTGTAAGTGACATCTGCCATCGGTTGAACAACATAAGAGATGGCATTGAAGGATCAACATCGGTTCATTACCAAAGTAGATCCGATGGGATTTCTATATTAAACGGTTAATTTGACGACCGAAAAACTATTATTCCCATCTGTCCCTTATTTCGAACCGATGGCATTGGAGCTGAACGCCATCGGTTCTAGCCGATGGTATTTTTGTATACCTTTCCTATCGCTGCGATAGATCGACATCGGTTCGGAATTCAATTGCGGATTGCGATTTCACCCGACGGTGAAGTGTTTTTTTGTAGTAGTGATAACAAATTTGATTGCTAATATATTGCAAACATACTTTTTGTTATTTGTTGGGAAATTGACATTAGGTCTCAAAAAATCATCATTGACTATTTATGAATGTAATTTAGCTAGCATCAAAAAATAACCGTTAGGGTTTAATTTAGTACTTAGCATAAAATCCTTATAAGTAATGAGTAACTCTGAAAGGTTCTCTTGATATAATGTTAAAGATGTGAATTGTATATATAATATATATTGTGGATGTCAATTGTATGTGTTTGTTGAATGTGTGTAATATTATATGTTTAATGACTAGCAAATATGAGTGCTAGCCAATTATAAATCTTTTAAAATAATAATCAAAACATACACAGTTCTAAATAAAAAAACGTGTATGGTTGCCAAAATCAAACAAGGATGTATTGTACAAACTGTGTATATAATCCCTGTTATTATATACGGTTATTTTAATCATGTAGAAATCACTATTTTCAGTGCCTTTTTTTTAGACGTGATACGGTTCGTTTTTTTTAACTGTATATGTTAGTACTATATAGGCACGATTCAGAAACTGTACACAATGTGCCCTCCTATTCACACACAACGCTCGCTGACACGTGTCATTGCTTGTGAATTTTATATTTGTCGATCGAGAATGACAACGGTGAATTGTATATTTGCTTGTGAATTCTGTTTTCATTGCTTGGTGCTTGGTACATTTCATACCAATTGGGAAAAAGAAAACTAACAAAAAAAAACATAAAAAAAAAAAAACACCCTTCTGCGACCGATTTTGGACCATCAGCGACTGGCCAACCGGTCTCTGATGGTCTTCTGCCACGTCAGCACACAGCATCAGCGACAGATTCAATCGGTCGCTAAAGGTGTCATCAGCGACCGGCGCCTGACCCTTCAGTGACCGGTGACGTCAGCGGGGCGGTTATTAGCGACGGAGCAACTGCGTCCGGGTCTTCTGCGACCGATTTCGATCATCAGCGACCAACATGCCCTTTTGCGACCGGTGAAAATACATTCTGCGACCGATTTGGCAGGCCGCAGAAGGGTATGAATGCTGTAGTGCACGGTCATGTAATAGTGTATCATTAACTTTTCGAACATTGTATAATCGTATTTTTTGTGCTAGTTAAGGGCAATTATATATGAAAGAAATGTTATATATTTGTATTTTTTCTCTAGCCATAATGGATTCCGATTTTGTAAAACCGCAAACATCAAAGTTCTAAATATTTTCTTAATTTTTCCACATAATTTTAGATCTCTCGTAAAAGTTAGTATGACAATGTTATGGTTCAAATATTAAGGGCGCCTAAAGTCCTTGATGTCGTGATCACCCTCCTTATGTAAATCTAACCTATATATTATTATCTTATTTTAAAATTTTAGTTTTTCAATAAATATTTTTTCCGGAAAAAATCTGAAAAGAAACAAGAATTAATGTTAGCGAATCTTTTGAATACATTGAACGTCCCGTCTTTCCAAATGACGAGGCCGCAAAAGAGGGGTCTGGGCCCTCTGGCCTTTGCTATATATGAATCCATTTGGTACATATCCTAGATCAATATCATGAAATAAAAAGGCGGGGAAAGTGTCGTGTTGCATAAATTTTCTTAAATTTATACAGCGTGCAGCATATATAAATTTAAAATAATACTTTATCCATGCGTCATGCAGCATGCGCACGCTGCCAGCTGCTTATTTGTATTTAATGGTAGATCTCGAGGTCTACTAATGTGACAATTCCGTTTTTGTGAAAGAAACCAAGCAATCATTTTATTATGTTTAATTCTAGTTTACACTTCATGGCGCACTGCCCACTGCCGACTGGTCAATGGCTGATATGTCGAGGTTCTTTATTTTGTTTTATTTATTCACATTGCGCACTGCATGCCAACTCCTTATTTGTATTTAAATCATTTGTTTAAACCAGTTGATCGATTTACACAAGTTCAGATCGCATATCTGCATCCAGCTGCTAATGTATGTGTGCTAATTAGTTAAACAAGAAATGAAATGACGTCTGAGTAATACAGTTGTTGAATGTGGAAATAATCTTCCACTACATACGAAATAAATTTATGTGCCTCATAAGTTACCTTTGTTTTTGAAAAGTTTCATTTCACAAAGCCATCGCAATAATCATCGACTTTGTCACATCTAGGTTCTATAAATGCGCTAGTTGCGTCTATTTGTCACATCTTGATTCCATGAATGATGCTTTCATATGGTATTCTGCTTTAATTCTCACCTTTTATTGAGTTATGACCTTTTTTATTATGTACAAGCGTCTAAACTAGAGGTATGTTTAGTAGAAAAAAACCTTTAAGACAGATTTTATTTGGTACGGTATTTTCTTTGAGTACATATAAAAATAATGAATACGAAAGCAGTATTTATTTTGTGTTTTTGAAATATAAATTAGCTATTTTCTTTGATTTTGTAAATTTAGTAATAAGGTTAATTAATAGAAACAATTAACTTGAAGATAATTACTTCTTTATTTTTACTATGTGTCATCTTATGAGATTATTTGTTTGATTTCTGACGTAAATAATTAATTCATAATTATAAAGTAACAAAAGTGAGGTCTGCGGTTTTACAAAATCGGAATCCATTATGGCTAGAGAAATCAAACAAATAATTACTGATTAAAAATGTAATCATGATGAATCAAGAACCTAAACCATACAGATATTTTCTGTCGATCCCAGAAAAATTGGAAAACATTTCATGATTTATCAAGGGTAACAAATCAAATTTACGATACCCTTTTCTATTTTAAAATGTGCTTGCCGATCAAATTTTGTGTTATTCTTGAATTTTGTTACTATTTATTAAGTATTTTACAAAACTGTTATTTTAGACAATTCTTGACCACTGAAAAACAATAGTTTTGTAAATACTTAATAAATAGTAGAAAAATTAAAAAAATGTAAAATTTTATCACCAAGCAAATTTTATAGAGATCATGTTGAGCGGTTTGGATCCACTGTTTGGACTTTAAAAACCACAAAACCGAATTGTTGTACGATATTGTAACATATAAATGTTGTAAGTGTATCCCTCTATTCAATATTCAACATATCAGCACACAAAATACAACATTCAATATTCCACATTAAACATACATATATTGTGAGATCAAACCTTCAGTACTTTAAATGAAGAGAGAAAATAAAGAGCCAAGAAAATTGAGTTGAAGGGGAAGGTGAAAAGGCGCGCATAGCGAGGGGTTGGTTGAGATCAAGAGCGCGAATGAAGCGTACACGTTTTCTAAATACAAAATCATGTTTGGAGATTGAGCATAATCATACATGGTTTATTCTGTGAAAACTGCGTAAGATCGGCTAAGAACGTACATGGTTTCTTACTAGAAAACTATGTACAAATATATGTTCCTTCCGTAGATGGTTGCGTTTTAAATGACTGTGTGTGTATGGTTGAGCTCATTTTCGCGCGAGCGCCTCCTCCCATTAAACAATGTTTATTTGGAATTTTATCGCATCCATGTATGATATGCAGTGTATGATTAACATTTTGTAGTAGTGCCTATTGTAGATATAAGGAGTGTGTTTTGAGATTCGTGCGATGTTAAAGAATGGTCTGGATTTAAGAACTCTACCATCTGATACCGAACTGGATATAAATTTGAGAAAAGCAGAGTCGTGCCCTCCTTTCTCCTCTCTCTCGTCAAAAAGAGATGAGAGAGATAAAGAGAGGGGAGCAGGACCCTTTTTTATCAAAGAAAAATAGAAGTCCGGTTCCATTAAAAATGGGAGTTTGTTAATCTCACCAATTATATTTGTGAGCCTTTTCTCAACTTCAAATTATATGGAAATAACTTCAAATGGCAAATTTAAATCTTTTGAAATATCGAGCAATGTGTTTACATGTCAAATTTATAAATTTTCGATTTAATTTAGTATGAAGTTAACTGGTAAAAAAAGTAGATTTATAAGCTCATTTTTAAAACGTTTTTTTTTTACCACTTGACTTTATATTAAATCAATTTAAAAATATATAAATTTGAGATGTAAATATCATTTGTGATAAATAAGTTTCAACAGTTTGAATCCGTCGTTTAAAGTTCAGCTCACCAAATTTTTTTTTATGAGCTTATGAACATCCTAGTTCTACTCCACTACTCGAGGTTTAATATGGCTATTAAGATCCGCACTTATAAACTTATCTGGATGAAGGATGAAGGTAGTGGCGCATTTCATCGAACATATCAGGTGTTAAAGGGCTAAAGGTAGGTGTGACTTGATAGAGCAAAATTCATCTAGGGTTTAGGTCCAGTAGTCTACAAGCCCGTGTGAAGCCCAACGAATTCAGCCGATCTAATAATTTTGTCCCCAGAAAAATAAAATGTGCAGTGGCGCGATCCAAGACCAGCGAAACAAATATTAGTCATAAGAAAAATAAAACAAATTTCATTTAAAATAAAAGAATCACAAAGGTGTGAATTAGTTTACAGCTAAAAAGGCTCACTATTTCTTTACTAAAGCCTATTGACCAAAGTGGGCCTTATTTGAAGTTGGGTAAGGTTTAAGCCCATATTATGGGTGTAGTATCTTACTTTTCGAACAACCCTAGGCCATTGCCGATTTAAAAAATTGATATTGAGATATACATATGGCTAATTTTGGTGATAAATTAAAGGTAATCATAGTTTAAAACTAAATTGTGATACTTCTAAGGAAAGCAATGCCTGGTTTAATAATATGTCCCCATTGCAGCGTATAAGCATCATACTTGTTGGCTATTATAGAATTTAATTTGTATGGGTACACTAGAAATTATCTTTCAAATTTACAAAGGAGGGATAAATCATTTACTAATTGTACTGATTTGTTGATGAGAAACAGTTTCTGTTATTAAAAATCGATGCTCAATTTGTACTATAAATTATAAAAAATATTTTTGTGCCCTTAAAATAAAAACTGCCAAGGATGTAGATACAAAACATTGAAGGAAGTGTGATTTTTAAAATTATATTTCAAAGTAAAAGATAAGTCATCGGTCAATTGGATTAAAGTCTCGTTACAAGTCGTTGAGGTGTGCTAAGCTAAGAGATCTGCCGGTACCGTAAAAGAACTACGGGCATCAGGTTTCCTAGCAACGTGTTGGCATATATGACAGCAAAGGAATGTACATATTTTTGGCACGTCTATACCATGCAACGTTGAAAATAAATAGATCTATGTATAGGTCTGCAAACTTTGTTTTGTCCAATTCCCTGTAGCGTTTGTTATTGACTAATGTACTTTATTTCAATTTCAATTAAATCACCTTGGCGGCAACTGCCAAAGCAAAGTTTCTCAAAAAAGACAATACGTACATGCCCTGTAAAGAGTGCCGAAAATAACCTTGAAAATTTAATAATAAAGGAAACCAATGATACATAGTGCAGAGTTACAAGGTGCTTTTGAATAAAACTTCGTAGCAAATCATAATTTTGTCCGTGTGAAGCCCAACGAATTTAGCCTATCCAATAATTTTGTCCCCAGAACTCATCCCGTGTCACTCCACAATAATCTAAAATGTCCAGTGGCGCGATCCGTGACCAGCAAAACAAATATTACTCATAATAAGAAAAAATAAAACAAAATTTCATTTAAATAAGAATCACAAATTAAGGTGTGAAATAGTTTACAGCTGAAAAGGCTCACTATTTCTTTACTAAAGCTTATGGACCAAAGTGGGCCTTATTTGAAGTTAGGTACGGTTGAAGCCCATATTATTGGTGTAGTATCTAACTTTTCCAACAATCATAGGCCATTGTTCCGATTAAAAAATTGATAATGAGACATACATATGGTTATAAATTGTCACACCCTGCCAACAGGGCCTACAACGTCCATTAAAAGATTAAAACTGTGGTAATTATGATGTTTGTCTATAATCATCCTCCATAATGGGTGATCCATTACAGACAGATCAGACACCATCCTATGGTACAGATAGATCAGGCAGCTCAATACTTTTCTTTTTTCTTATTTTTTTTTCACTCAAAAAAAAAATATTGGGCCTACATGGGTCCATTCCCAACTTGTTCATATAACTGCAGCCATTATATATAGAATTCAAAACAACCAACACTAAATCTCATGGAATAGAATTGAATATTTATTAAAATTTAATATTGATTAATTAATCCAATGGAATAAATGTATTTCTTCGAGGGTATGGTGCTTGATAAAGAAAATACTATTGTACAAATTTAAAATATCAAACAAAATTATGCTAATTTCGATATTAAATCATTTCTAACCTCCAAAAATTAGTCAACTTCAAATTTGAGGTCTTATAATCACGTGGATTATTTTTCTTTATTGGAATAATGCTGAAATTAATAGGCTATTGCACTTTACTCCACCATTACTGGGTGCCAAAAGAAATTAATTGAGCTTGTCACACATGCCTAACAATTAACGATTAAAAAAATACATAACGCAAGCAGAACAACAGTTTGTCATTAACGATTCCATTTATAGAGGGAAAAAGGACTGAATCGTATGGGCTATGTAGCTCCAAGGTCTGGATGCATTTTGCGTAGATAATTTGGTCCTAATGATTGAAGGAATATCAATCAGGAGATTCTTTTGTTAACGTACAATCTGTATAAAATTTGATTTGTGATCATAAATCTTCAAATATAAATAAAGGTTTTGATGTGCGAAATGGGCTTTAGTATGGATTACAAAATATTATTTATACAATAGAAATATATATACAAATATTATGTTTTTAAAGAACTAGCATTTGATCTATTGGCAAAGGCACATGATCTCTATGTGGGAGGTTATAGGTTCCAAACCCGAATAGGAGAAATCTTTTGTTGTATTACAACGGTATTAAATAGTTGGGTACCTTGACTTCTAACATTTACTCAAATAAAAAAAAAAAATATTGTTTCCAATTCCTATCCTTGAATTATTTCCGAACGAACTAAAGAACTGGCATGATATAAACCGCCTCATTCGTATAATAGCGCGCACTTACACAAAACCCCCTAAACAAGCCTTACACAAAACCCTAAATAGAACATTCCTAGCTAGAAATTCATAGGATTTTTCATATGTAAATTCCATTTCTAAGTGTTTGGTAAGTAAGTATGCTGTCACCATGACCTACCTTAACAACCTCACACCTAAACTACCTATGCAAAATTATGTTATCACGTTACATGAAAAATTATGCTATCACTTAACATGGATCTTGTGTTTTTATTTTTATTTTTCTTGGCGATGTAAATTGACGAACTTATAAAAGGTGCGAAAAATCAATTTTAAGTACCTTCCAGAAGGTCAAAATTCGAGATATGACGAGGATACTAGATTTATGCAATATAGTTGAGGTAAATAAAACATCATATATTAAATTCATTAATAATGAAGCATCACGATTTTTTATGTTGTTTACTTTTATTTTTTTTTTAGCACCTGGGCATATGTTTAATTACAGTAGTAGTACTCTCTGAGCGTGGACCTTTAAAAGAAGTGACAGATCAGAGAGGCAGTACAGCTAGAGAGAGCAATGGGCTTTCCAGCTCGTCCAATTATGGGCCTTCCACATCATTTGATTTGCCATCAAATTCAATAGGAAAATTTTCTCTATATACAACGTTTGCAAAATTGAGAAAGTTTAATTAAGAATTCAGCTCCATATAATCGCAGAATATTACTGATTTAATATCTCTCTAAAAACAGGGTCTTGTTTTTCTTAGAGAAAGACTGGATTTTGATCCCTTCTTAACAAGGGCACAACCCACGAATATAAGCTTCCTTCATGAGAGATCTTTTGGAGCTTTTAGAGAAATCATTATGGTCAAAGAATATATTCATCGATCGTTTTCTGAAAAACAAGGAATTAATTTGTCATGCCCTGGACCCGGACGACGGACCGGACACGTAACGACAGAACAAGATCCTAGTATCCATTCAATAGCCCGTCAACTTACGTCGCAAACATAAATAAACTAAAAACAAAATGGTGGGTTCAGCTACAAAGCTCAATAACCATTTATTTAACGAGGCTTTTCCCTATAATTGGTTTATTCAAAACAACCGTACAAACATGGTTGGATTATTAATCCACACAAATATATCAGATTACGTATGCATATTTAACCAATTTGGGGTTTTAAACAGAAAACATAGTACTCAGACAGTTAAATCGTAGAAAATAACAGTCTGTAGTGCAAAATTCGGGTCATACAGGTTTCAGGGACTGAACTATGACAAAAATAAGTTGTTTTAGAACGCAGTCCCTGGATTGGGACCTTTGTGTGACAGGATCTAAAAATTAGTAGAATAAGTCTTTTCTAATGGGAATTTCACGAAATAATAGTTTCAAAATGTTAAAACTTTAGCAATAATATTGAAACGCAATTTACATTGAAGAAAATATTATTTTAAAGCTTGTGTGATAATTTATAAGCATGAATAGTTATTATAAAATAAAATTTTAAATGAGTGTTCAAGAAACATAAAGTATTATTGAATATTGAACTTTTGAATAACTCAAAACTCCAAATATATACAAAAATATATACAATAACCATAATTTCAATTGATAACAGAGATGGACACATAGCACTTGGATACCGAGATACATAAAATGTTTCGTAACTATAGTGGACAAAAGTTGCGTAAATCATGGAGTCTCCTTTTATGTGCTTTTGTTTGCTTCCACTCCTTTGCGGAGAGAAAGGGGAAAGAACTTAGTCATTTCTTTGTTCCTTTCAGTTCATTCTCGATAACCTACTGTTTACTTGAATTGGTCATGAAAAGAGTTTATTGATTGTGGAGACGTTTAACTTTCGACGGACGCAAGCCCCTGTCGAAAGTGTCATGAGTCTTGGACAAAGCATTACACAAAACATGTTATTTTTTTTTTATATCGATTTTATACCTTGTCAAAACATTATACAACATAGAAGAAAGTGTGTTTTTTAAAATTATATCCAAAGTGAAAATACCGAATTTGGATTCTGGCCGAACAAAACAAGTCGTAGGCTTTTTTGTGTGATGATTCCAACGTATCGAAATTAATTGAATTTTCAAGTGAAACATTATGATTAAATTAGTCGACAGAAGTCTGTAGTTCTGATTCAGAACTGTTTTCTGACTTTAACCTATCAAATGTCAATATCCAGATTTTTTCAATAAATTATTTAATTTCGGATTTAATATTTTAATGAATTTAAATATATGATAAATAAGATTTAAGATAACAAAATAATAAAAGTATTTATTATTTAGAAACGATATTAATTAAGAGAAAAGGTTATGATACCCAGCACTTCATCCCCACTTTTTACCCAAACTTATCCGAAGAGGTTTAAACTGTCGATCCTCACTAATTAACGGTATTTAACGACCGCTAGTCCCCACTAATTAACGGCCATGCCTTTTAAAACCATCCTTCCGCGAATATTTCCTTTTTTGAATCCCAATCTTCTCTTTCCATCTTACACGATTTTGTGGCGATATTCCATTTTTCTTCGCCCTTTCATGGTGATCTTTTTCAGTACGCGATTCCTTCCGATTCAGGAAGCTTCAGTCGTGTCTCCGATAATCCAAGGTTAATCGAAGGTTTAGGCGTGTCTCCAATAAGATCCTCGCACCGCATCTCCTTTGCTCAGACAAGCTTGCGCCATCTGCTCACCCTGCTTCAGATCGCGCATGAGAGAACCGGGAGCGAATTCTCTCTCTCGTGCTCAGACCATCTCCTGCTTACCCGACTCCTTCAGCGACATCAGCAAGTCAGAATCCTAGAAGGCGATGAGATATTATCAGGGTCAATTCTTAAACAGATTCAGCGAGCTTGCACTGTGCTCGATGACCATGGTGGGGATGCCTCCTCCCTCTTGAATTGAATCGATCTCTATTTCTAAAATAGTGAGGAAATCGTGAGGAAGGAACTCGCCTAATCTAGCCTGCTCCGAGCAGATTTCCATAGTCGATACTGATTTGTCTTGTGTGGAGTCCGATTTGGTCCTAATCTCGTCAGATGAGTGCAACGTGTCATCATCAAATCACATGATCTCGTGGTCTGAGAACAACCTTTGGTATGCGATGCTAGTCTAAATTAACTGATCGATGCTTGGAATTCCTAAAATCTATTCTCTACCGGTCAGATAATTCATTTATTCCCTTTATTTATTTGGCATGGCATAGTTCAGATTCGACCGGATTTCTATAGATCTATTTCAATTTAGCGAGCAAAAGGAATTGTGGATGTCCAAAGTAGTTTGCTAATAAATATGGATATAATCTTAGTTCTAGATATTTGTTCAGTACATAGTGTAAATTAGGATTTAGTTAAGCTCAGTTAATGATTTCAGTGCAATTATAAGCACAATATACAACGGCACCAAAATAAGCAAAGTTGCATGCATTTAAACTTAATAAGATGATGATGTTGTTGCTTTCTATGTTTTCTATGCTTTCTATGCTTGCACTCTTTATGTTTTCTGGACTCTTTATGTTGTTGCTAAATAAGCAAAGATCGCAACGACCGTACCAGAGGTTTGGGAGGTGACGCGCTCATGGAGGATATGAAAATAGAGCTACTAGGGTCGATCCCCAATCCTAATCAGAGAAATCGAAAGTGAAAATCGATTGGAGCAAATATTTTTTAGATCCAAGTTTCAACAGTCATACATATCTGTTCGGTGAAATGCCTCAGTGAAACATCATAGGCATTTGTAAGTGTACAACTAACTAGTGCAGAAAGGAAGCTAGTATATCACTTTTACCAGTAGTGTATTTAGGATTTTTGTGAAGCTCGGAACAATTTGCTTGGAATAGAATTGTGCATCTATAATTGCAAAATTGAGTGCCATAGCAGTCCAGCACACTCCGTGCGTTGTGCAATGTAGAAATTGGTAGAAACAGGCTTGATTAATTGCTCCTTTATACCTGTTGGATTTGTTTTGTGCTCCCTTTGATTCAAACTTTTGACACTATCTATTTGTTAAATATGAACAAATTAAAATAATGTAATATAAAATATTCTTTTTTATCTTGTTGAATGCGTTGGTTAACAGGTGGATGCGATACTTGTTGAGATGGTGCACAAATACGGGCCAAAGAAATGGTCAACAATCGCACAGGCGCTTTCGGGACGTATCGGAAAGCATGGTAGCAGTCCAATGGCATAGCATGTCCAGTACCTCCAGGTTTTACCTTTACTGGGCATGGTTAGTTCAATAATACCTTCATTGTTGGTAATTGTGGGCACTACTATGGGTAGTTATGCCTTTTCTTTATTTTACAGAATATATGCAATAGTTTACAGGATCTATGCATTGTTTTTCTTTTCTTTATTTTACATGATCTGTTTAACAATTTTACATGATAGATGCAATAGTTTACAGGATATATGCAATTGTTTTAACATATTTCGTATTATCTGAATGTCTGTTTTTATTTACATCATTCGACATGTAAATTTTGCTGATTTAAAGTCTTCTATACATTATTTTACAGAATTTTGCCAATGATTTATAGGATTAGAATTTGAAATGCATTAAACTATTACACGATCTACTTAACAGTTTTATAGGATATGTCAGTTATTTTACAGGTTTTATGTAATAGTTTTATAGGATGTATCAATTATTTTACAGGTTTCATTCAATAGTTTTTCAGGTTTCATGCAATAGTTTTATAGAATATATCAGTTATTTTATAGGTTTTATGAAATAATTGTATATGATGTATCAGTTATTTTACAGATTTCATGCAAAAGTTTTATATGATGTATAAGTTATTTTACAGATTTTATTCAATAGTTTGTCAGGTTTCATGCAATAGTTTTATGGGATAGATCAGTTATTTTACAGGTTTCATGCAATAATTGTATATGATGTATCAGTTATTTTACAGGTTTCATGCAAAAGTTTTATATAATGTATCAGTTATTTTACATGTTTCATTCAATAGTTTTTCAGGTTTCATGCAATAGTTTTATAGGATGTATCAGTTATGTAGTATATATACAATTTACAATATGGATGCAGTTTTTAACAGGATGCAATTTATAGGATATATATAACAATTTTACAGGATATGTGCAACAGTTTACAGTATTCACTTTGGTTAATCATAGATACAAGATCTGTTTAACAGTGTTATTGGTTTAAATTTCCAGTAGTTATGTAATAAGTTTACAGGATATATGCAAAGTTTAACAGTTGTACTGATTTAAAATTTCAGTATTTATCTAGTAAGTTTACAGTATTGATGTAGTTTATTACATAATGTATTAGTCAGGTGTATAGGTTCTGTATTAGACAGTTTTAACTATGATTAACTTTGGTTACAGTATTCACTTTAGTTTACAGGATATATGCAGTGTTTAACAGTTGTACTGATTTTGCAGGTCACATCTGTTAATTTTATAGGTTGCATCTGCTAATTTTACAGTATTGAAGTTTTGTAGTCACATATGTTGCTTTTATAGTCTGTATCTGTTAATGGTTCATAACTCCACTTTATAACCTTGTTTATTATTTTTTTTTACAGGATGATATTTCGAAAGAACGTGTGGTTCTAGCGATGAAGCTTCTCACTCATCCAAATAACGTGCACCAGAGAGTTATGAAATGACAAACGCCATTTTTGTATTGATGGTTGTGAACAATTAACCTTGTTTATTGGAGTCTTGTTTGTGGTTGTGAACAATTATTATTTGTGGTTTTGAACAGTTGTTGGTTATAGTTTATGGTTTTGAACAGTTAATTTTGTGATTAGTGAAATTTTATAATTTGTATATGTTATTTTGATAGTTTCAGGGGTCCATTTTACAGTATTGAAGTTTTGTTTTCACATATGTTAGTTTTATAAGTTGCATCTGCTAATTTTACAGTATTAAAGTCTTTGTAGTTCTCATATGTTAGTTTTATAATTTGCATCTGCTAATTTTACAATATTGAAGTCTTATTTTACATGATATAGATCCATACTTAAATATTAATAAATGAAGAAAAAACTTACGTAAAAAAAATACGAAAAAAAATTTAAAATTTTAATTTCAAAAAAAAAAAAATTATTTTGATGCACAAAAATTTAATTTTGCACAATTTTAGGTGTTATTTGTAAATAACTACAAGTTTGAGAAGTGATTTATTTTTAAAACCTTCTAGAAGCCGTCAGTTTTTCAAGTACAGTCGGAAGTACAGTATTTTTACAAGTTGCTAACTGTTTGCAACTAACTTGGGGACTAGTACCAACTAACTTGGATTGTTAGATTTTTAAACTACTTATTATACATGATTTGTTGTTAAAGTTACAGTATTGGTTATAGAATTTTACAGTATTCGTGCAAGTCAAATGACAGTTTTTTTGGAGAAAAACTAGGGAAAGAAGCTTGGGGACAATTAGTCGCTTCCATTAATTAAAGTTAACAACTAAATAACTTAGGTTCAAGTCTAGAGATTGAGGAACGTGACAAACGTGATGAGTACGTTCCCAGAACCTACGGAATTCTAGGTGTGGTGCACTTACCCCGAATAATTGTTAAATTACTTTACCGTTTTGGTTAAATATTTATGTTTATTTTTGTTAGATGAATTGTGCATATTGAAATCGATCACAAAACATTTTGCATTTGTTTAGACCACCAGTAAATGAGATATACAGATTAATTTTGACTTGTACAAATCTTACGAAAGATCTATGTATAGGTCTGCAAACTTTGTTTTGTCCAATTGCCTGTAGCGTTTGTATATATTGAGTCATGTACTTTATTTAAATTTCAATAAAATCACCTTGGCAGAAACTGCCAAGTTTCTCAAAAAAAGACAATACATGCCTGTAGCCGGTGCTGAAAATAACCTTGAAAATTGAATAATAAAAGAAGCAAAGTAAAGGAAACCAATGATATATATATAGTGCAGAATTACAAGGTGCTTTTGAATAGAACTTCGTAGCAAATCATAAAAACAAAAGACAGACAAGATAGAACACTAAATAAGGAATGACAATTGACAAACAAGGAAGAAAAAAAAAACAATTTTAAAAGTAACTCCTTCCGAACATACATGGTAACTCCTTCCGAACATTCACGGGCTCGGGGGACAGAAGTAGGCAAAAACTGCAAAGAATGATTGTACAAATGTAAGAACTAGAAGTATGAAAGCAGCGACGAGAGAAATTATTGCCCATGGATTGCTAAAGTAATCACGAATCAATTTTGCTCGATGCCTGTTCCACCTTGATTGACTGTATCTGTTCACTTCCTTGTATAATTCCGCCAAATAGTGAGATCTCCCATCAATAGAAGTATCATGGGTGACCTGGTTTATGAAATTAGCCAACTCCTCTTCACTGCCTAGCCAGCTCTCAACGATTCCGCACTCTTGTAATATTGTCACATCATTTGGTGTGTTGACTAGTCTATCCAACAAATATACAAAGCTTGTCAAGGGTGAATCCGCTTTGCAATATTTGGAATGTTCAAATGCTATAAGGTTTGCGAAAATAAGCTTAGTGGAATCGTAGAATATTAGTCTAGGGATTTTTAAGACACCATATTCAAATGATATGTCGAGCATATGTTTCGGCTTGCTCTTTGGTGTGAATTTCACGCCCTTTTGTTTGAGCTCCGTGGCAGAAGGGATCAACGTCGATGATAAATTCCCAGTAGAATTCGGCAATGCCACTGACAAGCTTCGAGAGGTCGAATGAGGAGATCTTCTTTTGAGCACCCTTGAAAGAAACCGATGAAGAAAACCTATGATTCTATTGGCGCTGAACATTGTGGTAAGATCAAATGATTTGGAACTCAATACAACTGGTTTGTCTGGATTGGGCACTAAATAGTGGTAACAGAGATGGACCAAATGATGAATTTCAGCTGGAGGGTCTGGAATTTCAGCTAGAAGGTCTATGGAGTCTGTGGAGTGTGGAATTTTATCTAGAGAGTTTGGAATTTCAGCTGGAGGGTCTGCAATTATGGAGTCTATGGTGTCTGGAGTTTCAGCTGGAGGGTCTCGGAATATGTAGTCTTTGGGGAACAAATAATAAGCAAGGCATTTAGCAAAATACATTTTATATTCTTCATTAAAACCAATCAGCTCGTACAACTTCTCAACTATAAAGAAGGGAATTTGGTTCTCTTGAAGTAGCAAATCACGTCTTATGAATTGACTATTCCAGCCAACCTCCAGAATTGAATTCCAATTTTCTTCATCCCTTTTTAAGAAGTACTCGAGTACGAAACATCCGTCAAGCAGCATCATCTCGATAAATGTATCGCTGTCAAGATCATCAAACGTCTCACTGTAACACCTCCGTGTTCTCGTTTCTAGCTTCTTCATCTCTGATATACAGAGATCCAAACTTATGTTGTCCTCTCGGGACAAGAAATCCCGCAAGAACCGCCTTTTTTGCTCCTCCAAGGCTCGGAGGTGCTTTTTACCATGGTGGAATGGGCCGATGGAGATGACAGAGGGCTCAAAGAGATTCTTCTTGCTTTGGGAAATGTTATGTGGTGTGCGAAAGATGGTGAAGCCCTCTGCCTCGTTCACATTGCCCCATAATCTGTTGAGTTCACGTTGCAGAGAGGCTTCGCGATCTACAACTCTCTGGGTTTTTTTCTTTATGGTGAAGTGCAGTGATTCTGATGGAAAGGATTCGAGATCTACAACTATGTGGGCTTCTTCCATTAATATTTTTTCGTGAATGGGACAGTTTTGGTTCAACTTGAACAAAACTACCTTTAACATTTGTATTTATATTGATCATTAGTGTGGCCCCATCACGCTGAGCTGGAAGATGGGACCTTCACCAGCTCTCTTCTAATTGTTGTGCATACATAACCTTCATGCATAAGAAAATAAAACTGCTACTTTTCAACAGAGCCCTTGCATTATTGAAAAATCTTTCCTGAAATATTAAATGTCTAACAGTGAACCACAAATTGCACAATGAATTCAGAGAAATTTATGTCTTCCTAAATTCCATAACTAAATTTTCACGAAAAAGTAATGGACCAGCTCCGTCACAAAAAAAAAATTTCCAATGCTGATGCTTCTTTTAATTATCATAAAAAGTATATGATATTCTGATATAAATTTTGTAAATATATTAACCAGTCTCTTTAATTTCAAAATATATATAATGCAAAAATATTGATGAATTACGTCAACTATTATTTGTGTGATCTTATTATTTTATGCACCTGAGACAAATAATTAAATTTCCAAATCACTGTTTTTCATAATAAAAAAAAAAACAGTGATTTTCAGATATCCATAAAAAATAGTAAACAATTTCCAAAGAATGTAAAATTTTGTCTCGAAGCACATTTATATATGGAGAACATGTTGAGCAATTCAATCGACTATTTGAACTTTGAAAATTATAAAAACAAATTGTTAGCACCAAATCTCTCGTCGTCGCTTCCATTAATATTCGAATTGTATAAGACTATATGTATTCGTTTCCTCTTTCTGTCATGTTTTTTTATTTTTTATTAATAGATATTTAAAAGACATCACAATCTCAGTAAATTATTTATTAAGAGAATGAAATTATTGCTTAATTACACTCATAAAAGAATAAAACTAAAAGAATGAAAATTATTGACAATAACAATTCTCTAAATGTTTGTGATTAGTAATCAACATGTTCCCTTGCAAAATCGCTCGTGAATTGCGCCGATCTGGCCGGATCCAACCGTTAATTGGTATTCCAGCTATGACTTGTTTCTACGAGTAAAATAAGTTCCGTGATCTGTACATAAATTTTATATTATGTAATGTTTCTTTCATGGAAGCCACCAAGGTGGAAAAGTTGCAGAGACACCTATAAAATATTGTTTTGACAAAGGCCATTCAATAGGAGTAGAACTAGGTGTTCTTAAGTTCATCAAACTTCTTTTTGAACTCAACTCTAAAACTTCTTGAATTGGCTTCAAGGAACGAATCTAAACTGTTGAAATCCATCTATCTTACAAGTGATGCATCTACATGCGAAAATTCTAAACTTTCGAATTAGTTTAGTACAAATCCAAGCGGTCAAAATTAGAAGATTTATAAATTAATTTTAATGCACCCATTTTGTAACATACTTTTACCACTTGATTTTATATAAATTTAGTTCAAAGATTTAAAATATTTGCATGTCATCACTCGTAAGATATATGGATTTCAACGGTTTGGATTCATTGTTTAAAATCTATCCAATTGATTTTAGAATTGAGTTCACAAAGAGGCTTGGTGAACTTAAAAACACCCTAGTTCTATTCCATTCAAGACTCTATGTCAATGAGCAACACAAAAGGAAAGGCAAACTACTGTTCAAACTTCTCTTCACAGCCATTTTTCTAGCTGGTGTTTGGTCAACTTAGACAGTCTTTAAGTTTTTAACTACATAGCAACCCATGCTCGATGTAGATCTGATCGATCGAGATGCATTCATTTTGTTTTATGTAATGAATTCAGTTGATCATTAATTAATATATAGTTTACTTCACACTTCACGGCGCACTGCCAGCTGCTTATTTGTATTTAATTCACTCGTCAAACTCAATGCCAGATCTCGAAGTCTACTAACTTCATTTGTTTAATTAAGTTGATTCGTTCGAGTTCATATCGCATATCTGCACCATGCTGCTCATGTGTATTAAACAATAAGAATAGGAACTAGAGAGGTTTTCATGAGGAAGTAATAATCTTCATCCTTTTGACGATATCATGTAACTATGGATTTCGCTATATATAATATACTAGATATTATTATCATCATAGTTTAGTTCTGTATGGCTATAATATATATAGCTATATATTTGATTGCAATAATTTATTATCACGTACTTCATTTTTATAATAAAATTATAGTACTTACAAATAAACGTAACCAGTTACAACAAAAAATTTTATTGCAAATAAATTTCAAACAAACTTTCTGTAATTATTGAGAAATAGAACTTAGGTCTCAGAAAATTATCATTGACCATTTATGAAGGAAATTTAGCTAGCTAGCATCAGAAAATAACCGTTATGGTTTAATTTAGTTCCTAGCATAAAAATCCTTATAATTCTTTAGAAAAATCCAGCATGTATCCATTTAGAAAATAGCCTAACGGTTAGAATAGGATTGGTTATAATTAAATAACCATGTAAATTAAGAACAAATTGCAACGGTAACTATTGACAACAAATATTTTCGGTTGTAAAATTATTTTAATGCAATCAATTTATTTATATTGCAACAAACAAAGTTAGTTGTCCAACCTTTTAAATGATTTTTTTTTTTTACAACTTTGCGGCCGTTGTCAAGGTTCAACTTTGTAAATTAATGATGAAGCGATGATTCGCAATGCAAAAACAAGAATCATTGGCTTCACATCAAGGTCCCATCAATACACTCCTCCAATTTGAAAAAAAAAATCCACACATCTATCGTGCATAGGGGTGTCAACACGAGTACGATAAGGGTCGGATGGAAGTATTTTCGTAGTCGTATGTACCCATTATAAATTGTTCTTACTCATACCTTACATTTACCCGCTACGAATTACCTTATCCGTACCCTACCCTTACCCGTTATGGTTGTCGGATAATGGAATGGTAGCACATAAATAACGGGTAATGCTAATATAATAATTATTTTTATTATTTACTAAATAAAACATCAAAACACATTAATTTCACACATATATACGTGTTTTAAAGGTCTAAATTTTATTGAAATTTGTTGAAATTTATTTATGTGTTTTACTGATTAATTAAGTGTAACACAACTACCAAGAGTAGTTGGGGAATGAATATTCCTCTCATATAATATATATAATTTTCTTTTTATAATTATCCAACTGGGTAACGCGTACAAAATAGGCTTTACCCGTACCCTTACCCATTTTAGATAATGAAAAAAAAATCTTTACCCGTATCCGTACCTGATAAATTTACGAAAAAAATATCTTACCTATACCTGTCTTATCGAATACGATACAAGTCGAGTAAATGGATAAAAGGGTGCCATTGACACCCCTAATCGTGCATGTGGCCATGTGCTATCATGTGTGTATATGCATTCAAATGATATGTAGTTTTCCTGTGTCTCTTCGAGTTATGACTATTAATTTATCGTGCACTTAATTGAAAACTAGAGGTATATTTAATTAATAACAAATTTAAAAAAAATCCGATTTTTCTACGGTATTTTCTTTTAACAAATATATAAGCTAATGAATAGTAAATGCAATATTTACTACTGTTGTATGTAAAAGATAAACTAATTATTATTTTTTTTTAAATTTAGTAATAAGGTTATTAGGAACAACTTGAATAGAATTTCAACTGTATTATGACTATATATGTTGATATTTTATCAAATCAATAAATCTTTCATTATCTGTGAGGGTAAACTGTGATTATTATTGAGGGTACACCGTCAAAAATTGTTATTTCTGAGAGTATAATTATTACCGGCGAGAGTATCTGCGATTGTACTGATAGTATAAAGCACTTTTATTTTCATGGATAGTGTTAGATTCTTGCAGTAATTTGTTACTGAAATAAAATATCAATAACAAATGGAAACCATCATAAGAAAATATCAAAGTGAAATGCCATATATAACAAGAATCTAAAAATAAAGTCAAACAAAAATGACGTCTTCTATCGCCATATAAAACAAGATTCTAAAAATTTAGAGAAGAAGGCAAGAGACCCGCTAATCAAATTAAGCTTTTGTCAATTAGAACCAAAATAGTTGTATCGGCAAGCCAGATCTCAATTTTTATGAGCCATTAGTTTATTTGAAGACTAACTAAAAGACTACAAGATATTTTTATTTTTATAACAAACAAAATAAATTTCAATATATAATCCTTGACAAATAAATTACCATTCGCCTCGCTCCATAATTGTTTTTTAAGGTCACAGTTCTTTCACGCTGAGCTGGAAGATAGAGATTGGAGAGTGATAGGACCTTCACCAGCTCTAATCTAACGGGACATGCTAATCATAGTTTGTTGTACGCCGGTATCTAACTGTTGTATCTTTCAGCAACAACGATCCTGATGGCTTGGATACTCAAATCAACATCATTCCTCATGTGAGCAGATATGCAATCGGCGACCATAGCAGCCGACAACTGTGCATGACTATTCTTGTTGAATCGGGATGACTTTAATGTTTTGTTGGGCATCTAGAGACACGCTATTGTTCACTGTAATCAGTGGAAATAACAGATATGTACCAGTCACATCTACTGTCTTTGCACTTGAACCTAATTCTGGTCTTGTCACTGTGCGTATATTTAATCTCTTTGTTGCACCGAATGTGAAACCTGGCAATTGTGCTCTTCATTTTCTCCTTTGAGTCATAGGTTTGTTCTTCCGACAATTCATCCTCATACTCTGCTGCCGTTCCAAAAAAAACCCACATTAGCTTACTGAAACTCTTATGTGTCATTGAAAGCTCTAACCAAGTGCTCTAACCCGCGATCCATTATTACAAACCGCTTTCCAAGCACAGGCCTGGTATCTTTCTGGTCACTCTGATCATTCATACCCTCAGAGTCAACATCACCCCAATTCTCCTCTGTCTCGCATAATTCCGTATCCATTGTATCATCGGTAGCATCCGGGTGACAAGATTGACCCCATGAAGCTGCTCGACTTGGGGCCCGACTACTAGATGGTCAGTCCCTCTGAACTGGGGCCAGACTACTAGATGGTTGGTCAAAGAGAGGGGCCCGACTTGAGACATATGAGTTAACCCGACTACGATCCTGTATTAACCTTATAGCTGTGTTGGTACGCCAGACTCGAATAACTTCCACATATTGGTCAATTACCTTGTACCCACCTCTAGGAAAACTCATTGTTTGGTTGTACAGTACATGCGAGACTCCATCATTCTAAATTGGAAATAGTTGGAACCATGTTTGTGCTGAACTAGTGGGCATGCTAATTTTGGCATGAATATTAAGGTCATACTGACCCTGGTCCAATCTCAAATTCGGACAAATAACATTCTTAATTCCCACATAATCAGTACCGACATTACCGGTATTACAGTAACATGCCCGAGACTTATAAACCCCATTAGGGCCTTGTAAAACCTCACTACCGATGTGAATAGATACCATAAGACTCATTTTGAACCAAATACACAAAAATCTAAAATTATAAAATTAACTAAATTAATTATTAACCAAATACACAAAGATAACTTATGAGGCACATAAATTTATTTCGTAAGAAGTGGAAGAATATTTCCCCATCCTACAACTGTATTACTTAGACGTCATTTCATTTCTTGTTTAATATTAGTACACATGCATGAGCAGCTAGATGTAGATGTGCGATCTGAATTTGTGTAAGTCAACTGATTTAAACAAATGAAGTGAGACTTTGAGATCTGGTACTGAGTTTGACGAATGATTTAAATACATATGAGCAGTTGGCAACTTGGCATGCACTGCACAATGTTAATTAATTAAATAAAATAAAGAACCTCGAGATCTGTCATTGAGCAGTGGGCAGTGCACCATGAAGTCTAAACTAGAATTAAAAATAATAAAATGAATGCTTGGTTTCTTTCACAAAAACGGAGTTCTCATCCTGTGCCGCATAGCATACAGATGACTAGATTAATAAGAGAGGTTTTCGAAAATATGACCAAAAAAGGGAATAAGAAATAAGAAGATAAATTATTTAGTATATAACTTGTGCTCTATAAATATTACAAGTTTTGGAATTCAACACTACTCCAGGTATATATGCCGATTCTAAGAACAACATATGAATCTAATATTTGCATATCAAGTTAATTTACATGAATGTGAAGATTGTGAAGCATGAATAAATGAGAAGCTTGTAAAAAAGCATGATTATCTGAGCAACCTGGAGAAACACACTCATGAGTTGAGGTGCTATCGGGTCGGGATGGGTCCGAATATTATTATATTTGCACCCGTACCTTAAAAGTGTTCGGGTTAGAATTTCAATCCATACACTTATTAGTTTCAAACTGGATCGGATTCAGGTATAGAACCAGATACCGCATCTAAAAGTAGATATTTGGGTCCAGTATTCGGTTTCAGGTTGTAGATACCCATAACTTGTTTGTGAATTATCATTTTCGGTCCGGATCCAGGATGGGTCCGGTCTGGATCCGGAGTGGGTACATGTCACAACTCACAAGTATTTAAGAAACCGTTTACTATTAAATATAATTATAATTTTTAAACATCTCACATAATATATTTTTATAATATAAGAAAATCTACTCAAAATAAAAATTATCTTATTGTTCTTGCTCATAGTAATACAAATGCTACATAACAACATAAAAATAACAACCCTAAATTAATTTGTAATCTATCTAGATTTAAAAAAATACTTTCCTATCGCTTCAACATTTACAAGTAAATTATCCCAATTATTATTTTTTCAATTGCTATAATAAATGGAGGAATTAATTATTAATGTATGATATGGTATTATGATTTGTTTCTTAAAAAATAGTAAAGATGGTTGTCTTTCCATAGTTATTAATCTATGTTTCTATATTAATTAAATTTATTTCGTAAGAAGTGGAAGATTATTTCCCCATCCTACAACTGTATTAGTTAGACGTTATTTCAGTTCTTGTTTAATTAGTACACATGCATGAGCAGCTAGATGTAGATATGCCCAACTTGTGTAAGTCAACTGATTTAAACAAATGAAGTGAGACTTCGAGATCTGGTACTGAGTTTGACCAATGATTTAAATACAAATGAGCAGTTGGCAACTTGGCATGCAGTGCGCAATGTTAATTAATTAAATAAAATAAAAAACCTCGAGATCTGTCATTGAGCAGTGGACAGTGCACCATGAAGTCTAAACTATAATTAAACATAAAAATGAATGCTTGGTTTCTTTCACAAAAACGGAGTTCTCATCCTGTGCCGCATAGCATACAGATGACTAGATTTATAAGAGAGGTTTTCGAAAATATGACCAAAAATGGGAATAAGAAAAATAAGAAGATAAATTATTTTGAATATAACCTGTGGTCTATAAATATTACAAGTTTTGGAATTGCACACTACTCCAGGTATGTATGCCGATTCTAAGAACAACATATGAATCTAATATTTGCATATCAAGTTAATTTACATGAATGTGAAGATTGTGAAGCATGAATAAATGAGAAGCTTGTAAAAAAGCATGATTATCTGAGCAACCTGGAGAAAGACACTCACGAGTTGAGGTGCTATGGGGTCGGGTAAGGTCCGAATACTATTATATTTGGACCCGTACCTTAAAAGTGTTCGGGTCCGAATTTCAATCCATATACTTATTAGTTTCAAACCAGATCGGATCCGGGTACGAATCCAAATACCGCATCTAATAGTAGATATTTGGGTCCAGTATATCGGTTATAGGTAGTAGATACCCATAACTTATTTGTGAATTATCGGGTTCGGTCCGGATCCGGAACGGGTCTGATCTGAATCCGAAGTGGGTACATGTCACAACTCACAAGTATTTGAGAAATCCTTTACTCTTAAATATAATTATAATTTTTTAAACATCTCACATAATATATTTTTATAATATAAATTAAAAGCTACTCAAAATAAAAATCTACTATTGTTCTTGTTCATAATAATACAAATGCGACATAACAAAATAAAAATAACAACCCTAAATTAATTTGTAATCTATCTAGATTAAAAAAAAAGATATTATCCTATCGATTAAAAATTTACAAGTAAATTAATTTGTAATCAATCGCTGTAACAAATGGAGGAATTAATTATTAATGTACATACAGTATTATGATTTATTGCTTAAAAAGGGTAAAGATGGTTGTCATTCCATAGTTTTAATCTATGTTTTTATATTAATTAATTATAAAAAATTATATTAGCATTGTATCGGGTATTTATATGAGTATCGGGTCGGGTTCGGTTATGGGTCGGATAATTAAATCAATTGCATTTCCTATCCATTATAATATCGGTTCCGGTTCGGATCCAGATCAGATATTAAAGTATATTATTATTTTTTCAAATAGACGTAGTGCATTTATGGAACTTAGATGTGACAAAGTCAATGATTGTTGCGATCGATCGCTTTGTGAAATGCACCTTTTTCAAAAACAAAGGTAACTTATGAGGTACGTAAATTTATTTCCCAATCCAATAATTGTATTACGTACTTAGACGTCCTTTCATTTATTGTTTAATTAGTACACATGAGCAGCTGGATGTAGATATGCGATCTGAACTTGTGTAAGTCAATTGATTTAAACAAATGAATTGGGACTTCGAGATCTGATACTGAGTTTGACGAGTGATTTAAATACAAATAATTAAGCAGTTGGCAACTTGGCATGCAGTGCGCAATGTGAATTAATTAAATAAAATAAAGAACCATCTCGAGATCTGTCATTGAGCAGTGGGGGTGCACCATACATGAAGTCTAAACTAGAATTAAACATAATAAAATGAATGCTTGGTTTCTTTCACAAAAACGGAGTTCTCATCCTGTGCCGCATAGCATACAGATGACTAGATTTATAAGAGAGGTTTTCGAAAATATGACCAAAAAAGGGAATAAGAAATAAGAAGATAAATTATTTAGAATATAACCTGTGCTCTATAAATATTACAAGTTTTGGATTGCACACTGCTCCAGGTATGCCGATTCTAAGAACAACATATGAATCTAATATTTGCATATCAAGTAAATTTATAACATGAATGTGAAGATTGTGAAGCATGAATAAATGAGAAGCTTGTAAAAAAGCATGATTATCTGAGCAACCTGGAGAAACACACTCACGAGTTGAGGTGCTATTGGGTCGGGTAGGGTCCGAATACTATTATATTTGGACCTGTACTCTAAAATTGTTCGGGTCCGAATTTCAATCCATATACTTATTAGTTTAAAACCAGATCTGATCCGGGTACGGATCCGGATACCACATCTAATAGTAGATATTTGGGTCCAATATTTCGGTTCCAGGTAGTAGGTACCCACAACTTGTTTGTGAATTATCGGTTTCGGTCCTGGTACGGGATGGGTCCAGTCTGGATCCGAAGTGGGTACATGTCATAACTCACAAGTATTTAAGAAACCCTTTACTCTTAAATATAATTATAATTTTTAAACATTTCACATAATATATTTTTATAATATTAATTAAAAGCTACTCAAAATAAAAATTATACTATTGTTCTTGTTTTGTTCATAGTAATACAAATGCTACATAACAAAATAAAAATAACAACCCTAAATTAATTTGTAATCTATCTAGATTTAAAAAAATATTATCCTATCGATTCAACATTTACAAGTAAATTATCCCACTTATTTTTTTTTAATTGCTGTAACAAATGGAGGAATTAATTATTAATGTATGATATGGTATTATGATTTGTTTCTTAAAAAATGGTAAAGATGGTTGTCTTTCATAGTTATTAATCTATGTTTTCATATTAATTAATTATAAAAAATTGTATTAGCATTGTATCGGGTATTTATATGGGTATCGGGTCGGGTTCGGTTATATATGGTTTGGATAATTAATTCAGTTACATATCCTATCCATTACAATATCATTTCCGGTTCAGATCCAGATCGGATATTAAAGTAACCTTACCCATAATTTAAATGGTTATATTTTTCAAATCATATCCTATCTAAATTAATTGGATCCGGATTGGTTCCGGTTCGGATCCGGTTCGGTTCCGGATCGGGACCTGGTAATCGGGTAAAAGTAGCACCTCTACTCACGAGTTGTCAACAATAACGGGCACAAGAAAAATGCAATATCTTGTTAAGCTTATAAATTAATAAGATGACATATGTGTAATTCGTCCTAATTAATGGTGAGTTATAGGCTATAACCTTAAGAATACATCAAGCTCTCTTGAAGATAAATCTATAAGTTTCAGAAAGCAACAATATAAACACAGAATTGCAGTATATGATAAAATGGTCGATGGCTTATAACTCACTATTACGAAAATAAGAACTATTTTGTGAATTGTTGATAATCTTAGAAATGACTATCTAAATTATAAATGTGTTTCAATTGTTTAGACATGGTGTACATTATATTTGTGTCGATTTGAAAGATTTTAACAGCGAATTATAAATGATTTTATAATAAATGAGCAATTAAATTTTAAATTGATTCAAATTTTGGATACTTGTACAATTTTAATTTTTTAATATATTTAAATTATATTATCAAATATAAGAACATACGAGTGGAATATAGTATAAAAATTAAATATATATACTTTAGTTTATTCAATATTTTCTATATATACAGTGAGTGTGAATTAAAGTTGTTAACTTGTTGACTTTTGACATAGACTAACACCTTATTTTTAGGGTCAATGAAACTAAAATATCTCGCGCGCTTCATGTGACACCATGTTCTCATCTCTGACCCTTGCAATTAATAGCGTAAATTGTGCCGATCAGGCCGGATCGAACATTGATTGTTTCCATAATGGCTCTTTCTTCTCAAACTTGCTGCAGCATCTGCCACCAAGGGTGGAAAAATTGCAGAGGCCTACATAAAAAAATATATATTGAAAGAGGCTTTCAAGATCGTGTGTTAATCACCAAGTCAATTATACAAATTAAGGCACTCAAAAGTCCATTATCGAACTTCTCTCTACATAGGTCAGGGGTAAATCTGCATTTATTCATAGGATTGCTAATCACCTCTTTGATTTTAAGAATTTAATTATGTATATTGAAATAACTCTCCCTGGGTAGTTTCTACACAATCTGTCTCAAGTTAGAAAAAATGAGGGTTGTGATAGGCGTGACGAGCCAACGCAAAATACAATTATTTTATGAAAATGATACCCTCGCTCCGATTGGGTTTCATGTCAAACCTACCCTAACGCTAAAGACTTTCTTGTTGTTGTTTAATTATGTATATTGAACCGGGTTGTCACTTATGTCATGACATAGGGGTAGAGACAACTGCTCATCTCCTTTACTCATGCTCCTTTGCGAAAGTGTTCCGGAGCATGCTACTCTTCAGGCACGGCTATCGTTCTGATTTTTCACACAATGCCGCACTGTTAGAATTATGGTGGACCTTGAGGAGGGACATTGCATGGCAGCATGGAGATCGGTACGTGGGACACCCTGTGGGCATCGGGGTGTTGGGCGCTATGGCGTGAGCGAAATAGGAAGTTTTTCACGGGAAAAAAACAAGAACGGTACGTGCAAGATCTAGTCAACCACGCCGCACTAGAGTTTTCAAATTGGCATAGGAACTTGTAGTCGAGCAGGACTTCTATTTTACAGTACTTGTAAATATTTACTTTTTATCTTTTGTAAATATTTTTTTATTAATCAATGAAAATTTCAGTTATACTGACCTTCAAAAAAATTACGTATATTGAAATATAATTTAATATTTTTTTATCTAGTTCAACCTCATTAAAAATTAAATATTTACTTGTAGCTTAGTGTTAGATCTTCACTTTGTAGTTGTAGACTTTTGCTTCAAATCGTTCCGTCTAAGACAGAGCTGTCTTTTACTTAGAGTCACACATGTACTTGTCTTAAATTAATCTTCCAACTCTCTAACTATGAAGCTGTTATTTGAAAAACTATATATATTTTCCTAGTGAGAGTAACGGGGTATATATATATAGTACATATTAAATCTTCTTTTGCATATGACTTGTGCTTAGGTAGATGTGATGCAGGCAGCTGGGCTGAATGATTTTTCTTTTATCCCGAGGACAAACCCAAAATTATAAATGATTTCGGCCCGACTCAGGCCCACTTAATAGCCCAAATTTTAGGCCTCTTGAGGCTTACAACTTTTTCTCTAGCTCAGCCCAAATTTTAGGCTTCTTGAAATGCTCCTTTGAGGGCAGGTTCCTAGTACGGTGACTTTGACTGCATTGATTGATGGGCATTGCAAACAAGGGATATTGATGAGAAGAAACATAAAGCCAGATTTGATCACATTTAATACATTGATGAATGGTTTTTGCAAAACTGGAGATATAAAGGAGGCGAAAGACGCGAAACAGCTTATGGAAGAGGACATGAGGTTCAACGGGTTCAAACCTGACAATGCCTTGTGATTCTTTTTATGAACCTTTTAGATTGTGTTGGAGGCAGATGGGTGCCAACCTTATCTTATATCTCCTGAGAAAGGTTTGAGGTATTTAATTAAACAAGTACTTGAAATGGCCAAGGAACCATCTCGCCTTTGTGGATGAGGTAAGGTTCTGTGTGCATCTCCTTCTATAACTCATCCTTTATATTTATGCCCACAAGTACTTTAGGGAAAGCGGAATTTCAAGACCAGTTACCATGGTGAGAGGTACAGAGCATGTATTTCTTCTTTCTGTTTCATATATTAAGAAAATTATTCGACTAATGTTTGGCATATTTAATTCACATTAACTTATTGTTTGTTATAATGTATGTATGACATCAGGTGCACCTTGTCTTAATTGATATAGTAGTGGTTCATAAGGAGTACACTCTCATGGAAAACAAACAAAATGTGGCTATTCATAACATATCCAAAATATCAAAGGTAAAGGGAAAAAAATATATGCAAAAACTTGGATAACAATCTTTAATATTGTATAAATGTCGGTGAGAGGAGGCTTTATTTTTCTACATGTTATTTATAATTTAAGATGTAGAATACATGTGAAAGGACTCCTTTTAGTGACTACTATTTACCTTTTTTCTTTGGTTTATATTTTTTAATTTTGTGATGATACACAGTTCAACAAGCACAGCCAGGATAGAAGAGTTCATATATTTCTTTGACAGTATACTTCCACATATATCACATTCTGGTACAGTGATACTGTATGAGGTTGTAAAGTACTAAAATTGTGATTTTCAGCACTTCACCTCAAAAAGTTCAGATTTTTTCACAATGCAAAATCTGAACTGCTCACATGCCATTTTTCTTAATCAGAGAGTAGTAATGCTGCTGAAAGCAAGGCAGAGGGAGACGAGTGGAGATCTGCATTTGGAAAAGGGTATAGTGAATCTAGATCCAATAGTTCTCAGAGAGGCCATCGGTACACTGATCCATCAGTGATAATTTGAATAATGAAAATTTCACCTGACTGCTCAAAAATCATCTAAAAATCACACATTTCTAATGAAAATTGATCTAATTAATTAGCTAGTCTTCATCACTTTCTTCCAATTAATCCAAACAGATCATTAACCAAATTCTTGATGTCACCATGTGAACTCCCACCCTCTTGCATGGCAGCCAATGCCGAGACCACAACATTCTTTGCTTTAGAACGCATTGCCACATATTCACCTCCAGGCTCCATGAATTTAGACAAAGCATGAGCTATCACACTTTCCGGTACGAGTTCATGCTCTTCCTCTCTAGTGCTCCTCTTTCCTCCATCCCAGACCTTAGCAGCACAACCTATGACTTCCACCAATAGTTTTTCATTGATAAATTCCTCAGATGCAAAGGGCCAAGTCATCATTGGCACGCCCGCAGAGAGACCTTCTAGAACTGAATTCCATCCACAGTGAGTCATGAAGGCTCCGATTGCCGGATGCGAAAGGATCGATACCTGAGGGACCCATCCCTTCACCAAAAAACCCCTTCCAGCTATCCTATCCTCCCATCCATCAGGCATCCATTCTGTCACACCCCGACAACGGGGCCGACAACCCGCCGCGCTTTAAGCGCAAGGCGATTTCTATCATCTTAAATACCCATATATATACATACATTACCAATGACATAACTTACTTCTTCTTGTGGCAAAGTCCCGCAGTCTTCTAGTTCAATATCTCGTTTCGTGTCTCACGCTTTGTACCTGGAACCCACAAAGTGGAAAGATGAGAGATTGAAAATCTCCCAGTGCGGTATTCAGTTCCAGTCGAGTTATCCCCAGATCCGACCAACTGAAACTAAAACCACACCGAGCACCAAAATATAGACCACAATAATAATATAAGAACCAATATATGAATCTAAGTTACCAACTATAATCAGTCAAGAAACAAAATATAAGTTCACTTTAAGAAATGCTCAAATACCGCAAAAGAAAATCAGCATGCTAGAGAAACAATTAATAACTATATCAATCAAGTAATACGAAATATTATAATATGCAATGCTCATGTGCAACAAACTTAAAGGTTCAATCCAATTTACTTATGCAACCCTATTGTTTAACCATTCTTTATTCCAAATTTAGCAATTCTCAAATATGCACAATTTTTCAAGTATATCAATTCTCAAATATTTTCCTTTGTTTATCATGCGTTACAAGTTCTTTCATCAAGCATAAATCCGGTCATACTCTACCTGAATATGGCGCCTACACAGCTCTAGCCATGCGCTACCCGAATATGGCGCCTACACAGCTCTTGCCATGCGCTACCCGAATATGGCGCCTACACAGCTCTCGCGATGCGCTACCCGAATATGGCGCCTACACAGCTGACGCTATGCGCTACCCGAATATGGCGCCTACACGGCTCTTGCCATGCGCTACCCGAATTTGGCGCCTACACGGCTCTTGCCATGCGCTACCCGAATATGGCGCCTACACGGCTCTTGCCATGCGCTACCCGAATTTGGCGCCTACACGGCTCTTGCCATGCGCTACCCGAATATGGCGCCTACACGGCTCTTGCCATGCGCTACCCGAATATGGCGCCTACACAGCTCTCGCTATGCGCTACCCGAATATGGCGCCTACACAGCTGACGCTATGCGCTACCCGAATATGGCGCCTACACAGCTCTTGCTATGCGCTACCCGAATATGGCGCCTACATGACCCTTGGATTTCATTCTTCAATTCCCATCAAAGTACATACAAGACATTCCATATACAATCAATTCAATGTGTTCTATGAATGCAAGGCATGCTCACATTTCTATCCAAGGTTCATTTAATTCAGATCTAACAAAATTTCTTAATTTCATGCTTCAGTTTTAACCAAAGTACACAACAGGCATTATATATATGCAAGCAAATCAAAATGTTCTATTAGTACAAGGCCTACGAAATAACAGAGGTCATCTATAGATAATCATGGTTCAAATCATGCAACATACATGCAAGCCGTAACGTGCATAAGTTGAGGTTCAGCTTTAGTGTAATATTCGTGCATGTCCTGCAATTTCAATACTATGATATATCCCAAATCCTACATGCATGTTCTATAATTCAAGTTTTGTTCAAAGTCCAGACCATATATGTTGTCTATATTATGCAGCCATGACTTGGCGACTCACACATAAGTTAGATTCATCATTATACTAACATACAAGTAATGCAACTCAAATATCAGATTTCAGTTTCAAAAATTGTTCTAGAAACATATGCTCATGCATCCAAGATTCAACTAAGAAATACAATGCATATTTCCACTATAACCCACGGTTTATCTCAAATGCTCCCAATCCAAATATAACTTAACTAATTCGCAATTCAAAAGATTATTCAAGAACTTAACTACGACTAATTACCAATCAAGCAACGAAGCAAGCAATCAAGCAATCATCAATAATACAATCAATTAGCAACTAACCAAACAAGCAAGCATCAACAACAAACAAAGGAATTGACAAGCAAACAACAACAATAAAATAAGTTAGAGGAATCTGAGAATAACTCGAAATCCGCACCTTAGCAAAGTCGAGACAATATGATTAGTGTGCCATTGCGGTGTGGACCAGCTCCACAATACTTCTTGATCCAATTGTGCGAGATCTGCGCCTATGCCAATGAACAAGATTGATTCGGTAGTTCAATAGCGTCCTTTAGTACTTTAGTTAGTTACAACTCGTGGGACTTGCGAACTTCCTGATTGGGGTACGATCAAGGACATAAAAGAATTTCAATTAATTTGTGATATATGGTTTAAACAACAGAGTTCCTTTTTCATTGACTTTAAGCCAAAAAAGATTAGGTGACGAAGATCATATACAATTTATGACATGAATTAAATTAGGCTTTTGAGCAAAACTTTCTATTTTGGTTTTCTCCAATAGAAAGGTTAAAGTATATTAATTATTTGAATGAGATAATTAAATTAGCTTCATGTTATGGAATTGATATTAGGAATATACCAATTGGGGTCTAAGTTTCTAAATTCAAACTTTATAGGTTGCCCACACCCGGTTATCTCAAATCCAAGACTTTAGTTAAGTATAAATTTATAATTTTGCATATTTACCCAAAAACTTAGATTCATTCCAAATTCAGGACTATTTTAAGGTTCTTCACCACCAATCTAAAGTTATAAATAAAACCATTTACAAGTTCAAGCATCGTAGCAAAACAAAAATTGAAGAAATTGAGAAGGTTCTAAATACCGGGTTAATGTTCCACTTAGCACTCGAGAGAGAGAATGGATGAAGAAATATCTCGACAAAATCTCATAACTAATCGATCCTCTTCCTTTCTCGATTTCTTCTATTTTAGATAATCCCAAGGGAGGTCTAGACTTCAAGAGAGAGGCGCAAGAAAAGGGGTAAACAAAGAAGTAAAATCTGGAGGCAGTGGCACGTAAGAGAGAGACTTTAGGGGTTCATTAAATGAGTTGTAAATTTTGTTGGAAAGGAGTGATGCATGTTTGCCAAGTGTCCCATATGGTTGCCAAGTGTCCCATATTTTATTTTATTTTTGCTTTCTTCTTATCTATTAATTAATCAATATGCACTAAAGCCCTTATATTATTAGAAATAGCTTGACATTTAAATTCTATGTATTTAAAATGTATTAATTTCAAATTATTGCAATACAAATATTATAATATACTTCGAAATCTAGATTGATATTTCCTTAACACACTTTACATTAATAAATTAAAATGTATTAAAAATTGGACTGTTACACATTCCTCCATGTTGTCTCCTCTAACAACCCAAAGAAAATTTCTTCTAGAATGTTCTAAACCAATAGCTAATTCAAGAAGTTGTTCAGATTTGAAGTAGCACTCGCTACCGAAGCTTACAAAAACAACCGATCCATCCTCCTTGCTGTCAAGCCACTTCAAGCAACCGACATCTCCCTTTCCTCCACGATGGATAACTCCATCTACATTGCTACCATTGCATAAGGAGACTGGACCTATAATAGGCTCTCTTCCTTTGAACCCTTTCATACTCCTTGCAGTACTCATTTTCAAGCGCACGAAATGTATTGAACACAATACCGTAAACATCGGGCCAAGATCCAAACAGGCTATCCAAAATTTTGTCACTCACCTCATTATGCCCGATGCGGTAATTTGGTAACTCAGGTACTGGCATCACTAGTTTTGGGCCAGGGAGATCTGACACTGTGACATGATCGGCATCGACGCTCATACTAGGTTGCATATCATAAATACGCTTAAAAACAACAAGAGGGAAGGTGCCACCATTAACGAAAAGAATGCAAGGGATTCCAAATTGAGCAGCAACACTAGGGGCCCAGTAAAACATAGCATCGGACACCACAATATCAGGCTTGTATTTACTGAGAAGCTCTTCCTGAGTTGGTCGAATCAACAGTGTTGGTTGATTGATCAGCATCGTTCTCTCCTCCTTTGAACCGATTCCCATAGTCTCAACACAGGTCTGTGTGCTCTCAAATGGGAAGGGATAGGTGAAAATTTGCACTCCATTAAAGCTCGGTGATTGGCCGAGTGACGACTCGATGATTGAAACGTTACCCGGTGTTACAACCATGGTGGGTTCTACGTCGGGATGGGCCGCTGCAAGGAGTTTTGCGAAGTCTGTCATCGGAATGAGGTGACCTCTCGCCAAATGAGGGATCAAGAACACACGACATTTTTTGTTGGAATTGTTGCGATTGATTGTCATGGCTTGTATGAGGAAGCAACTTCTGTTGGATGATTAGAGAGAAATGGGGAAATGCTTAGTGTTGTATTTTCTTTGATGGATGGCTTGTTTAAATAAAGAAAGCAACTGAAAGATACACTAATTAATGCCTATGCACCATTTTGGAAAGGAAAAAAAGAAGAAGATATACTTATATTGATGGCATTGCTTTGTAACCCCTTGTTTTCCAATATGGGTTAAATGCAAAGGTTCCTACTGTTTTAATCTAAATTAAATGACAGTCACACTAGCAAATTTTTATTTGCTGCAAATTATAATTATGTCATACTGAAGATATAGTTTGCCATCTCTTTTATGTATTGCTTCATAGTTGTCTAAAGAAATATGAATTACGTTAGATTATACAACTTATAATAAGAATATAATTTCAAATATTTCTTTCCTTTTGAAAAGAGGAGTGAAAAGAAAAACGAAAGAGAAAAAGATACAGAACGAGGTTGAAAATGGCGGTTATAGCATCTTTTTTTTTTTATTGTCTACCTATTATAAACTCGACTAATTTTTGGTGATTTTTGGATAATTCAAATTTCTAAGTATATAGAAACATACCAAATTAGTACCCATATCCTCTAAATTATCAAATTTTAAGTACTATCTTTTGATTTATTGCCATACAAAAATGCCGAAAACATAACAAATTATTTCCACCTTGTGCTCACATTGATACGGTACCGGTACCATCTTTGCCAACTAAATACCATTACTAGGATTACCAAAACAATACAAAGCTCACTATTGAAATTTATCTATAATACCTGATTAGCATTATAAATCATCTGATACAACAACAGCAATGTTAGCTCTCTGTTGGTTCTCCAATTCTCTATGAACGTACATGCACAGTTTTATCCTCTTCTCCTACTAAAACCCAGAAAAGAGCGACGGTGGAAAGGGAGGGGGGGGGGGGAGGTGGAGGTAACTAGGGGTAAAGATTTTAACAGAGCAGGTTTCACTTTATGCAGCGAGTAATTAATCATATGGAGTGCTGCTTTCATTCTATAGTCTATGCGCTGCATGAAGTTAAAACTGATCTGTTAAAATCTTTACCCTTAGAGAGGGTTTTGCGAGAGAGGAGGTGAAAGAGATGAAGAGAAATGTATTAAAAGTTCATAACTATAAATATTTTCATGATTTTATTGTTTATAATTTTTCATCTATTAATTATTTTTCTTTTTCTTTTAAAAAAAAAGTATTTTTATTTTTAGTTAAATTCGAAATTGTTGTTGCCGAACTTTTTTCTATAGCATAAAAAAAAATAAAAATTAAACATATACCACTTCATGGTCCATATCTTATTTCATACACCAATCACGCATTTTTCTTCCGAAATTTTTATCTATAGTATCTGATATTTTTATGTAAGTTGATGAGGTAATTTGTGAAGATTGTATATTATATTTCTTATTTGTACATGAGATTACAGTGCCTATAAATAGGCTCTTGTGGCTGTCATAGCCGTTGGTACTTTCTAATATGCTTTGCTAGTTGTCTGGCTTATTCCTTAATTACAGAGATTTTTATAATTTTTCTTCCGAAATTTTTATCTATAGTATCTGATATTTGTATGTAAATTGATGAGATAATATGTGAAGATTGTATATTATATTTCTAATTTTTACATGAGATTACAGTGCCTATACTTGTGGTTGTCATAGCCGTTGGTACTTCTTAATATGAGCTAGCTGTCTGACTAATTCCTTAATTACAGAGATTTGTATAATTTTTCTTCCGAAATTTTTATCTATATATAGTATCTGATTTTTTATGTAAAGTGATGAGATAATATGTGAAGATTGTATATTATATTTCTGATTTGTACGTGAGATTACAGTGCCTATAAATAGGCTCTTGTGGCTGTCATAGCCGTTGGTACTTCCTAATATGCTTTGCTAGCTGTCTGGCTAATTCCTTAATTACAGATATTTGTATAATTTTTCTTCTGAAATTTGTATCTATAGCATCGGTTCAAACTCAATTCAAAACAATAAACACGTACATTCATTTTTTGTAAATAATACAACGGATCCAAACCCGTTAAATTATCTAGCGGTCCATTTACATAATTCTCTCACAAAATCTGCAAATTGGGCCGCTGGATTGGTCTGGGTCCACTAGATTATTTAGTGGCCCATATATTAAGAATTCTTGCTAAAATGAGGATAAGACTTGAGTTTGGGCCGAAATGTTATAGATAAAAACTTCAAAAGAGGTGCAAACGGATCGGATAATACTAGTGGTGCAACGGATCGGATAATATCCAACCGTATTCAGATCCGTATCCAAAAATTAGATACGGATATCCGATATTCGAATATCCGTGCGGATACAAATACGGATATGATTTTGAAATTTAATTATCCGTATCCAAATAGTAGATATATATATACCATATAATTTAATATATATTATGAAAATATTTTTGTATATATCTACGAAGATCCAATATCCGATCCATATCCGTACAATTGAGGACCCCTTCCCTTTCCACCAGGTGCAAGCCTACTTCATTTTTTTTATGCTATGGTAAAAAAATCGATTTAGCCTTATATTTATAAAATGTTCCGAATCAAAACAAGTGTTTTCTCATTGTGTTTCATTATAAAGAAATTTTTATCAATAATTATATGAAATTGGGGTATATGATTTTTTTTATGGAGGAATTCATTTATAACATTTGTAAGTTACAACATCTTATAATAATTCAGTATTGCAAATTTAAAAGTCTAAACAGTCAATCCAAACCGTTCAACATGATATCTATATTAAAATATGTTTGGAGATCAAATTTTACATTTTTTTAAATTTTTTTTACTATTTTTTTTTTTTTTTACAAAACTATTGTTTTTAGATAAATCTGGACCACTCAAAAATAGCAGTTTTGTAAAATACTTAATAAATAGTAAAAAAAATTCAAAAAAATATAAATTTGATCTCTAAGCACATTTTAATATAGATATCATGTTGAACGGTTTAGATCGACTGTTTGGACTTTTAAAATAGCAAAACCAAATTGTTGTTAACTTACAAATGTTATAAGTGGATCCCTCCTCTTTTTTTAATATAACATTATTATAAAAATAATAAGATATGTCATTTCTATTTTAATCAATAAAGTAAGAAAAATAAGCTATGTATTTATTAGTACTTATGAATTCTAAAACAGAAAATATGTTGGCGCCCAATTTGTACTCACAAAACCTAATTAGCGTTTCAAATCAGATTCATATGATATTTGTATAATTGTCATTTATTATTTTATTTTCTTGAAATATTGGACCGTCAGATCATTCATTTAATTTTGATTTGACTTATAGATTGAATAATTGGGTAAAGATTTTAACAAAGTAGTTTTGGCTTCATGCAGCGCTCGGACTATAGAATCAACAAAGAGTTGCATATGGTTCTTGCGCTGCATGAAGCCAAAACTGGTCCCTTAAAATATGTACCCGAATAATTGGCTAACACACATCAATAGCTAATCAATAATGACAGATTATATACGGGCCCACAAAACCCATTCAGCGCCAGTTGTAAACCCTAAGCCCCGCTTGAGTTTCCTAAGGTACCTTACAGCATAGAATATCTCTTCGGTGCTTATTTGAATTGTAAGGGTTTGCTTTGAGATTTGTGCAAGATTAAAACTGACGACTTAGATCTCATTATTCACGGTCAGGTATTGAACTGGATCTGAATTCCTCTGAGGTAACTGAATATTTTGAGTTTAGATCTGGACCATCAACGTTCGTGCCGTAACAGACCTGACGGCCCGGATCTAAACTTGAAATTTATGTTACCTCATGTGAGATGAATTCACGACAATTCAATACTTTGAAAGCTTTATAGACATTAATTTAACATTGTGTCTCTATAACAAGTTTTATACAATTCAATACTTTTAAATGTATTAAATTAAATACCACAAATATCTGTGATTTACCCCCGAATATATAACAAGACGATCGCATGCTAGCTAGTCTCTTAGATGAAGAAAAACACCATACATGAATTCCATCACGGCAATTCCACACTCCAATCTTTTTTTAGGGTAAGGTAGCAACCAGCCATCTTACGAATTTTCATTGATAAAACAGGTATTTACAAGTTCCACATTCCAATCACAAAACAAAAACTCAAAACACACAATCTGAACTTGTTAAATGTGTTGTTGTAAATTACATTGTGTAACGAAACATATTTTGCATACACAAACCAATTCTCATGCGCACATATTAATTCTCATGATATAAATCATTCACAATTTAACAAAGTAACAAATAATTGCAAATTCAAATTATAGACCAACATCATAATTACCAAAGTAACAAAGTAACCAATACTTTTGAATTGCCATACGATGGTGTCTGATCTGTCTGTAATGGATCACCCATTATGGAGGATGATTATAGACAAACATCATAATTACAACAGTTTTAATTTTTTAATGGACTGGTCAATAATTCAATCATGGGTGGATGGTAGTGTGGCATAAAGAGGACTAAATCATATTGTAAATTGAAAATTCATACTTTTGTAATTTTGTCTTTTTATATTTTGTAATTTTTTTATATATTAAAATTTTTTGTTATTTTTATAAAATGAAATTACATTACACTAGATATTTCAGACTTCTAATTTCAATTTTTTTAGTTTCGCTGATGCATTCAATGTCATTGACGGCAGCCTTGGCCATTTCATTTGTTGACCGATCCAAATATGTTTCTTTTCTCTAAGAAAAACATGAGTACTTTTGTCCTTATCCCTGTCTCTCTGCTTCTCTATTTCTCTCTCTCCTCTCTCTTATATCTTTTTCTCTCTAAAAATAGGGTCTTGTTTTTCATAGAGAAAAACTATGGATTTTGATCCCTTCTTAACAAGGGCACAACCCACGAATATAAGCTTGCTTCATGAGAAATCATTTGGAGCTTTTAGAGACATCATAACGGTCAAAGAATGTATTCATCTATTGTTTTCTGAAAAACAAGGAATTAATTTGTCATGCCCCGGAGGACGAACCGGACACATAACGACAGAACAAGATTCTAGTATCCGTTCAACGGTCCGTCAACTTACGTCGCAAACATAAATAAACTAAAAACAAAATGATGTCAGCTACAAAGCTCAATAACCAGTTATTTAACGAGGATTTTCCCTATAATTGGTTTATTCAAAACAACCGTACAAACATGATTGGATTAATCCACACAAATATATCAGATTACATATGCATATTTAACCGGTTTGGGGTCTATGTCAGAAAACATAGTACTCAGACAGTTAAATCGCAGAAAATAACAGGGTCTGTAGTGCAAAATTCGGGTCAGACAGGTTTCAGGGACTAAACTATGACAGAAAATAAGTTGTTTTAGAACGCAGTCCCTGGATAGAGACCTTTGTGTGACAGGATGTAAAAATTAGTAGTATAAGTCTTTTCTAATGGGAATTTCACGAAAATAATAGTTTCAAAATGTAGAAACTTTAGCAATAATATTGAAACGCAATTTACATTAAAGAAAATATTATTTTAAAGCTTATATACAAAAATATATGCAATAACCATAATTTGAATTGATAACAGAGATGCACACATAGCACTTGGATACCGAGATTCATAAAATGTTTGGTAACTGTAGTGGACAAAAGTTGCGTAAGTCATGGAGTCTCCTTTTATGTGCTTTTATTTGCTTCCACTCCTTTGCGGAGAGAAAGGGGAAAGAACTTAGTCATTTCTTTGTTCCTTTCAGTTCATTCTCGATAACCTACTGTTTACTTGAATTGGTCATGAAAAGAGTTTATTGATTGTGGAGATGTTTAACTATCGACGGACGCAAGCCCCTGTCGAAAGTGTGACGAGTCATGGACAAATCATTACACAAAACATGTTATTTTTTTTATATATAGATTTTATAGCTTGTCAAAACATTATACGACATAGAAGAAAGTAAGCTTTTTAAAATTATATTCAAAGTGAAAGATTTGTTGAAAATAATCCAAGTCAGCAGCCAAATGCATAATAGATGCAGTTTTTTAGAAGTTTCGGTTTTTGTTGCAGTTTTATTTTCTGTTTAGAATTAATTAAAAACTGATTGTAAACTTAGGCAGTAAGTTATCTATTTAGACATGTGCAGGAAGTAGTGGGTAGTTTTTAATTAATATGTCATGTAGTGGGTTGGTTATAGGTTGGTTATAGCTACATTAGTGGAGTTAGTGGGGTGCGAAATTAGGGAGAGGCACCATCTTAAATACTGTGTATTTTCTGTTAATTAATTACTGAAGTTCTAAGAAAATTCTGCTGCTGAATAGTTTCTGTTTTTTCTCTCTTTTATGAAAAACTCCCAACAAAATTGGTATCAGAGCCAAAGGTGAGAGATCAAGGCAGATCCGACCATGGCCGACGTAGGCAACAACACCACCATTAGCATGTCAAATCAGATGGTACCTTTGTTCAAGGGTGAGAGTTACGAATTCTGGAGCATCAAGGTACGAACTATGCTGAAATCTCATGGCTTGTGAGAACTAGTAGACAAGGGAATACCGAATCCTGATCCGACACCAATCGACACAGCCAAGCGAGATGCAAAGGCGCTCTTCTTCATTCAGCAAGCCGTACACGAATCGGTGTTTGCAAAGATTGCAGCAACAGAAACAGCAAACCAGGCCTGGACAACTCTGAAAACCGCATTTCAGGGAAGTTCCAAGGTGGTAGCCATCAAGTTGCAGGGCTTGAGACGGGAGTTTGAGACATTGAACATGAAACAAGGCGAGTCAGTTCAATCCTTCTTCACGGAAGTTACAACAATAGTCAACCAAATCTGAAGCTGTGGAGAAGATCTTCTAGAAAAGACGGTTGTGATGAAGGTGTTGCGCAGCCTGACAACCAAATTTGATCATGTGGTCGCGGCGATCGAAGAATCCAAAGATCTGTCCACTTACACGTTTGATGAGTTGATGGGATCACTGCAGGTCCATGAAGTTCGTCTCAACCGATCAGAAGTAAAGGATGACACCAAAGCTTTCTATACCAATGGCAATTCCTCAAGAAGCCAACAGCAAGGCAGAGGTAGAGGCCAAGGTTACAGCAGAGGTCGAGGCAGTCAAGGCGGCAGAGGCAGAGGCAAGCCGAGTTACAATCAACCGCATTCTAATCAACCGAAGAAAGATGTAGAATGCTACTACTGTCACAAGAAAGGGCATATGCAAGCCGATTGCTACAAGAAACAGAGAGAAGAAGGTTAAGACGTGGAGTGCTATTACTGCCACAAGCCCGGTCATGTGCAGGCCGACTGCTACAAGAAGAAAAGAGAAGAAGGACAAGCAAGTTTTGTTGAAGAGAAGAGCAATCAGTCACGGTTGTTCATGGACAAAACCTATGAAGAATCAGATGCGAGTCAAATCTGGTTTTTGGACAGCGGGTGCTCAAACCATATGACGGGCTTCAAATATCTATTTGATGAATTAGATGAGTCATACAAGAAGGCGGTAAAGCTTGGTGACGATAAAGAGATTCATGTTGAAGGAAAAGGAAGAGTAGCCGTGCAGACCAGCAGTCACAATACACGGATGCTACATGATGTGTACTATATTCCTCAACTGTCCCAAAACCTACTCAGCATCGGTCAGATGATGGACAGCGGGTGTACCATCAAGTTTCAAGGCGACAATTGTAGAATTGTAGATGCAGCCACGGATCAAACGATGGCAACAATCAAGAAGACACAAAACAACTTGTTCCCTCTGGAGATAACCGGCCAAGGTGAAAGACAAGGCACTTGCAGCCAAGGAGATTAGTTCAACAACTTGTTCCCTCTGGAGATAACCAAGGTGAAAGACAAGGCACTTGCAGCCAAGGAGATTAGTTCCAGCTAGTTATGGCATTTAAGGTATGGTCATCTAAACATGAATGGTTTGAGATTGTTGAATCAAAAGAAAATGGTGAATGGGTTACCCGAAATTGGTGAAATCGGGTTATGTGAAGGATGTGTGTTTGGCAAGCAATCGAAGCTGCCATTTCCAAAAGATCAGTCGATGCGTGCAACCAAGGTACTTGAGTTAGTGCATACTGATTTGTGCGGAATCATGGAGGTTAAATGAATGGGAGGAAGCAAGTCTTTTATGTTGTTTATTGATGATTATAGTAGGATGACCTGGGTTTATTTCCTTAGCTATAAAAGTGAAGCGTTTGGGCTGTTCAAAAGGTTCAAAGCCATGGCAGAGACGCAAACAGGGGCTAGGCTGAAAGCTCTAAGATCAGATCGTGGTGGTGAGTTTCAATCAAAAGAATTCAAGCAGTTTTGTGAGAAAGAAGGGGTGCTACAACAGCTGACCACTCCATACACACCTGAGCAAAACGGTGTAGCTGAACGCAAGAACCGCACGGTAGTAGAACTAGCAAGAAGTATGCTGAAATCTAAAGGTATGCCGAATAGTTTTTGGGCTGAAGCAGTAGCAACAGCGGTATATGTTCTAAACCTGTCACCAACCAAGGCAATGATGAACAAAACACCATTTGAAGCGTGGTTTGAAAGGAAGCCTAGTGTGGGGCATTTGCATGTTTTTGGGTGCATTGCTTACACTCTCATAAGTGCACAAAACCGAAAAAACTGGACTCAAAATCTGAAAAGTGTGTGTTCATTGGGTATTGCATACAATCTAAAGGTTATAGGTTGTTTAATCCGGTGACAAAGAAGATTATAGTCAGTAGAAATATCATGTTCGATGAGAATGCTAGTTGGAGTTGGTCTATGGAGGAAGACAACACACCAATAGCAGAAATAGAAGACGAAGAAGAAGAAGGCAGCAGTGAGCAGCTACAAAGTAGTCCAAGCTCGAGTAGCACATCACATCGAATGGTTGATCCGGATACACAAGGAAGAAAGGTACGATCCTTACAAGAATTGTATGAAGCAACTCAGGTTTCGTATGTAGCAGATCCATTGTCCTATGAAGAAGCCGTAGAAAGAAAGGAATGGGTGCAAGCAATGAAAGAAGAAATGAGTTCAATCGAGCAAAACCAAACCTGGAAGTTGGTGGAATTACCAAAAGATCGCAATGCGATTGGAGTTAAATGGGTTTACAAGACTAAATTTGGTCCAGATAGCAGTGTATTAAAACACAAAGTAAGGTTAGTGGCAAAATAATATGCACAAAAGGAAGGCATAGACTATGAAGAGACGTTCTCCCTGGTGGCCAGATTTGAAACGGTTCGGTTGTTGATTGCAATGGCTGCCCAGTTGAGACAACCTATCTATCAATTTGATGTGAAGTCAGCATTCCTCAATGGTGAACTAAAAGAAGAGGTTTATGTTGAGCAACCGGAAGGGTTTGTGGTGAAGGGCAAAGAACATTGGGTGTACCGTTTGTTCAAAGCATTATACGGTTCGAAGCAGGCCCCTCGTGCATGGTACAGCAAGATTGATGCACATTTTCAGAAATTGGGATATGAGAGAAGCAAGAATGAGCCTAATCTCTATGTCAAACGCAAAGAAAAAGGAGGTTTAACAGCATAATGTCTCTATGTTGATGATATGATTTATTTTGGCACAGATAACGCAATGGTGAAGGAGTTTAAAGAGCAAATGATGCGTGTGTTTGAGATGACCGATCTAGGAGAAATGCATTACTTTCTAGGTCTGGAGGTTGAACAAGAGAAGGGATCGAGAAGAATCTTTCTGTCCCAACGCAAGTATGCAAGAGACTTGGTAGAAAAGTTCGGATTAAAAGATTGCAATCCCGTACTAATTCCAATGAATAAAAATGAGAAGTTGACAGCAATTGATGGAACCGGTGCTGCAGATGCAACTCGGTTTAGGAGTTTGGTGGGAGGTCTGTTGTACTTGACGCACACAAGACCAGACATCACACATGCAGTTGGAATGGTTGCGAGATAAATGCAGAATCCAACTAAACAACACATGGGAGCAGCAAAGCGAATTCTTAGGTACATTGCAGGTACAACAAGCTATGGTCTGTGGTACAAGGGTGTTGATGAACCATGTTTGATAGGCTACAGCGATAGTGACTGGGCAGGCAGCATAGATGATCGAAAAAGCACAACAGGTCAGGTGTTCTTCTTTGGCAACAGCGTAATAAGTTGGAATTCGAAGAAACAATCAACAGTTGCACTATCAACCGCAGAAGCTGAGTACAATGCAGTAACATCAGCAGCATGCCAAGAAGTATGGTTAAGGCGCTTATTGGAAGAGTTAGATTGTGAGCAGAAAGGTGCAACAATACTCTATTGTGATAATCAGTCGACAATTGCAATTAGTAACAACCCGGTGCATCACAACAGAACAAAGCACATAGACACTCGGCTCCATTTCATACGAGATCTGATTGAGCAAAAGATGATAGAGTTGCAGTATGTGAACACGAACCAGCAAGTTGCAGATGTGCTGACCAAATCACTCCCACGAGAGAAGTTTAACTGGTGTGGAGACATGATGAATGTGCTGGACTTTGGATTAAGGGGGGGGTGCTGAAAATAATCCAAGTCAGCAGCCAAATGCATAATAGATGCAGTTTTTTAGAAGTTTCGGTTTTTGTTGCAGTTTTATTTTCTGTTTAGAATTAATTAAAAACTGATTGTAAACTTAGGCAGCAAGTTATCTATTTAGACATGTGCAGGAAGTAGTGGGTAGTTTTTAATTAATATGTCATGTAGTGGGTTGGTTATAGGTTGGTTATAGCTACATTAGTGGAGTTAGTGGGGTGCGAAATTAGGGAGAGGCACCATCTTAAATACTGTGTATTTTCTGTTAATTAATTAATGAAGTTGTGAGAAAATTCTGCTGCTCAATAGTTTCTGTTTTTTCTCTCTTTTCTGAAAAACTCCCAACAAGATTCTGAATTTGGATTATGGCCGAACAAAAAAAGTCATAGGCTTTTGTGTTATGATTCCAACGTATCGAAATTAATTGAATTTTCAAGTGAAAAATTATGATTAAATTAGTCGACAGAAGCCTGCAGTTCTGATTCAGGTGTGGTGCACTTATCCCGAATAATTGTTAGATTACTTTACTGTTTTGGTTAAATATTTATGTTTATTTTTGTTAGATGAATTGTGCATATTGAAATCGATCACAAAACATTTTGCATTTGCTTAGACCACCAGTAAATGACATATACAGATAGGAGCATATCGCACTGACCACCAGTATATGTATAGGTCTCCAATTGCCTGTAGCGTTTGTATTGAGTCATGTACTCTATTTAAATTTCAATAAATCACCTTGGCAGAAGCTGCCAAGTTTCTCAAAAAAGACAATACATGCCTGTAGCCGTTGCTGAAAATAACCTTCAAAATTGAATAATAAAAGAAACAAAGTAAAGGAAACCAATGATATATATATATATATAGTGCAGAATTACAAGGTGCTTTTGAATAAAACTTCGTAGCAAATCATAAAAACAAAAGACAGACAAGATAGAACACTAAAAGGAATGACAATTGACAAACAAGGAAGAAAAAAAAAACAATTTTCAAAATAACTCCTTCCGAACATACATGGTAACGCCACTTTTCTCGTGTTCAATTTAGAAGCCCCGAATAGTACTGTGAAAGTTAAAGCATCATGGGCTCGGGGGACGGAAGTAGGCAAAAACAGCAAAGAATGATTGTACTAATGTAAGAACTAGAAGTATGAAAGCAGCGACGACAGAAATTGCTGTCCACAGACTGCTAAAGTAATCACGAATCAATTTTGCTCGATGCCTGTGCCATCTTGATTCAGTGTATCTATTCACTTCCGTATATAATCCCGCCAAATAGTGATCTTCCCCAAGAGTACCACCTTCGGTGACATGGTTGAAGAAATGAGTCAGCTCCTCTTCACTGCCTAGCCAGTTCTCAATGATTCTGCACTCTTGTAATATTGTCACATCATTTTGTGTGTTGACCAGATTATCCAAAATTACTGCAAAGCTTGTAAAGGGTGAATTCTCCTTGCCATAATTGGAATTTTCGAATGCTAAAAGGTTTGTGAAAATAGGCTTAGTTGTATCGGTGATTTGTAGTCTAGGGATTTTTAAGACACCATATTCAAATGATATGTCGAGCATATGTTTCGGGTTGCTCTTTGGTGTGAATTTCACGCCCTTTTGTTTGAGCTCAGTGGCAGAAGGGATCACCATCGACGATAAATTCCCGGTAGAATTCGGCAATGCCACTGACAAGCTTCAAGACACTACAGCAAAAAGGGGTATCAGCGACCGGGTTTCCGGTCGCTGAAAGTAAAAGCGCCGGTCGCTGAAAGTAAATCCGGTCGCTGAAAGCCTTTTTTGGTCGCTGAAAGACCGGTCGCTGTAAGCATTGTCGCTGATACTCTTCTGATGACGTCACCGGTCGCTGATAATACGTCACCGGTCGCTGATAATATTTTTGCGACCAATTTTTTTTGGTCGCTGTTGTTTTTTTCTGACGTCAGCAAAAACTTTCTGCGACCAAAGTTTACGGTCGCTGATACAAAAAAACGGCCGCTGATAGTCGAAACAATCGCAGATACGTAAATTATCAGAGACAAATAATTACGGTCGCTGATACTTAAATTTGGTCGCTGATACTCTTCTGTCAAGTTTTTTATATTTTATTATATTATTTAAATTTGCACAATTTAATATTTGATACGACACGTACCAACGTACCAACATAAACATAGATATCGTAATATCAAATAATACAAATAAACATAAACATACAACAAAGTTCATCAAACATAATAAGCATAAATATCAAGTAATACAAACATAAATGTCGAACTGTCAAGTAGCATAAACATATCAAAATCCGTACCATAAATAACCTAAGTAGTACAATAAACATCTAAACCTAACTAGTACCATCACCACCAACATCCGACCCCTGCCCCTCGTCATCATCCTCGTCATCTCGAGGAGCGGGCCTCGAGGCATGCTGCGAGCCCGAACCTCCCTGTGAGATTGTTAAAACAATAATTTAGATAATTAGAATTTAAGATTTATGGTTCACAATTGAAGTTGGACTGAATTATCAAATTTCGTACCTGAGAAGCTTTGAAAAGGTCGGTGATCCTAGACATAAACCGATCCTCCATACTATCAAGTAACCGAGCATCCCTAACAGCTAACCGATCCTCCATCCTATCAAGTACCTGAGTAGATATCATATCGATATGCTCTGCTGTGAACTGCGGAGCCGGCGGCATAGAAGAATATGACTGTGACGAATGCGACTGACTGCTCGACCCACTGGAGCGAAACATGCGTCTCGTCTTGCCTGAAACATTAAAAATAAGAGAAGCAAACATGCGTCTCGTCTTGCCTGAAACATGCGTCTCGAATGAGGAGATCTTCTTTTGAGCACCCTTGAACGAAACCGATGAAGCAAACCTTTCATAATTCTATTGGCACTGAACATTCTGGTAAGATCAAATGGTTTGGAACTCAATACAACTGGCATCCCTGGGTTGGGCACTAAATAGTGGTAATAGAGATGGACCAAATGATGAATTTCAGCTGGAGGGTCAGGAATTTCAGCTAGAATGTCAGCTAGAGGGTCTAAGGAGTGTGTGGAGTCTGGAATTTCAGCTGGAATAATGGAGTATATGGTGTCTGGAGTTTCAGCACGAGGGTCTGGAATTATGGAGTCTCTGGCAGCAAACTACGAGCAAGGTGTTTAACAAAAAACATTCTATATTCTTGATTAAAACCAATCAGCTCGTACAACTTCTCAAGGGAATTTGGTTCTCTAGAAGTAGCAAATCACGTATTATGAATCGACGATTCCAGCCAACCTCACGAATTGATTTCCAATTTCCTTCCAACCTTTTTGAGAAGTACTCGAGCACGAAGCATCCGTCAAGCAGCATCATCTCGACAAATGTATCGCTGTCAAGATCATCAAACGTTTCACTATAACACCTCCATGTTCTCGTTTCTAGCAACTTCATCTCTGATATAGAGAGATCCAAACTTATGTTGTCGTCACGGGACAAGAAATCCCGCAAGAACCGCCTTTTTTGCTCCTCCAAGGCTCGGAGGTGCTTTTGACCACGGTGGAATGGGCCGATGGAGATGACAGAGGGCTCGAAGAGATCCTTCTTTCTTTGGGAAATGCCATGTGGTGTGCGAAAGATGGTGAAGTTCTCTGCCTCGTTCGCATTGCCCCGTAATGTGCCAAGTTCACGTTGCAGAGAGGTTTCAAAATCTACAACTATGTGGGCTTCTTCCATTAATAAATTTTCGTGAATGGGAGAGTTTTGGATCAACTTGAACAAAACGACCTTTAACATTTGTATTTATAATGATCTTTAGTGTCGCCCCATCACCAGCTCTCTTCTAATTATTTACATACATAACCTTGAACCTTCATGCATAAGATAATAAAAATGCTACTTTTCAACAGAGCCCTGGCATTATTGAAAAATCTTTCCTGAAATAAAGGCCTACCAGTGAACCACGAATTGCACAAGGAATTCAGAGAAAGTTAAGTCTTCCTAAATTCATAACTAAACTTTCACGAAAAAGAAATAGACCAGCTCTGTCAAAAACAAATTGTTTCAATGCTGATGCTTCTTTTAATTATCTTCAAAAGAAAATGATGTTTTGATATAAATTTTTAAATTAAATTGAGCAGTCTCATTAATTTCAAAATATATTGCAAAATACTGATGAATTACGTCAACTATTATTAGTGTGATCTTATTATTTCATGCACCTGAAATAATTGAATTTCAAAATCACTGTTTTTCATAATAAAAAAATGAAAAACAGTGATTTTAATAAATTCATAAAAAATAGTAAACAATTTCCAAAAAATATAAAATTTAGTCTCAAATCACATTTAAATATGTCGAACATGTTGACCACTTCATATCAACTATTTGAATTATGAAAATCACAAAAACAAACTACTAGCACCAAGACTTTGGTCATACCACTTTGATCTTAGCCAATCTCTCTCTCTTTGTGTGTGTGTGTGTTTGTGGATATATATATATATATATATATATATATATATATATATATATATGTATATATGTGTATGTATATATATATGTATATATGTGTATGTATATATATGCATATTTCTGTATATATATGGTCCACCATTTTTTAAAATCACTGATATTTTATGGTCCATCATTTTCTGAAAACAGTGATTTATAAAAATTTCTAAAAATTGTAAAATTTGGTCTCCAAATACAATTTAATATAGAGATCAACTTGAAAGGTTCGGATCGACGTTTTGAACTTTGAAATTGAAGATATAGACGTGAAGTAAACACTTGTTTTACTTCGCGAAGTACCGTAGCCCAACTCTATATGTATGTACATATATGTATATAGATGTATATATATATGTATATATATATATATATACATGTATTTATATATATATATACATATATAGAGCTGGGCTATTGTGAGTTGTGAAGTAAGAGGTCATTTTTACTCACGCTCATATTTTCATTTTGAAAATTCAAACAACCGATCCGAACCACTCAACATGTTCTAAATATTGAAATGTGCTTGGAAACTAAATTTTACATTTTTTGGAATTTTTTTACTATTGATTAAGCCACTTTGAAAATCACTGATTCAGTGGTCCATAAATTTTTACTGTTCACAGTGGATCAGCGATTTTCAAAGTGGCTTAATAAATAGTAAAAAAATTCCAAAAAATGTAAAATTTAGTCTCCAAGAACATTTCAATATTTAGAACATGGTGAGCGGTTCGGATCGGTTGTTTGGATTTTCAAAATGAAAATATAGGGTGAAGTAAAACGTTATTTTACTTCACAACTCACCATAGTCTATCTCTCTCTCTCTCTCTCTCTATATATATATATATGTAGAGGTTGGCTTAAGATCAAAATGGTAGTTCCTGAGCCTTGATGCTACCAATTCCTTTTTGCAGTTTTCAAATCAAATAGTCGATCTGACGTGCTCAACATGTTCTTCATATTAAAATGTGCTTGGGGACCAAATTTTACCTTTTCTGTAACTTTTTGCATTTTTTATAAATTTTTAAAAATCACTATTTTTCAGATTGTTTTTATTTATTTTTTATTATTCAAAACAGTGATTTTCAAAAATTCTTAAAAAATAGTAAACAATTTCAAAAAAATGAAAAATTTGGTCTCCAAGCACATTTTAATATCAAGAACATGTTGAGCATTTTAGATTGACTATTTGAACTTTGAAGCACGAAAAACAAATTAGTTGCACCAAAGCTCAGGAGCTACCATTTTGATCTTAGCAAACTTTTATGTATCTATATATATCTATATATATATAGATAGATAGATAGATAGATATCTTTTGATGTTGATATTCTACCGTTGAAAACATTTTAATGCGATATAAGTAAAATAATAAGTTAAATTGAAACAGTAAATAATTTAAAGAAACATGTTTTATGGACTTTGACAAAACACCATTCCTTTCCGGCCCTAGCTAGCTAGAACATTCTTCGCTTAGTGACAAATTGAGAGATAGATAATTGGTGATCCAGGATGCACATTGCATATTTCCCTTCACAAAAAATGAGTGGTTTTGAAAATACGGAATTATATCGTAAGCATTTTCTGTGTACCAGACTTGGCCTCCGGCAACGGTTAAAAGATTCGCTAATTCCCCACTTTTTCTTTTGTCGATTTTATTTATTTATGATGGTCACCGTCGGTACTGAATAATTCTGGTCCGGAATTAATTAATGTGGGAACCTTCAAATTTTCTTAATTAGTCAATGCCTCGTTTTGTTTTTTAGTTGCAAAACCATAGATTAGTGCAGTCAATATTAATTATGAAGTCATCAACGGAATTAGATGAAAGGTAGCAAAAGAAACGGACGTAGATCTATCCTATGTATTATTCTGAATTTGAAGATGAGGAGGGTTCAAATGTCCCGTTGTTTTTGTGCTTCAATTATACATCACATTAATTTTTATTTCCATTTTTAATGTTCAAACAAACAATTTGAACCGCTCAATATGATTTTCATATTAAAATGTTTTTGAAAACCAAATTCTATATGTATACAGATGGAATAAGCTTATTTTTTAAATCATAAAGTAATTAATAAAGACATATTCTAACATATAGTGGTATATATGGAAGAAATAATTGTAATTTATAAATATTCTAATATTCGTTTGCTTGACACAATAAACTCAGTTGGCTCCCCAAATAATAGTTGCCCATTGTTGACCAGATATATATATATATATATATATATATATATATATAGAGAGAGAGAGAGAGAGAGAGAGATGGGCTATTGTACTTCACGAAGTAAAACTCCCGTTTACTTCACGCTCATATTTTCATTTTGAAAATCCAAAGAACCGATCCGAACCGCTCAACATGTTCTAAATATTGAAATGTGCTTGGAGACTAAATTTTACATTTTTTGGAATTTTTTTACTATTTATTAAGCCACTTTGAAAATCGCTGATCCACTGTGAACAGTAAAAAACAGTAAAATTTTCTGGACCACCGGATCAGCGATTTTCAAAGTGGCTTAATAAATAGTAAAAAAAATTCCAAAAAATGTAAATTTTAGTCTCCAAGTACATTTCAATATTTAGAACATGTTGAACGGTTCGGATCGGTTGTTTGGATTTTCAAAATCCAAAAAATGGCTTGAAGTAAACGGGGGGTTTACTTCGCGAAGCACAATAGCCCATCTCTATATATATATATATATATATATATATATATATATGTTTGATTGTTTTTTTGTTAACCTTATTTTCATTAATAAGGACAAAAATCAATTACACTCATCAGTTCATATCAATATATAAGCATACATATAGCAGCCATATTAGTACATAAAAAAGTACAACTGAACCCTTTTTTATAAAGCTCGACAAGAAAAACCAAAAAAATAGAACTGTGCTACAATTAAAAAAAGATGAGCTTTCGGGTCATCGTGCTCAAATTGGTATATAGCAAGCCTGCATGATTTTCTGTGCTCGTGCTCAGACTCTCTCTATTCTTCTACTTTCAAGGAGACCCAAACATACTACTTGACGATTCAATTTTGCAAGAACAATTAATGACATTGAGATATTAGTAACATCAATTCTTTTCTTCAGCATTCCAAGCTCACCGAGCTTACCACCCGATGATCTTGAGGGAAGATGATAGAGGATATATTGCAGATATTAGTGGCGGTAAGTTGTAAGAATTGATTAACAATGTAGAGGTGTTAGGTAGGAAATAATTAGTAGAGATATTTAAGATTAATCACAAAAATCTATAAATAAGTCTCGTGTTATTGTAATTATATACACATAATCAATACAAGATCATCTCTGTCATAAAATCTATTATTGTCATTCACTGATATTTTTGGTGATGTTGATATCAATATTTAACACATTAATTATTATAGCTCCACAAAAAATAATATTTAAATGAAAAAAATTAAGGAAACAGGAAAAAAAATTAAAAGAGGAGAATTAGCGGGTGTTAGGTGATATAAAAGAAAAAAGGAAACAGGTCAAAAATGTAACACACTGTGGGCCGGGGCATACAAGAAAAAAGAAAGAAAATATCAAATTGAAGACAAGCAACCTAATTATCAGTAAATAGGAAAACTACATTATTTCAATAGGGAGGTTCTACTATAGGTCTTGAGTCTTGGTGCTACCATTTCGTTTTAACGGTTTTTAAAGGGGAAATAGTCGATATGAAGTGCTCAACATGCATGTTCTCCATATTAAAATATTCTTGAGACCAAATTTTACATTTTCTAGAAATTTTTTACTTTCTGGATTTTTAAAAATCACAGTTTTTCATATTTTATTTATTTATTTTTTATTATTCAAAACATTGATTTTTAAAAATCCATAAAAAATAGTTAAAAAATTTAAAAAAATGTTAAATTTGGTTCCCAAACACATTTTAATATGGAGAACATGTTGAGCACTTCAGATCGACTATTTGAAGTTTGAAAACAACAAAACCAAATTGGTAGCATCAAGGCTCAGGAACTACCATTATGATCTTAGCCAACCTCTATATATATATATATATATAGGAGTTGGCTACGGTGCTATGCGTAGCATAGAGGGCCTCCGTGCTACGGCTCAATATTTGAGTTTTCAAAATCCTAAAGGTCGATCCGAACCTTTCAAGATGATCTCCATATGAATATGTACTTGCAAATTAAATTTTACATTTTTTAGAAATTTTTTACTACTTTTTTAGATAGGTAGAAAAACCCTTGATCTGAATGGTACAGAATTTTTAGATCAAGTGATTTTCTACCAATCTAAAAAAATAGTAAAAAAATTCTGAAAAATGTGAAATTTGGTTTGCAAGTACATATTCATATGGAGATCATGTTGAACGGTTCGGATCGACCGTTAGGATTTTTAAAACTCAAATACCCGTACGATATTAGCAATTTCCTATATAGTGTGTGTGTGTGTGTGTTTATATATATATATATATATATATAGAGAGAGAGAGAGAGAGAGAGAGATGGGCTATTGTGCTTTGCAAAGTAAATGGGGGGTTTACTTCAGGCCATATTTTCAATTTTGAAAATCCAAACAACCGATCCGAACCGTTCAACATGTTCTAAATATTGAAATGTGCTTGCAAACTAAATTTTACATTTTTTGGAATTTTGTTACTATTTATTAAGCCACTTTGAAAATCGCTGATCCACTGTGAACAGTAAAAAACAGTAAAATTTTCTGGACCACCGGATCAGCGATTTTCAAAGTGGCTTAATAAATAGTAAAAAAATTCCAAAAAATGTAAAATTTATTCTGCAAGAACATTTCAATATTTAGAACATGTTGAACGTTCGGATCGGTTGTTTGGATTTTCAAAATTGAAAATATGGCCCGAAGTAAAATCCCCCCTTTACTTTTTTTTTTTGAAAACCCGGCAGAGGCTGCCTAGGTGTATATTTTATTAAACAGAACAAAACGTCTTACAACTAAGCCTCCAGGCCTATATCTAAAGAAGAAAATACATCCAAACTCATAATAATAGAAGCAACAAAAAGCAGAAAACTAAACCCCAGTAAAACTGAGACGACATCACCAGCCCTAGTCCGGTTCCTGAATTAGTGTATGATCAACACGCCTCATCTTTCCGCAATACTTGATCCATAGGATCGTGTCCCCCAAAATTCGGTGCACCACCACCTCGGGCTGCTGCCGCTTGCCCGAGAAAATTCGCTCATTTCGTTGCCGCCAGATCATCCAGCATGTACACCAAAACAGAGTGGTCCATAGCTTAGACTGCGCTTCTCCTTCCATCTGTGCTTGCTCCCTTGATCTGGAAATTATGTCCTCCAGTGTCCCTCTTGGCACCATAATTCGAAAGCCAAATTGTAGCGACACCCCAAACCAAATCTGTACTGCATTCGGACAGAGAAACAAGAGGTGCAAAGCCGATTCCGAGGGGCAGTTTTGGCACATCTGGCAGGAGCCATCGTCCCCCATTCTCCGTTTGACTCTGACATCCCCAGTTAAAATTCTCCCCTGAATCATGAAGTGAACAAAGATACGTATTGTCGGTGGGATCGGCAATTTCCACACATAGCTATGCTCAAACCTTTCTGCGCCACCCATTTTGAGCAAATTATAGATTGACCTGGCCGTGTAGATATGACTGGCTGTCCAATTCCAAACTATTTGATCCCTTCCCTGACTAAGCTGTACCAATAATTCAGATTTCGGAAGTAAGAAATTGACAATAGGCGCTGCATCCTTGAGTGATATCTTCGGTTGTACTAGTTTTTGCCCTGGCTCTAGAGTTGTTATGAGTGCCTGATCGTGCCAAGCATCAAGCCAAAATGAGATTGAGGACCCATCTCCTATTATCCAACTCGTTGACCATCTAAAATTCGGTAGCAGCCTAAGCAATGCTTTCCAGAAAAATGATCCCTGTAACAGCCAGAAATTGGGACCCTGCTGATACCACCCTGTTGACTTGAGTGATTTAATTGTGGTAGTCCATAAACAATCATCCTTGGTGTATGCCCTCCACCACCATCGTAACAGTAAAGCCATGTTATGTACCGCCAGATCATGGATACCCATTCCACCCGCAATAGTCGGCATACATACCGCCGGCCAGTTCAATAGAGAGGTCGGCCTCCCATCCTTTTCATTTCTTCCCCACAGAAAGGATCTTCGAACGACATCTATTCTATCGATCACCCATTTCGGCAATTTAAAGCACATCATGTAATAGATTGGGATGGCTGTCAGCACCGATTTCACTAATTGCAACCTCCCACCCCTCGAAATGAGTTTGCCTTTCCACCGCTCCATTCTCTTTTCTATCCTTTCAATAAGTGGTAGGAAGTCTCTTTTATTCGGCCTCTGAACTGATAAAGGCATTCCTAGATAATCTAGAGGAAGTGAAGCCTGTTTGAACATTAGCACCACTCTTGCCCGCCATTTTTCTATTATGTTCAAATTGAAGGGGACGAAGACACTCTTTTCAAAATTGACTTTTAACCCGGAGATCTTCGAGAAGCATCTCAGAATTATTTTGAGAGTGAGTAGCGTCTCTAAACCCACGTCGGCAATGATCGCAGTGTCATCCGCGTACTGCAACGCGATGATCGATTGCGGGCATTTTGTCGAAAGAGGCTCAGTAAGAATAGTATTAGCCGAGGCTATCATTCTTTGGAAAACATCAACGGCTATGATGAAAAGCATTGGCGATATCGGGTCGCCTTGCCGCAAGCCTCGGTGATGCGTGAAGTATTGCGAGTGATCTCCATTTAAAACGATTCGCGACTGTGATGTTGTCAAGATGGCCCGAATCCATGTAATCCACCTTTCCGGGAATCCCCGAGTTGTCATGACTCTCATTAGAAAATTCCAATCTATCGAGTCAAATGCCTTCGCAAAATCAATTTTCGCGAAAACCGCCTTCTCCTTCATTGCAGATACCTGATGCAATATTTCGCGGGTAGCTAGAAAATTTTCCGCTATGTGCCTGTCCCTTGTGAAGGCGGTTTGGTAGAAGGAAACTAATTCCGGCAACACCAACCTAAGTCTGTTGGATAGGACCTTGGTTATGAGCTTTGGCACGATGTTGATTATGCTAATCGGCTGGTAATCCCCCATATTTGTAGCACCCTCCTTTTTCGGTATCATGACTATGTTTGCTTTGTTTATTTCGGCAAGGTCTAGGTTGTGGTTCCAGAACGCCGTGAAAACGCTAAAAATGTCTGCCTTGAGGAAGCTCCAATATTCCTTGAAAAACTCGTGCGGAAGACCATCGGGGCCTGATGCCTTATTATTAGCTAGTTGTTTAACGGCATGTTTAATTTCCTCCGAAGTGAACTCCTGTTTCAAGTGGCCGAGATCTACCGGTTCCTCCGGGTACAGTACCCGCGGATCAATGTCCAGGGATGCCACTCGCTGCCCCAGGAGCGATTGCATGTGCTGTTGGAAGCTTTCCAAAATTTGGTGACGGTCCGAGATAGTGGCTGTGCCAAGTGATATAGAGGGAACCGCATTCTTCTGTACTCTTGCAAAGGCAAATGCATGAAAAAATCTCGTGTTTCGGTCCCCATGTTTGAGCCAATTACACCTTGACCTTTGTTGCCATCTAAGTTCGAAATTGTTGGAAAGCTCATACGCCCTTTCGTGAATTTTTCGTCTGAGGCCGAATTCTCTTTTATCAAGTTTCCTTTTCTCTTCAATTTGATCAAAAAATAGCACTGCCCGCTTGCAGTACTCTAGCTGGTCACTCATTTGAGCAAATCTTTTCCTGTGCCATACCCTCAATTCTTTATGTAGCTTATCTGTTTTGGATTCAAAGGACCTCAAGGCCGAAGTTTGAGTCAGCTCCTGTTGGTCAACCCAAATTGTACTAACCATGCGATGTACATATTCATATCGGAACCAGAATTTTTCTAGCCGGTAAGGGGCCTTTCTTGGTTGGGGTGTTTTGCAAGTTAGTACCAAAGGAACATGATCCGACACTATCATCTCTAGTGCCGTGAGAGTAATATCTGGGTATTTAAGAGCCCAATCTGGCGTAAGGAAGATTCTGTCTATTCGTGACATGATTGGTGCCGGCTGCTTATTGGTCCAAGTAAAATCCCGGTTCTGTAGCTGCACCTCCATTAGTTGCAGATCTCTAATGAGGTCATTAAATTCAAACATGTGATTGAAGCCTCGCATCTGACCCGAGCGGTCTACTAACCACCGAACCATATTGAAATCTCCCGCCATGATCCATGGGCCCGTAATATGTTCACTTATACCCCGGACTTCCTTAAAAAATTCCATTTTTTGTTCATCTCGGCTTGGGCCATAAACATTTGTAATCACTAAAAATTGACCCGAGGCCTCTTGCCGCAGCACCACTGTGCATGTATGCTTTGTGGCGAATGAACTAATCAATCACTAGTACAAAAAACCCCTTCACCGACCCTCAACCACCGACTGTTTTAATATGTAACAGTCGGTGTAGAGACGGCTGGTAAAATCGTAAATAAGAAGAAACTCAACACCGACTGTTTCATTATAAAAAACCGTCGGTGAACCAACACCGACTGTTTTTTTTAAAAACAGTCGGTGTTGCTCATACCCTACACCGACTGTTTTTTAAAAAAACAGTCGGTGTTGAGCAGTGACCAACACCGACTGTTTTTTTAAAAAACAGTCGGTATTGCTCGAACCCTGCACAGACTGTTTTTTTAAAAAAACAGTCGGTGTTGTATGGAAATTTTCGGAACCGTCGGTGATTTTCCTTCCGAAAATTTTCGTTCCCGGGTTTATCTCCGATTCCTTCCGAAATTTTTTTGTTCCCGGCTTTATCTAGAAATTCATTTCTCCCTTCTAAATTTCATTTCTCCCTTCTAAAACAGAAAGAGAGACGGCTTTATCTCTCTCCGCCTCCGCCTTGCTGTCTCGCCTTGCCCCCGCCTTGCTGTCTCTCCGCCTCCGCCTTGCTGTCTCTCCGTCTCCCAACCTGCCTCGCCCCGCTCAGCCGGGTTCAAGGTTTCCTCTTCGACGCAAACCCTACCTCGCCCCGCAATTTCTTGTGATGCTTGCTGCTTTGAGACGGCCGAGAGGTGAGGTACAACCTGAGATCGCGCGGGAGAGGTAAAACAGTCGATCGATCGGCTCTTTATTCGCCTCTTTATTCTCTTTACTTGATTTGCTTCTGCTCGATCAATCGGCTCCCATGGCTGAGGTAATCTTCGTTTGATTTTTTGTTTTTAATTTTAAGTTTATTGTTTGAATTCCGTAGCAATCAGTTAACATAATACCTTTTGTGGTCACATACTTAAAATTTTGATCGCTGTAGCAAGTTCTCTTACCGTAGGTATCAGTCGCGGCAAGATTCGAGGGGATTGGGGATAAAAGCTGAGAAAGAGGCGATTTTCTCTTGACAAAACTTTTCATGTAGATCTTCCTATTTTAGATTTCTGAAGGTTGTCTCTGGCTTTTAGGTTACGAAATACATATTATATTTATAGATCGTTTGTTAATCAGTGGAAATGATCTGGTAATGGGAGCTTGATTTGTGTTCAATGTTGTCGTTTGATTTTTCAATATTTTGGATGTCGGTTTGGTTTTATATATGCAATGTATTCCTTTATTTTATTAACGAACTTGCTTTCCAACAGCCAAATGGTATTTCTCAACATGCAACTTTTATATTACGATCTAATTTATTTATTTCGTAGAGAGCTTTTAAATTGTCTTGCAACTGTTTCTGATATTTCTTTGATCCAAATTGTTTATGTAATAGAGATTCTCTCAATTGTTCCTGATTTCTTGTCACATGCCGCATTGTGCAAGAAATACGGCAATAGACCAGGTCCATGATGAATTCTCTCCCAATTCCAGCTTCTCTTCTTCGTCTTCTTCTTCTTCTTCTATATAAACACATTTGGACTGAAATTCCCTTGGTTTTGTAGCAAATAAAGTTCACAGTTTCTAATAGGTACGGATTCATCTTCTCTTGCTCTGATTTTCTCTCTGTATCTCGACGCTTTTCGATGCATGTTCATTTCGATTCACAATTTTTGATAATTTTTGTAGCAATTTGATTGATTCATCATCCATGGGTGAAGCAAGCATCACCATCGCTAAGGATGTCACTGAGGTAACTAATCTCTTCTCTTTTACATTTCAGTCCCTTATTGTTTTACTAATTACTTTCCAAATTTCAGTTGATTGGGAATACGCCATTGGTGTATCTTAACAAGGTCACAGAGGGATGTGTAGCTAAAGTTGCCGCGAAACTGGAGATGATGGAACCCTGCTCCAGTGTCAAGGATAGGTAGTTCAAAAATTATATTCTTTTTGGAATTTTTTCAAAAATTATATTTTTCTTTAATTTTGATTTTAAGATTGATTATGTGTGGTTGAAATTGGGGCAGGATTGGGTATAGCATGATCAGTGATGCAGAGGAGCAAGGGTTAATTACTCCAGGAGTGGTATGTAAATTTCTAATCTAGTTAATTTTTGTAATTTGGTTATAATTTGTTATACTCGAGAATTGTAATCAAACACATGCAAGTCAAGGTTGTTAGAGATAGTCAAAGCTGTTATGCTTCTCTGTTAGAGATTCTGTTAGAATAATAAACTCTTGTTAAGATCTTGTAGTTACTTGACTTTTCAACAACTTGATGTGACCTACATAGAAAATGAAACATGGCTATTGGCCTGTTAGTGGTTTGCTGAGATTTGACTTGTTCAATCATCTTATCTCTATTTGTATAAGACAATTAGATGTGGGACCACATAAGATCAATTTTCGATTTTTATAAAAGATTTTGTGCTTGCTATTTGGCATTTTGCTAATATGTTTCTATTAGATAAGATATAACAATATTTTTTCATAAATCATAACAGTACTTTCTGAATTTCTAAGATATTTTAAAGCTCTTGGCAAGTCTTTGAGGGGCAAAATAGTAAACAACTATTTGAATTTGACATTTTTTGCTGATTAAACTTGAGAAATGATTACCTGAACTTTTAATTGTAATACTGATTAATTTATACAGTTTATAGCTCTGATGAGTTTTCAGAACTAGAAAATTATTTCTAAATCTTTTTTCAAGGACATTTGGGGATTGGGGTCAAATAAGTAATTTGACAAGTAATCAAATTATTTATTGTATGCATAGTATCATAGCCTCACTCCTTGTGTTTTGAAAGAAGGGCTATGGCCCAGTAGCATTGATGCATATCTTTTAAACTTGTTGGGTCAACCGTTTGTCTTCTTTGATTTTTGAGCCGATCTATCGCTTGGTGAGAATCCACCTGAATCAAATTAGCCATAAATGGCTGTTGTTAGAACCTTTGAATCAAAGAGATTCTGACAGTTTTGTTAGATTTACCAGGGTTAGGTCTTGTTAAGTGTTTCTTAATCCTGTCAGAATTTTACTTTGAATAAAAAACCTACCAATCCGACCCATCCTGATGCGTTTCATAATTAGAAATTAAGCACTAGTATCTGATTTAGAAATAAAACTAATCGGTGCATTGGTACACTGGTACTGATGCATACCAAAATTAAAAATAGGGTCCAATGGTACAATAAATGGCTAACAAGAGCCTTTGTAATATAAATAGCAATTAGGGAACTTTGGAAAGAACATACAGAATACAGTCAAATATCTTTTCTCCTCAGAATTTATGAAATTCAACATAGGCCATATGGGAAATTGTTTTGGATTTCAAGTCAGTTTCGGGTTTTGGCACTTCACATTCGGATTATCTATTGATTACAAGTTAGATATGTCTGAAATCAGCTTAGGATCAAGTTTGGTTATTACACACATTTAATTGTACTAATTGTTCAAATTCTCAGGAGTTTTGATTTATAATTTTTACTTTTGGGACCTTAATTTTAATTTTAATTTTTGTTGATTTAGGTACATTACGAGACAACTGGACCGGAGATATGGAAGGGAACTGGAGGCAAGGTTGATGGTCTTGTTTCTGGAATTGGCACCGGTGGTACCATTACTTGTTTAGGTGGTACCATTACTTGTTTATGTAAGTGCAGACCAGAGACTTGTTTAGGTGGTACCATTACTTGTTTATGTATATCTAGCTGAAAGGGTTCAAGATGTAACTGGCTAATTGAGTTTGCTAGATATTACAGATGTAATCAAGTAGGAGCTCTTTTAACAGGTGTTTTAAAACTTGTATGTATCATTTAAACTTGTATGTATCATTTAATTTTTGTCACGTCTACAGGTGCAAAAAAAAAAAAAAAAAAAAAAAAAAAAAAATCGGTGCTGGGCACCAACACCGACGGTTTTTTCAAAAAAACAGTCGGTGTTGGGTGCCTACACCGACGGTTTTTTCAAAAAAACAGTCGGTGTTGGGCGTCTACACCGACTGTTTTTTCAAAAAAACAGTCGGTGTTGGTACCCTACACCGACTGTTTTTTAAAGAAAACAGTCGGTGTTGGTACCTACACTGACTATTATTTGCCCGTCAGTAAAGATATACCTATACCGGCGGCGCCATCACCGATGCCTCAATAACAGTCGGTATAGGGTTTTTTTAACAGTCGGTGAAGGGGTTTTTTGTACTAGTGAATGTAAAGCCATGCTTCCACGCTATTAAAATTCCACCCGACGAGTTGTGGGCATCCACCCAAACTCCTCTATGAAAAAAAGTTGGCAGCACACTAGAGATATAATTGAAATCAAACTTGTTCCACTTAGTTTCTTGAAAACATACAACATCACAACGGGATCTTCTCACCACATTTTTGACAACACTACATTTGTTTACATCTCCTAACCCCCGCACATTCCAAGACAATATTTTAAGTTTCTTAAGATACATGGGAAAATACATAACATCAATCACCACAGTTGCTTACTAAACCACTTCTTAATCCTTATCGAATCGGGTTGCCTCCTCCTCCATATCCGAATCTGTTGAGGATTCCCCATCAACCATTTGTGCGTCTCGATCAACCTCCTCATCATCACTTGAATGGGTAGCGAGATCTCGGACTGTTTGCCGTTGAACATTATCTTCTTCAATGGTTGTTATGACATCCTGCGGCCTCAATCCACACCCCGCTGCCACCCGTGTACAGTGCGAATAAGGAACCTTAATCTGGAAAAAACCTTCAGAGTTCTCCAGCAGCTCAATATTTTCTATCTGGGCCACAGTTGGCCTTTTGGCCGGCCTACCTAGCGGCTGAGCCGTGGCCTGCTTGGAGGAGCCTGCACCTTGATCTGCAGACTTAGCAACAGTCTGCTTTGACAAGCCCGCGCCTTGATCCAGAGGTGTATAGCCCATAAGGATTTTGGGTCGGCCCAGCACTTTCTTAAAAAGGCCTACATTCTTTCTTTTCCTTTGCGCACGGATTGCCTCAACACCTGTAGGGGCTGTAGGTCTTCAGCTACATTTAATGAACCCTGGCAAATCGCCTCATGTGATTCTGTCGCAGGCACGCCTTCTGTACTCTGACTTTGGCGTGGGAAAGTTTCTTTTTGCTTTTTAGGCCTGAACCGCCTTTGTAGACTTCCTTCTGTGGCAAGCGGTCTGATGGGTTGAGATATCTGTAGAGACTGACCCGCCTCAGTGTGGTGGTGCAGACCCTGTCCCGCTCCATCCATCCCCCCAGAGAGGTTTGCGTCAGAGCAATTAATACCTCGTACCATCTCCTGTTTCTCGGTAACCGGTTCTGCAGATATGGCAACGGCACCCGAAGTGGACTCTGACTCTCTCCGTAGTAAAATTGGTGAAATGGGTGAGGAAATGTGTGAAGACCAGGCCATTCCGTGACCCGTTTCATCATCAGTCCATGTGGCAGAATCTGAAGCCCAGTTTTCTGTGATCACAAGCTGTGTGGTCGAGCCCCGAATGCCACCTCCGGCCAAGCCGGCCCTGTCTTCTCCGGTAACCACTGCCCTAATACTTGGCGGCAGTGTGTCTAAATCACGGTCCTTACACAATTCGATGAGCCACCTGCACGACATCGGGACCAACTCATCTTCATCATCTTCAGTCCCTGGCAACAGCTACACCTGTGGCGCCATTTTCTGCTTCACTGGTTTCGGTGGTTTACTAAATTTTTGCTGAGGCTGCGGGAAGTCTTCTTCACAGAACATTGGGCCCTTTTTCCAGTTTACTGGGCACACTTGGACAGGATATTTGATCGGGCCGGCCACCATCATCACACTGCACGAGATATCCACAAAACTCTCTGTGGCCACTACAGCTGTCCAAGACGATATGTTAGCTGGACTGGGTTGCGCCACTGTCCCTAGATAGGTGCCAAAAGTGCTAACTGCGTTAATCACTGCCTTCTCCCGATACATGTGAGGTGGAATACCACTAAGCTCCACCATGGTTTTAAACTCGGGCCGTATAGTTGCAGCGTCTTCCAAGGGGTCCCATTTTTGAAAAGATAAGCCTTCCTCCCAAAGCTCATATGGAATGGCTTGGATGAGCACTTCTGGTGCCAAACCCGGAGGAAGCATAATGAGGAACCGCTTTTTTGTCAAGGCTGCAATTGTGACATCTGTTGCCGGCAGGATCTTGGACTCCGCCACCCACTCAGCGACCTTATCCACTGAAAGGTCAAAATTTACAGCTAGGCCGGCAGTGTGCACTACAACTGCATTGTGAAGCCGGTTCATTTCATGATAGAATTGAGGATCCCGATCAACAAAACATGTGAGCATCTGCGGTCGACCCTCAGGCATAGGTGGCGGGTTAAGAGGCTTCGGCTCTGCCAGTAGTTCATCAAAACCTAGCTCTGTACCTTGAACCCAACGCAGCTCCCCCGGACTCCCTGCCGGTAGTGTAACCTGTTTGGTGTTCTCTGACCGGCATCTGCTTCCCGTGTGACCACTCTTCCAGTAGCGACCACATTTTGGAGGGTTACGGCAAGTGGCAATGGAGTGGCCGGTCCTACAGCAGCGAAAGCACCTGCCCTTCCACTCACTAAACTTGGCTGATGGGGGAAAACGCAACGGGGTGGGGCTGTGGGGGGATAGATAGTAGGTCGGTGAGTGGGGAGATGTGGGAGGGGAGGTGGGGGGTGTAGTGGAGTGTGTAGTAGAGGATGTAGGGTGGACAGCTGGTGATGGGTTTGCAAGGATCTGGGCGTATGTCGGTTTGGTCTGGAAAGGAACATATGGTTGGGTTCTAGGTAGTTGGTCTGCCTGCAAGAGGGCCAAACCACCGGGACGCCAATGGTCTGGGTACCGTCGCTTCCTGCGCACCACCTGCCACTCCTGCTGGTTGGGAGGAGACACCGTCGTATTCGTGTCTATACGCACTCAGAGCTTGGTCGGGTTGTTCTCCAGAATCGCCTTGCCTTTCTCCATTTTTGGTCTCTCGAACTTTTGCTCTCTAATCTGAGGAATGTTTCTCTGTCTCTCTCTCCTCCTTTACCCCCCCCCCTCCTTTACTTTGCAAAGCACAATACCCCCCTTTAGTTTGGCTTTCGAATTATGGTGCCAAGAGGGACACTGGAGGACATAATTGCCAGATCAAGGGAGCAAGCACAGATGGAAGGAGAAGCGCAGTCTAAGCTATGGAACACTCTGTTTTGGTGTACATGCTGGTGATAGGTCTAAATTATATATACATTCGATCTAGTTTTTATCACATAATAGCACCAAATATCTTGTATTTTAGTAGAGAATAGAATGAAATATATCCAAGAATCAAGTTACTGCCAAAGTCTATTTAATTTACAGGAAATGGAGCAAATTGTAGATCTTCTCGCAAGCTTTCCGAAAAGTGGTAGAACACTGAAAACGGAGTTACGGATCATGAGTTATGCCCGTTTGAATTTCAGAGCAAAACAGGAGAAACCGAGCCCAGTGCGGACGCACTGACCCAGAGTGCGGACGCACTCAGCCATCAGATGCAGAAAACAGAAAAGTCCGAGCGCAGTGCGGACGCACTCGGGCCGCACTCGATCCGCACTCAGCGACACACAGTTCGTATTTTGGCCATATCTTGGTCATACGAACTCCGATTTGGGTGATTCAAAGCTCGCCGGAACCAGGACAAAGAGATCTACAACTTTCATGAAGGAAAAAAAATCCAAATTCGGAATATATAATTCTGTACATCCGTATCAATGGCCGCATCAGCCTGAAAAACTGCTAAATATGGAAAGTTAGTGGGCTTAGTGGGTGCCAAAATTAGAATAACTTGGTCTCCAAGTTCAGAATCACAGAATTAGAAATATAGAAGTTAGTAGGCTTAGTGGGCGCCGAAAATAAAACGACTTGATCTCCAAGTTCAGAAAACGTTATATAAGGCTAAGGAGACCACATGAAGAATCATCCATTATTTTTTATCCATTTACCACAAATTGAGAGAGAGAGATCCTGCAGAAATTCTCAAAGTTCCAAGGAAGGAGAAGAAGAAGATTCAAGCAAGGAGTCGGCAAGATCGAGGTTTTAGATCTAAGAAGGGTGTAATCATTTCTTTATCTCATTTTTTATTGTTTTTGCCAATCTTTGTTATGAATCTCTCCATGAGAGAGTAGTTCTCTTTCTAGGGGTTTAGGTCAATGCATGAACTTGTTTAATTCTAGCTTATTCGGATATTTGTTTTTATTATGATTGTGTTATCGGATTTGATTGTTAATTTCTGTGATTTATTCTTTATGAATTTCATTAGTACTTATTCCTTTGAGTTCACCTGGTTAGGGTTTATTAAATTGAAGTAGTTTTGAAATCGCGTTGATCGTGTTTTTCCGCTTTAAGTTTATTAAATTCCGGCATTGGTCAAGTAGGAGAGTACTAATTGAAACCATAAAGACATACCTTAGGATTGGGTTAGAAGCGACCGTACTTTGATATCCAATCCGGAACTATAGAAATTAAGGTTAGGATTTTGGTGAAGGACCGAAAGGTGAAGGCAGATCCTAATTAGGACACCTTAGAATAAATATCGATATATGCTTTGAAGCATGAGATTAAATATCCCTCTAGGTTAGTGACAGCCCTAGAATTCGAGGCACATTAATCCATCTACCCGAAGTATTTGTATTAATATTTGTTCCAAAGACTAACATAGGTTAGAAACCTCATCAAATCAAACATGAATTCAAACAAACCGAATAAGTAGAATTAGCAAGGAATTGTAGACCGAATGCCCCTAGATCTCCTTAAACTTGAAAACAAACCAATCTTTCTTCTCTTTATTTTATTTACATTTATTGTTTGAAACTCCTCTTTTTCGGGTATTGAACCCAACCTTAGGATTTTAGAACAAAACCCCCCCACTTTACTTTTATTGTTTTGTTTTAGAAGTAGTTTTCTTTATTAAGAATTGGTATTTCCCTATCTCCTTGCGGATCGAAACCTAAATACTACAATCGATAGGTTGTGCGCTTGCAACTAACCTATTCTTTGAGTACGAAGGTTTATACATATTAAAGGCAAAAAGAGTATAAAAACACCATACCTAAAATACTCAACAGATGGATGATCTGGCGGCAACGAAATGATCGAATTTTCTCGGGCAAGCGGCAGCAGCCCGAGGTGGTGGTGCACCGAATTTTGGGGGACACGATCCTATGGATCAAGTATTGCGGAAAGATGAGGCGTGTTGATCATACACTAATTCAGGAACCGGACTAGGGCTGGTGATGTCGTCTCAGTTTTACTGGGGTTTAGTTTTCTGCTTTTTTGTTGCTTCTATTATTATGAGTTTGGATGTATTTTCTTCTTTAGATATAGGCCTGGAGGCTTAGTTGTAAGACGTTTTGTTCTGTTTAATAAAATATACACCTAGGCAGTCTCTGCCGGGTTTTAAAAAAAAAAAAGTAAAGGGGGGGTTTTACTTCGGGCCATATTTTCAATTTTGAAAATCCAAACAACCGATCCGAACGTTCAACATGCTCTAAATATTGAAATGTTCTTGCAGACTAAATTTTACATTTTTTGGAATTTTTTTACTATTTATTAAGCCACTTTGAAAATCGCTGATCCGGTGGTCCAGAAAATTTTACTGTTTTTTACTGTTCACAGTGGATCAGCGATTTTCAAAGTGGCTTAATAAATAGTAACAAAATTCCAAAAAATGTAAAATTTAGTTTGCAAGCACATTTCAATATTTAGAACATGTTGAACGGTTCGGATCGGTTGTTTGGATTTTCAAAATTGAAAATATGGCCCGAAGTAAACCCCCCATTTACTTTGCAAAACACAATAGCCCATCTCTCTCTCTCTCTCTCTCTCTCTCTCTCTCTATATATATATATATATATATATATATATATATAAACACACACACACACACACTATATAGGAAATTGCTAATATCGTACGGGTATTTGAGTTTTAAAAATCCTAACGGTCGATCCGAACCGTTCAACATGATCTCCATATGAATATGTACTTGCAAACCAAATTTCACATTTTTCAGAATTTTTTTACTATTTTTTTAGATTGGTAGAAAATCACTTGATCTAAAAATTCTGTACCATTCAGATCAAGGGTTTTTCTACCTATCTAAAAAAGTAGTAAAAAAATTCTAAAAAATGTAAAATTTAATTTGCAAGTACATATTCATATGGAGATCATCTTGAACGGTTCGGATCGACCTTTAGGATTTTGAAAACTCAAATATTGAGCCGTAGCACGGAGGCCCTCTATGCTACGCATAGCACCGTAGCCAACTCCTATATATATATATATATATAGAGGTTGGCTAAGATCATAATGGTAGTTCCTGAGCCTTGATGCTACCAATTTGGATTTGTTGTTTTCAAACTTCAAATAGTCGATCTGAAGTGCTCAACATGTTCTCCATATTAAAATGTGTTTGGGAACCAAATTTAACATTTTTTTAAATTTTTTAACTATTTTTTATGGATTTTTAAAAATCAATGTTTTGAATAATAAAAAATAAATAAATAAAATATGAAAAACTGTGATTTTTAAAAATCCAGAAAGTAAAAAATTTCTAGAAAATGTAAAATTTGGTCTCAAGAATATTTTAATATGGAGAACATGCATGTTGAGCACTTCATATCGACTATTTGACCTTTAAAAACCGTTAAAACGAATTGGTAGCACCAAGACTCAAGACCTATAGTAGAACCTCCATATTGAAATAATGTAGTTTTCCTATTTACTGATAATTAGGTTGCTTGTCTTCAATTTGATATTTTCTTTCTTTTTTCTTGAATGCCCCGGCCCACAGTGTGTTACATTTTTGACCCGTTTCCTTTTTTCTTTTATATGACCTAACACCCGCTAATTCTCCTCTTTTAATTTTTTTTCCTGTTTCCTTAATTTTTTTCATTTAAATATTATTTTTTGTGGAGCTATAATAATTAATGTGTTAAATATTGATATCAACATCACCAAAAATATCAGTGAATGACAATAATAGATTTTATGACAGAGATGATATTGTATTGATTATGTGTATATAATTACAATAACACAAGACTTATTTATAGATTTCATTGTGATTAATCTTAAATATCTCTACTAATTATTTCCAACCTAACACCTCTACATTGTTAATCAATTCTTACAACTTACCGCCACTAATATCTGCAATATATCCTCTATCATCTTCCCTCAAGATCATCGGGTGGTAAGCTCGGTGAGCTTGGAATGCTGAAGAAAAGAATTGATGTTACTAATATCTCAATGTCATTAATTGTTCTTGCAAAATTGAATCGTCAAGTAGTATGTTTGGGTCTCCTTGAAAGTAGAAGAATAGAGAGAGTCTGAGCACGAGCACAGAAAATCATGCAGGCTTGCTATATACCAATTTGAGCACGATGACCCGAAAGCTCATCTTTTTGTAATTATAGCACAGTTCTATTTTTTTGGTTTTTCTTGTCGAGCTTTATAAAAAAGGGTTCAGTTGTACTTTTTTATGTACTAATATGGCTGCTATATGTATGCTTATATATTGATATGAACTGATGAGTGTAATTGATTTTGTCCTTATTAATGAAAATACGGTTAACAAAAAAACAATCAAACATATATATATATATATATATATATATATATATATATATATATATAGAGAGAGATGGGCTATTGTGCTTCGCGAATTAAACCCCCCGTTTACTTCAAGCCATTTTTTGGATTTTGAAAATCCAAACAACCGATCCGAACCGTTCAACATGTTCTAAATATTGAAATGTACTTGGAGACTAAATTTTACATTTTTTGGAATTTTTTTTACTATTTATTAAGCCACTTTGAAAATCGCTGATCCGGTGGTCCAGAAAATTTTACTGTTTTTTACTGTTCACAGTGGATCAGCGATTTTCAAAGTGGCTTAATAAATAGTAAAAAAATTCCAAAAAATGTAAAATTTAGTCTCCAAGCACATTTCAATATTTAGAACATGTTGAGCGGTTCGGATCGGTTCTTTGGATTTTCAAAATGAAAATATGAGCGTGAAGTAAACGGGAGTTTTACTTCGTGAAGTACAATAGCCCATCTCTCTCTCTCTCTCTCTCTCTCTATATATATATATATATATATCTGGTCAACAATGGGCAACTATTATTTGGGGAGCGAACTGAGTTTATTGTGTCAAGCAAACGAATATTAGAATATTTATAAATTACAATTATTTCTTCCATATATACCACTATATGTTAGAATATGTCTTTATTAATTACTTTATGATTTAAAAAATAAGCTTATTCCATCTGTATACATATAGAATTTGGTTTTAAAAAACATTTTAATATGAAAATCATATTGAGCGGTTCAAATTGTTTGTTTGAACATTAAAAATGGAAATAAAAGATTCCCTCTTGGCACCATATACACATAATCAATACAAGATTTTAAAATGTGCTTGGAAGAAATTTTTGTACACCCTTTTGTCTGCGCAGGCATCATACTTAGAAAATTTAATTAGAAAAATACTCATAAGACCATTACTTGAGACTTGTGAGTAATTAATGTTTGTTTTATTGGTCAGATGCATGACCTAGAGTAGTACGTATCTAACCACTCAAATAATGTAGTTTTCCTATTTACTGATAATTAGGTTGCTTGTCTTCAATTTGATATTTTCTTTCTTTTTTCTTGGATGCCCCGGCCCATAGTGTGTTATATTTTTGACCCGTTTCCTTTTTTCTTTTATATCACCTGACACCCGCTAATTCTCCTCTTTTAATTTTTTTCCCGTTTCCTTAATTTTTTTCTTTAAAATATTATTTGGTGTGGGCTATAATAATTAATGTGTTAAATATTGATATCAACATCACAAAAAATATCAGTGAATGACAATAATAGATTTTATGACAGAGAGAATCTTGTATTGATTATGTGTATATGGTGCCAAGAGGGACACTGGAGGACAATACCCCCCTTTACTTGGCACCATAATATGCACAATACCCCCAAGCACATTTTAAAATTTCCCTCTTGGCACATTTTACAATAATAGATTTTACAATTTCCCTCTTGGCACCATATACACATAATCAATACAAGATTCTCTCTGTCATAAAATCTATTATTGTCATTCACTGATATTTTTTGTGATGTTGATATCAATATTTAACACATTAATTATTATAGCCCACACCAAATAATATTTTAAAGAAAAAAATTAAGGAAACGGGAAAAAAATTAAAAGAGGAGAATTAGCGGGTGTCAGGTGATATAAAAGAAAAAAGGAAACGGGTCAAAAATGTAACACACTATGGGCCGGGGCATCCAAGAAAAAAGAAAGAAAATATCAAATTGAAGACAAGCAACCTAATTATCAGTAAATAGGAAAACTACATTATTTGAGTGGTTAGGTACGTACTACTCTAGGTCATGCATCTGACCAATAAAACAAACATTAATTACTCACAAGTCACAAGTTTGAAAGGAATCGGAAAGGGATCGGGTGTACAAAAATTTTCTTCAAGTAGTCAGTGCCGCCACAGACAAAAATCTTCTTTTATTGGTCTTATGAGTATTTTTCTAATTAAATTTTCTAAGTATGATGCCTGCGCAGACAAAAGGGTGTACAAAAATTTCTTCAAGTAGTCAGTGCCGCCACACTTGATAGTAATGTTTTTGGAATAATGGAAAGAAAAGGGTTCTAATGGTTTAATTATAAATACAGCTCTAACAATCTCCTGGGAGGAAGGAAACAACCCAATAAAATATTGAGCAATATTTCTTTTGATTTATTTTTAATTTTCAAGCACCATGTTTATTAGTAAGCTTTTCTCGTTATGGCCAATAGCCGTCGGTCTAATGCTATGCTGTTTATTCTCCATTCCCTGTGGGGCCAAGATTCATCATCGTACTTTTGTTGTAAGTGATTTCTCTGCTATCACAATTCACAATTAATGTCTGGTATGATTTTTACTATTATTTTTTTTAATTCACGAGTTATACTTTGAATATTCAAGAAATAAAATAAAATCTTCACAAGAAATATAGGACTTGAAAAATATAACTTGCTAGAATTGAGAGTTAGATTTTACAATAGGTATCGGATTGAAAATTATCCGATGTCCAATGTAATTTGCTATCTGAATCCGCTTGCCTCATCATCAGAAAGGCATCATTTTTTCTTTTCCGAAAAGGTAATCCAACTCATAACCTCATTGTTGTCTCTAACGGCATCTAGAGGAGAATGAATATGGTGACTTAAAGAACTTTAAACATTTTTCGTGATGGTAGGTAAAACAAACAAACAACAACAATCAATTAACAATGTAAAGTAAATAAATAGAGTAAGAGAGATTGACACGCGGGATGTCAAGGGAGTTCGGCTTAAAATACCTACATCTTTGAGGCAACACAACCTCGTCAGCATGCCTTTCCTATTACCCAATGAAAAAAATAATACAACTCGTGACACGTGAGCCCAACACACATGGGAAGTCACGGACAACTCGTGTACAAGGTTGAGCCTAGAAGCTCGAGTTGGAGAGTCCTATGCAGAGGATCGTCACAAAATTATGAATATATGTGAGCAAGAACACTCGAGCCGATGAGCCCTTCATGCCCTACAAGCAGGAAGTCACGCGGCTATTCCAAGGGAGCACTAAAGTAGATCTCTACACTATAGAACAATGAACCAACACTCTAACTAAATCTAACAGTAGATTAGTTAAGTGGATTTGAGATCATCAAAGGAGTATTGAAGTTTTAGCTCTTTCAAAGATGAAAGCTCTCAAGGACACAAAAATAAGTTTTTTTTGAAATTTAGAAGCGGCTAGCTCAAATCTGAAGTTAGAGTATTAATTCTATTTATAGAGGGAGCTTCAGATCTAGGTATTTGAACCGGTCCGTTCAGTACGGTGATCTTCCGTTCGAACGGATAGTTCAAATGTAATTGAAATTATAGTTTTCTCCTTTTTGAATTATACACTAATCGTTCAGTACGTTTATCTCTATACATAATAGATATTATATTTCATCCCAATTCTGTGCAACTTGAATAGCGTACAATACGGCAAGCATCCGTTTGGAGCAGAGTCAATATGGGAAGTCCCTGGATGGTACAGAACATTCCATTCTAAACAATTGCTAACCAGAATAATTATTTTGTACTGAAACGCTTCTCTATCCGTCCGGTACCATTCAATGCAGTATGTACTGAACGGTTTGCTTTGGTACTGAACGGGTAGTTCTAGAAATCAACAATCTCAAATTTACTTTACTTCTCTATTTGATATTACAATTTATAATCTTAATCTTCGTAAAATTTTGTTGATTTCCTTGGTTCTTCAAACTTAATCTTGCAATTATAATGTTATTGAACCTGCAAACTCACACATATAAAGAAATCGTTAAATACAATTATTGTATGTTTTGCAAATTAGTCAAACAGTGTAATTAAAAGATTGCATAGATCGCCACACATCACGTGAATCTTGTTGTTGAGAGTAGATATTGTATATAGACTTCAACTTAGACTTTAATATACATTGTGGGACTAATTTAAAAACCGGACCGGAGCTCATGATAGGCGGCCTAGACAGCAATTCGGAGCGAATTGGGAGTCAATTACTTTGTACAATTCTTTCCGAATTCTACCTTACAAAATTGTGTTTATTAACTTTTATTTATATAATCATGATAGGTCCGGACAGTAAATTTTCTTTCTCATATTTAATTTTTGTTAATTAAAATTTGTATTCAAATTTCATATGACTTACAATTATTTGTTTTGTATTCGTATTCGAATACGTATTCATAGGTTATCCTCTCTGTATCCGTATTCATCAAAGACTGATTTGATTTTAAATTTTGTTGACATATGTTTACTAACCGTATTTTTATTCGTATCTGCTCATTAAAAGGCGGATACGTATTTGATATTAGCATTATCCACTCTGAATTCGCTCTGTTTTCATCCCAAGATGAAGGCACTATACTTGCATAAAAGGAACGAGTGAGGTTATGGTATTTTGCAAAGTACGGATCGGTCATTACTACTAATCTATATCTTCATTTGTAAAGTCTAAACAGTCGATCCGAACCACTTAATATAATCTCCATATAAAATGTACTTGGATATTAAATTTTACATTTTTTAGAGACTTGATATGCTAGGTTTAAAGATTTGCACACATAGGTTTAAAGACTTACACACGCCAACTAGCACACGTAGGTGGTCTTGGTCAAATGTAGTTAGAGTTGGAGGATTTGACCGGTAATTTAATCTGGGAGACAGTTCTCAGGTTTATAAAAGCTTAATTGTTTTGTTCTCAGAAATGTGAGAAAAATTATAAATCATATTTTTCTTAAATATTATGGTAACAAAGTGATTTTATTCACATAATTCAGGGTACAAATGTACAATACATTTATTTGATTTGATAAATGTACAATACAATCCATACATACAAAAATAAATTAGAAACCCGAATGATAATTATATAATTATAAAAATCTGTGTATGGAACAAATTCAAGGATTAATCAAGTAATTTCTAAGCTAAGCTCTTGTTCTATATCGCACTGCCGCCATTATATATTGTCTCTCTTTTTTTTGAAAATCTTCGCAGAGGTTGCAAAGTTGTGAGGTAAAATCGAACTCTCAACTTTTAGTTAACCAACAATCTTAAGACTTTTTTTCTAGCCATCTATGCTTCCTCTCATTTCTCATATATCATCTTTCTAATTTTCCTCAAACTCACTTATCTCTAAACTTATACTACATTTCAATTCGAATTCACAATCGCTACATCTCTGACCATCACAAGATCAACAAGAGTAGGACGAGTTTTTGGCAAAAATTTGCTCAGGCTACAAAATTACTAGAAAACCGGCTCGTCTTCATCCGATTCGGGCTTTGGTTTACATAACACAATTAAACAATAAAATACATACCAGCTCTTCCCAAAGGAAACAAAGTGAACTTAAATAGTGGAAAAGATGGTCAAATCTTCTATGCTTCTCTAGCAAGTATGTATCACAAACCCAAGTAGTGATCGGTACCAGTTCAAAATAAAATATATTTACAGCTAGCGAAACCAAACTATCAAGTATGACTTGTAACTTGATATATATATATATATATATACACATATATATAGCTTATTTTTTAGATTTTTCCCTTAAACAGATTCAAGAAACTACCTACACCCGGCTTTGTAAGACAAAGAACATTCTAACTGTCAATGGATCATATCCGGGACCCACTATCTCCGCTCGCAAAGGCGACACAGTCTATGTCAAGGTCATCAACAGAGGGAACAAGAACATCACCATCCACTGGTATATACACATAGTACATACATAAAGAATATGTTATTAATTTGCACTATTAATTAAGGAATTATTTCAATACATGCAAGACTAACATGTATATATTCATCTAATTTCTATAGGCATGGCATAAACCAGCCGAGGGACCCGTGGTCAGATGGACCAGAATACATTACTCAGTGCCCTATCCAGCCAAGAGCCAACTACACACAACGGATCCAATTTACAGAAGAAGAAGGCACGCTCTGGTGGCACGCACATAGTGAATATGATCGTGCTACTGTTCACGGTGCTATTGTTATTTACCCGAAGCTAGGAACCACCTTCCCCTTCCACAAACCCCATAAAGAATTCACATTGATTCTAGGAGAGTGGTGGAACGAAAACATAACAGATGTGTACCAATCTGTAATTCATGCATATGGCAGTCACTTCAAACTGTCTGATGCCAACACCATCAATGGACAGCCTGGTGACTTCATGCCATGCTCATCAAATGGTAATTTATTGTTCCCAGTACAGGAAGTTGTTTATTTATAATGCAAGTTGTTAATGCTCCAAAAGATGGAGATTCTCTTTGACAATGTTTGTTACTTTATCAATTTAAACAAAATTAGCACCGAATTTATTATTTTTTTCAAATATAATGTGATCTAAATACATATATCTTTCATTTTTATTTTTGTTGTAGAAACTTTTAAGGTACAAGTCGAACAAGGCAAAATGTACCTACTCCGTGTAATAAATGCAGCCCCGGAAAATGATTTCCTTTTTGCGGTTTCCGGCCACAATGTAACAGTAGTTGGAACCGACGCCAGCTATACGAAGCCTTACTTGAATGAATTTATCATCATTACCCCGGGCCAAACGATGGACCTTCTCTTACAGGCCAATCAATTGCAAAACTCATCTTCCCCCTTCCGTTATTACATCATCGCGCATACATACTTTGATGGAACTTCTAAAGCCACTAGAGATCTTAATATGACCGTAGCTATTCTAGAATACAAAACTAATCATTCCGCGGCATCATTAAGACCGATTTTCACCTCCTTACCAAAATACAACGACACTAATGCATCAGATGCATTCACTAGAGGTCTTCGGTCGCTGGCCAACTCAGATGACCTAGCTGTCGTAACCCAAACTGCCGATGTCAAAATGTATATCACGCTATCTGCGAATACACAAATGTGCCATAACATCTCATGTCTTGGTCCAAACAATACTAGGTTAGCTACTAGTATGAACAATGCTAGTTTCCAAACCCCAAAAATTGATGTGCTAGATGCATACTACAATTCTATTGCCGGTGTGTACACCACTGACTTCCCTGACCAACCACCAAACTTCTTCAATTTTACTGGTGACACCAATCAAGAGAACCTCGCATTTGTTGATAAATCGACAAAAGTGAAAGTGCTCGAGTATAACTCGACCGTGGAGATTGTGTTTCAGGGCACTAACTTAGAATACGGAGACGTCACCCATCCAATACACTTGCACGGCCATAGATTCTATGCCGTTGGAAGAGGAACCGGCAACTTCGACAACAAAACAGATCCTCTGAGTTACAACTTGGTTGATCCACCACATCAGAACACTTTGGGTGTGCCGAAGAACGGTTGGGCAACTATCCGCTTTAGGGCAGCTAATCCAGGTGAGTTTATTGTTTTTCCTTTTTGTTGAATATCAAATTATTGAATGTTTTTATTGATTTAATTTGACAATCAAAGGTGTTACACAGCTGCAATGAGAACGGCCTGTTTAGCAATATCTGATTAGATAGTTGATCCGAACTAATTAAGTAGCTCGGCAAAATTAATCAAATAGTAGATTAAATTAGTTATTACAAATTGTTGTTTTGAGTATTTTTCAGACACTAATCCTCAACATATATTTTTGTTTTTCAATTAACTTAGGAGTTTGGTTCATGCACTGTCACTTAGAAACGCACACAATATGGGGAATGGATGTTGTGTTTATAACAAAGAATGGTAATAGTGCAGAGGCAAAAATACTGCCTCCCCCTGCCGACAAGCCTCCTTGTTGATTTTACTCAAGCCTTGTATTATTATTTTATTTTCAAAGGTGAGTTTGCACTGATTAATTTATTGTATCTTCCTAAAGAAAATATTATGGTTGGTTGGATTCAATTTGTTATTTGTAAATGGATAAACGACAGCAAGAGTATAAGCTAGATTGGGGAACAAGGAGATAAACTGCAACCAATAATAAATAAGATGGATGGTTCTTTTAATATTGAATTATATATGTTGAATATTTGTTTAATTATGGATTAGATATTGCTTACGTTGAATGTTGAATATTATCTTATGTATATTGCTTATGTTGAATGTTGAATATTGTGATAATTAAATTAAGTAGAGTTTGTACAACCAGCTTGTGTGAATTAACTTTAGTTGATTTACTAAAATAGTGTACAAGATCCATTGGTGAATTATTTCTAGGCCCAAAAAAAAGAAACTCAAGTGATTGGGCCGAGATAATGAATCACCTCTTAGAAGAGATATTTGACCCACAAGTCCTTGAGGCCATGTTTGGTTGTGGAGTAAGAGGTGGAGTAAACTCCTTACTCCATACTTAAGTAGCTTAAGTAGCCAAACGAGGAGTAAAAGAAAAGAAGTATGGTGGAGCAAGATGCGAGTTAGTCCGGACCTCTTCAGGTGGATTAACTTACACTACGACAAAAAAAGAGATTGCACACAGACATAACTGGAGGAGCTACACGGATTTCCTGCCGTGTAGGTGATGAGGGTGTATGAATGGTAAATAATTACACACGGATATTTACCTGTGTGCAACTATAACGCTTTCTACACGGATTACTTTATAAACAGCCGTGTACAAACACCTGCCTGTGGTGCTCTCCATTTTACCGAGCTACACAGATATTACGTAAATGTCCGTGTACGACTACTCTTTCTACACGGGCATTTAATTTAATATCCGTGTAGCTTACTCTTTCTACACGGACTTTTAATTTCATATCCGTGAAGCTCTCTTAACTATCATATATCACGCACAAATATAAAATAATCCATGCAGCTCTCTTAACTCGTTCTACACGGACTTTGGTTAATCATCTGTGTAGAATTACTCTTTCTACACGAATTTTTAATTTCATATCCGTGTAGCTCTCTTAACTATCATACACAGACAAATATAAAATAATCTGTGTAGCTCTCTGAACTCGTTCTACACGGTCTTTGGTTAAACATCCGTGTAGAATAACTCTTTCTACACGGACGTTTAATTTCATATCCGTGTAGCTCTCTTAACTATCATACACGGAGAAATATAAAATAATCTATGTAGCACTCTTAAGTCGTTCTACACGGACTTTTGTTAAATATCCGTGTAGAAATATTTTTTTTTTGTTTTTTTCGTTTCTGGGCTAGCCTCCAGTTTAATTTGCTAGCCAGTTTTCCTACAAAATTCATATACACCAGATTATGTTTTGCTAGCCAGTTTTTCAGATAATTTGACATCCAGTTTTGGTTGCTAAATTCATATACACTAAATTGTACAAAATTATACAAATCCATGTTGAGCATTACAAAATTCAGAAAGAAACCACCTTGCCCAAATACATCTTACATCGTCGATCTGCTCCATGGTGTAATGATCTTGCTTTGATCCTTGCTACAATTATAATTGGGTATTATTTAGTAACAAGAAAAGGTAGATGCAAGATAGTCACAAATATCAATTGCTATTAATGAAATGAGAATTATAAGTAACCATAATATGAAAATATCAATTGCTATTATATAGGCACAATTAATATGAATTACATACCACATTTGAAAATTGGAATTGCATTCTTTCGACAAAGTCAAACATGAAAATCATCATGTAATATCCGCATTCCCAACCCTGTTGCGGGCACTACAATTTACATTTAGCGGCCTATGTTAGAATGACAATAATTTTTTTAACAAAATATGAAATTATAGAATTGTGTTGTATTCACCAGCCACCACTTCCAACTCAACTTATCTTTGACTTGCTTCTCCGTGCTTTGCAATCCTCCAGTTTTAATGTATTGCACAAAAGCCCTTACAAAATGGAGTGACTCTAATTAGCAATTCCACAATTTGTTATTATTGGGAAAAATTCAAACCAAGTGAATTATTATTGCTTACTTTTTTACATGAGGGAAGATATATTTGCACTTGTCAATTGGGACCTTTTCTTTGGACTTTGCATAATCCACGACGTAAACCACATTCATCTAAGGCACAATGATGAGCAAACACCAGTGTCCACTGTGGGAGGAGAAGAATTATAGGATCTTAGCATACAATACCCAGATATTTTGGCATATATAATAGTGACACAAGTGTTTGCTTGACTTGATGGTGTGATTTCCATTATTTATATTTCACTTAAGGTTAGAAGTAACCTCTGGTGGTATGGCAAGAGAATAAATCTCTTCTTCTCCTTATTAGCACGGTGCATCGTGCCACACAGGTACTGGATAGACTCCTTCGGAGCATGTTTCAGATTCGTCGCATTAAGTCTGCCGGGGTCCACAAAAGCACACAAGTTCTTCTTTCTACCCATCTTCTCACAGTTTCGGAGTAGCTTCCTGAAAAATTATCATATTACATTAGAATATATACTTCAGTGCTATACACATGATATAAACAAATTTTGGTCACTAACATGAGAAAAGTGATGATGTGCGCCACATCGAGCCATTTATCGGAACCCGAGGCATGTAGAAAGTCCTTGAAGTCATCGAACGACAGCACGATAGTCGAGCCATCATGTAGAAACATCCTCAGAGGGACAGTGATGAGGATATCCATCATGCCCTCAGGTGCCATCAAGCGGTCGTGGAGATCCCACAAATCAGCGGGCAGGAGGTTGTATTCTTCCTTGGTGAGCAGACGACGGTCAGGTCCTTCTGGTTGGGCAGGACATTCAGGTCCTTTTTCTTTGTACCTCCGTACCGGTGACATCATCTCCTCTGTGCGACTACCATCATCTCCTCGTGTATGTATCAAAGTTTTTACCTTTTTCAAGTATTTCAAAAGGATGCTTTGAATGTAACAAAAGAACTTGATTATTTAGAGATTACCTGATCCAAAATAATCTGACTCTTGGGCCATTGGACAAATGACCTCCGGGCTTCATCGAGCACCAGCATTTCCCCTCAATTGGGACAGGAAGAGGTACGCGCTCCCATCCCTGCAAGACTGAGTCAACTTGTACGTGGGCATGGTCGGGCCTTAGCTGAGCATTGTGTACACTTGCAGCTCTTGGATGTACAATGCCCTTAGCAACGGTTAGAGAAATATTCCCGAGCCACAGGACGAGGTCGCATGCTGTGGCGTGCTGCAATTTCGTGCAAGTAGTTATTTTTAAAATGAAATATTGTCCAACAAGGTTATGAACAAGTAGTAATTGCCTTTAGATTACGAACAAGTAGTGATTAATTACCTTTAGATTATCCAAATCGTCCATGAATGTCTCGGATGCTTGACTACTTCACCGAATTCCCGTCGGGGTGGGAGGTCCTTGCTCGGATGGCTGGGTAAGAGATGTAATTTTGGCACGCAATCTTGATTCCATCTCAGCCAGCTTTACGTCGTACTCAGCGCTCACCTCCTTGCGTATCTGCGCAACTATCTCGTCTTTGTTCACTTTCACACGAGATTTCCTTCGAGGTTTTTATCCATTAAATACGTCCTTTCAGCCCCTATAGGCCCCTACACCCCTTACTTGACTAGGGTGTTCTGGATTCCCGGGCACTATGGCCAAGGAGTCATCTTGCCTTTCGACCATCCGGGCACCGGAATTGACCTCCTCCTCTACCTCCAACTGTTAATAGAAAAATTAGTTATAGCAAAAGAATTAGTGATGTACACAAAGTTTTTAACACGCTTGAATTACACAAAGTTTTAACGAAAGACTATTACCATTCTCTGAGCCACGGGGAGGGCATTTTGATGCAGTACTATCTTCCCGTCAGTGGTTAACTCGGACCTTGCCATCGTCCAATCTTGGGCCCTAGGATTTCTGATCCTAATCACAGGTGAGTCAGAATCTTTGTTCATCTCCAGTATTTTCACCCATTCTTCCAACTTACCCTCGTAACCACCTGACCCAACTTGTGCGGATACTTGTTCATGGCAACGATCCTCCTGCCCTCGTCCCTTTTTTTCTTCACACATCAAAGTAAGTCAATTCGCTTTAGGAACATAATTCAATTCAAGAAAGAAAAAAAAGTAATTGCTAAATTTACATATCTTGAACTCCTTCGTGCTCTTAATAGCCACATACTTCTCCCACACCTCTTGGCCCAGCCAAGGATAGTATCCTACCGGGCTTCTCCCTTTATCCATGAAATATGTATTCAACGTGCCTTTGAATTGCTTCCAACCTTCATTCATTATCCTCAAAGTCTTATTCTTTGGGATGTCATCCGGGATGTTCCACTGAGCCTGATAGACACCCAAATTACCGCATTTAAGTTTATGTACAATTAAAAAAAAACCCAATTAGTTAGGTACTTCACCTTCATAATATTCTACCAGTCATCCTTATCGTCTTTTGATATCTGATCCCATCTCTCTACCAAGATGTCTGGCTTTTGCTTTGCCAAATTGCTCACCCAATTTGAGTACATCATCCGTCTTTTACCCTTCGCACGCCCGTCTTTAGTGAACTCGATTTCCAGTTGCTGCTTCTCAGACGTCGACGTGCACATTATCATACCTCTTTTCCTTCTTGCCGAACCTGATTGGTGATCGAAGTCAAAATAATGATGAATTACGTAGGGTTTTGGCTTAGGTTTTGCATATTTTCTCACACTTATTTTTAATTTATTAGAGAAAAAGGCTACTGTCACCCTTCTTTATATTTTATTACAGAAAACAGGTTTTGGGACTATTTTACATCAAATGGAGTAAGAATCGGGTCAATCGGATCAGTGACGCTCATCAACTAAGTCTCTGTTCCGGCCCGTATTGCCTAATACGGACCGAGCCTAATACGGACCAGAAGATAGACTGATAAGCATTAAAACCCTCAGCGATAAGGTCTCAATACAGACCTGTTTGACCCTAAAAATTTGCTACTTAAAAATTTCAACATTGTGAGTAGCTAGCTTTTGTTTGAGAAAATACTAAGGTCACACATGGACCCTTAGAATAAGCTGAGTGCAACATATTAAAATTCTTAGTGATATTCTATACATGAAACCCTGAACTTCGATGTGCCACACAGTCAAAATCACAAAGGAAATGATTTTCTACAACTTGAACAATGCATGGATAGTTTTCTGGGTGCAAAATATGGTGACACTTAAGCAAACCAAGCTCTAAAACTATTCTGAGTGCAAGTTGGGGATACCAAACACATCCGACAACACGGGGCCCGCTCATCAGCGGCTCAAGGCAGTTTTGCGCCAAACCAACTTGGCAGGTGAGCGCGGTGTACCAAGGTAAAGCAAGATGCACCGAACCGTCAGTGCTTCGGTTCATGATATACAGTGACTAAGCAAATACAAGCGGTAGGCTCTGGGTTAATTCAAATGATATTTGACCCCTTCGTCTTGCGTACGCCCGGTGCTCCATGCACCATATCAAGGTCTCCATACGGCCCAGCTAATACCGAGAGCAAACAACAAAATGAAGAGAGAAACAAAAGAGCACAGTGCTCGGTCTGACGGTGGGCCCCTATTGTCGGTTCTCTCTTCCTCCTTCTCCTTCCCGAGTCCAACAGAAAAAATATGAGATTTTGAATTCGGGTTTAGAAATTAAGGCCTTGTATGAGCTTTACCTGAGACGAAGGAGCACCTCTACTTCTCCTTCTTGCCCGAAGCCATGAATTCGGGTGTTTTTAGTAAGCTCCAAATTGAAGCCGAAAAGAGGAAAAGATGAAAATGCAAAATGGGTGATAAGGCTAGTTCAAGCCTTGAGACTCAGGAAAAATACTCTAAAGGCCTACACGATGGTGCAATGAATGCCAATTCGGGTTAAAAGAAAGCAATTTTATTGGCACCATGAATCAGTGCCATATCAGGCTTGAGTAATGGTGGTACTGCATGTCCAGCTACCTATGCGATAAATTGGGCTCGGGCACATGATAAGGGGACATAAGCAATACTCTCTGTCAGTATCTCATGCCCTAGAGTATATTTATTGAAGTGGTAACACATTAAGCCAGAACCGGCATGGGTATAGCTCACCATGTCCATTGGAATCATTACCAGTTGTAGGGACCTCATACACACGTGTCTCTCATTGCCATAATGCGGCCAAATAAGGGAAGATTCCTTCCAGAGACGCAGGAGCATGCATATTGAACCATGCCCTCTTTGGCCGGCCAATCAAAGGCTATAACTTAATACATGATATTCAAGATTGATCCAAAGGTTGAAATTGCTCCCAGCAAAGATGAGTGACATGTTAAAACCTCATTGGGTGATCCTTGCCATGTATGCACACAAGGAGGCCGAAAATGAATCCAGACCATGCATCAAACACTTGATATGCGTGATGATAGCCACATCACCAAACCCTAAAACCCTAGACCCTTGCTGCCCTATATAAGGCACCCTAAATGCAAGAAAATGGCACACTGAGAATATTCCAGATAGACTCCTTCTTCTCCAAAAGCTCCTTGAGCCCTAGTTCTACAAGTTTTAGATAGAAACTTCAAGTTTGAAGCTCTCTTTTTTGCAGAAATTAATAGGTAATAGAAACTGAGAGAATGTAAGCTCTTTTAGAGCAATGATATGTACATTAGTTCATGAAATCGAAATGAAGCTTTTTTTTTATTTGATGATTTTCTTCTTTGTTCTTCACTTCTTCTTTCATTTCCTTTTTTATTTTATTCTGTTTATTCATTTAAAAGCTAAATGAGAGAGTAGCATGATTTCTAGTTCATCCTAGGATGAACAAAAAGAACATGTAGCTTGATGATCAAACAAAAATATTTTATTTCCTTTTCTTGCATTTCTTTTCTCTTTTAAAGCAAAAAAAATATATGTGATATATGCATATAATAAAAATACACTATAATATTTCCATTTGCACTTTTCTTGCACTTTAAACAATTTTCATGAGTAATAATAATGAAAAGCATAAAAATATGATTCTTCCTTGTTCTTTCTCTCCTCTCCCTTCTCATTTTCGATTTTTTTTACTTTCCTTTTCAAACTCTTTAATTCTCCTCTTAAAATAATAAAACGGTAGAGGGTATACATGTTAAGCTGGATAGCTCCATCTATACCCAAGCTATTTAATTGTTTTATTCAAGAGAATTGAAGAATAAAAAAAAATATATATATATATATAAATACATGTGAAAGGGCAAATATAGGTTGAGCTGGATAGCTCCCTTATTTATCCCTATTAAATGAGGCCTATGTTGCATATTAAAGAAGATTTAGCTTCCTTATGTGAAAATTCATCAATGTGTACTAGTTTACACCATATAAGGGAATTAAGTCGATTATTATGCAAATAGTGAGGGAAAGAGGGTTCAAGGTGTAAATAGACTCAAGCTCTATGTCATTCACACCTTTTACCTAGTGAAGTCCCAATGATATGCCTTTCAAAAATAGTGCAAGAACTTCCAAAACATGATTTTACCGAAAAGCAGGGACCTTTCTGCATAAAAACAAGTTCTTGACAAATTTCTAATGTTTTAAGTTGGAACAATGATTTTTGAAGTGATTCTTGGAGCTTCCTCTTGATTGTTGGTTGATTGTGGGTACCAAATAATAGTTTAAAAGCTATGAAAAATCATGTAAAAAGAAAGATAAATCATGAATTCAGTTGTAAATGCTCTAAAATGTTCCTAGGAATAAGACCTCAGTCATAAAGCATGAGTTATGTACCATTAGTATAAGAAAAGACACTCAAAGGTGCCAAAAGGACCTCCCCTGATAAAAGGCACAATATGGAATGATATAGGGACCCAAATGAAAAACAAACATCACCATCAGGTAGAGGACATCAAGACACCCAAAATTGACACAAGTTGCATATTTTTCTGATTTTATTTCGATTTATTATGAATTTTTGAAGTTCAGCTTTGAAAAACAAGAAAATTCAGCATTCTGAAAAGAAAGGGGACCTGCTGGTAAATTGAGCACAACAAATGTTTTAAGGACCAAATAAAAAAAAAATACTACAGTTGGATAGAAAATTTAAAAATACACAAAATAGACATAAGTTTTACATTGTTCTGATTTTATTCCTATTTTCTATGAATTTTTAAAGTTCCAGCTTTTAATCAAACAGAAAATCCAGCAATAAAAACTGAAAAATGACTTCAATGCCCCATCTGATCTTTATAAATACACTAAAAATAGAAATAAAATTCTAAAAATCATGAAAATTCATACAACTAAACTTTGACCCTTCCTTCATGATCCCATGATGAAATCATGCATACCTTTTAATCAAAATTAATAAAAGAAGATAAATTCAAAAATTGGCAGTATATGAATTCCATGTTACCCATGAACCCGAAAACAATTCAAAATTAAACTGAATCTTCTGCAATCTTCAGCAAGCTTCTACAAGCTTACAAGGATTCGTCTAAGTCTCTAAAATCATATCCAGATTTGAATCTGGTATCGAACCGGTACCATATCAGAAAGCCCGAATCTCAATCATGACCAATGTTTAAATAAATCAAAAATCAATGCCCCTGTCCTCTCTTATGCGATAAAGCAATGATATATAGTCGAACAATTGAAGAAGATGACCGGGATAATGCAAAGAATTTGAGTTAATTTTCAATTCGGACGCCGAGCTCACTTCAGCCAACGACCACCTCTTCTAGTTGCCGACGATCGCCGACAAATGGTGGTATAGACTCGGGAGACTGAGGCGATCTCAGCCATATTCTCCTCCACCTCGGCCGTGACCGGAAAGTTACCGGAGCTTCAACCCTTGATAATCGGAGAAGAACCCTAGTAGCTGTTAGACCCGACCCACTATCCAGTTGCGCGACTTTTAAAGCGAGGCTAACCATCGATCTCGGCGCCAAATGGAAATGTTTAAAATGAAACCCGAATCTCAAAGCACAGGAAGATCCAAAGGCTCAATCAAATAATTTCTTGCCAATGGGGCCCATCTGTAAGGTTTAAATGAAATCTCTTTGCGCGAATCCTAAAGCTCATCAACCAAGTTAGTTGATCTGCACAGATCTTGAGGCATGACTCAAACCTTAAGGTCTCCAGTGCACATCTCAAAGCCCATGATCAAAATCCAAAGGTCCAGCACAGATCATAAAGCCTGGAACACCCATCTTAAAGCCCAATACTCGAATCTCCAAGCCCAATTAATAAATAAGATTTCTAAAGCAATGTTCTTTTCGCTAAGGTCCCTCTGACTTTTGATAATTATAGCGAAGCCCTTGTAAACTCATAATCAGACCCCTGTCAGCCCAAAATTCTCTCAAACAAGTCCTTGAAGGCCTGATTTTCACATAAGACCTCACATAAAGTCCAAATTACAAACCCATGTCCTCTCAGCTTTGTAAATAAGTCCTTGAAAGAATATAAATATTCACAGATAGGTCCTTTTTAGTCCTTTCTAAGCATAACTTTTTCATCTTAAGTCCGAATCAACTCAAACCACCTCCAAATGAACCCAAATCAAATTCTTCATCTTTCTAAATCAAAATTGAACATGTACAAACATCAGCCAAACCCTGAAATGACCAAAATACCCTTTTCTTCATATTTAAATCATTTCCTCTTAATTAAAATATAAATAAAGCATGAATGTATTTTCCCAAATGTAAATATGTTCATAAAATAAATAAAAAGGTATAATAAATGTATTTTAATAACATTCATCGCATCTTGTGCATACATATTAATTAAATACCTAAAACAATGAGAATCAAAGAAACACCAAAAGACCAAGTACATGAGTCATCTCCTTTTTTAGCCCTTTTATTTAATTCACAACAAGTAGGCTTCAAATCCCGGAATGAACGAGGTATTCAGTATGGCTTGGAAGGGTCATCTGATGTAATTAACAGCGGGGGCTTGCGCCCGCTGGGAGTTAAACGTCCCCACAATCATTAAACTCTCTCGATGGACCGATTATGAATCGTAGGTCTGTCGAGGGTGAACCGGAAGGAATAGCAGAAAGAAAGAAATGAATGTTTCAAGTTCAATGTTCTTTAATCAATCGAGAGCATTGAACCATGAGACATTTAAATACATATGCACACACCTTCCATACCAGCTGTGCAACTTTCTGCGCCCTACAAGACCGTATCACCTGATACGGACTGTAACCGAAGGTGCCTCTTGGGGAATAACTGCTGACAGCTATATCCAGATCAGTTTCTTAGCCTCTACTCAAACTCCAGACGTCCCTCCACTCCTATATAAGGCCCCTGGGCAGAAGAAGAAGTCATCTTTGTAATTAGAGTTAGATTTGATTAAAGATAGAAGAGAGGAGTGATTGTAACTATGCCGTTCCGTGACTAAGTTTCTTTCTCAGGGAGTAGGCAGTTGTCCACACAAAAGCGTATGCACAAAGTTTCAGTATAGCAAGCTATACCTTTTAAACTTTGGTACACCTTTCGATTCGGATTGCAAGTGTACAATCCTATCGAGTAGTATATTCAGGTATCGATTCACAGGACGGTTTGACAATTACTGGACTCTACTTAGATTTATAAAATACTAGAAGTTCTGCAAAGGTTGTTGTTGGTTGTTTAATTTCCTAACAGATGTAATAAGAAGATTTAAAACAGTAAAGTGGTTTTAATCAAAGGTAAAAGGCATTTCCAGGGTTATGACTTCATCTCAGTTTTGCCTCAAGTTGTCCGATTCGTGTCATTTCCTACACGGTCCGTGTTGACCTCAAGTGAATGCAGCAGTTACTGTCTCTTTGTATTGTTCCTTTGTGTCGGGTTCTACTGACCAAACCTAATGTTCCTAAACCTCAACTGTCATTTGTTGGTTCGTTAACTTGGTTTGGAATTGCAATATCTGCCCTCGTCGGGTTCTAGACCTCAACTGTCGTATATTGGTCCGAAGTACCTAGTTGCTTGTTTGGTATACTAAAGGTAACCTCTATCCATCGATAGAGGAAATGTTCACCTGTCGGCTACTACTTGGTTTCACCTTTCGGATCACTAATCCTACCTCATGTACTTAGTTTGGTTGAGAGATCATAAGGGCCAAAGTACCTTCTAGATGTGGCCATTCATCTAGTGGTAAACCAATATAAATCAAATAATTTAATCTAAGCAATTAAAATACTACTCAATCAATCAAACATAAATTTCAATACAAAGATCCAATAACTAGCATGCAAAATAAAACATTCGATTACATCAAAACCCTAGAAACTAAGAAGTCTACTCAAACATAGTTCTAAAATAGATAAAAGAGATGATAAAGATAGTGCTCATGGCAGAATTCGAAGTAGTAAGAAGATCCGTCGCAAATCTCTCGATTTTCGCCTCTCTTCTTCTTCTCCAAGCCAAGCCGTCAAGCACCAACCCTAGGTCTCCTCCCTCAGATCCAGAATGACTTTCTCTGGCGAGAAATCCAGCTTATATCCTTAATTCGTCGACCTTCCTTCATTAGCCTTGTTTCTAGATTTCTGGATCTGTTTTCGGAAATGCTTGACACGGGCCGTGTCAGATCTGTCCGGCCCGTGTTACCTGTGCTTCTTCAGTGATCGAGTCAGCAGCTGTCTGTGGTCGAGTCAGTGGTCGAGTCGAGGTTGACACGGCCCGTGTAGAATGTGACACGGACCGTGTAGAGACTTCTTAATTCCAGATTTCTCCTCAATTTCGCCCGAATCCTGCAAAATAAGAATAAACTTGCAGCAGTACCACATTCTAAAGATATCCAATGAAATATAACTGATTTAATGGATTTAAACACAGGTTTGGTATAATTTTAAGGTCGGAGTTATATGTCAAATAACGAGACATCAAATTCCCCCAAGCTTAAATCTTGCTTGTCCTCAAGCAAAGATTCATACTTAGGTACCGGGTTGGACTCTGATCTTACCTAAATGCAAGTTAAGTTCCTAAATGTGAAAATTTACATGAGTTGCTTTAATCAAAAACCTCGAGAATTCTTTTGGTATAATTTGGATTTTCCTTGATCAATTTTGATTCACCACACAAATTGACTAATCAAACTTCAAATTCTGAAATGTTTTTAATACTTGCAAAGCTAATTACCCGAATTGATCAATTTTTCATTCTTTTACTGAAACTATGCCCTCGTTTGTGGTGATTTTTCCTTTTCCATTATTTTTGTTGACTGATTATAGTTGAAGCTAGTTTATTGGAATCTTAGATTATTATTGTAGTCTATACTTTGGTGCTTGGTGCTGTTTTGGTTCCAGTTGGTCGGATCTGGGGATAACTCGATTGGAACTGAATACCGCACTGAGAGATTTTCAATCTCATCTTTGCACTTTGTGGGTTCCAGGTACAAAACACAAGATAAGGAAATACAATTTCGAACTTGAAGACTGCGGGACTTGCAACAAAGAAAAGTAAGCTATGTCATTGGTAATGTATATGTAAATATGGGATTTTGTAAAATGGTAGAAATCGCCTTGCGCTGATGAGCGCGGCGGGTTGTCGGCCCCGTTGTCAGGGTGTGACAGTTTTCACTGTTAGGATGACAGTCATGCCCAATTTGCGAAAAAACATCTAGAGAAAAAAATTTGTTGGGATGACAAACGTCTAGAGAAAAAAATTTGTGAAGGACAAATGAAAAAATGTTTTTGAATAAATAACTAAATTAGTGCATCTTGGATAGACTTCATTAATTGAATTTGAATGTGTAATGTACATTTGATATCTAAACATAATTTCAGAAAGATCCTGGTTGGAACTAAAAACCCGCAAATAGAGTTTGCTCGAGCTCTCACCCATACCTCATTATTTGTGTGGGTTCCAGGTGCTAAAGACAACAGGGCCAAACAAGCTGAGTAAATCAGAAAGACAACGTGAGGATAATTATTATATTGCCACTTAGTTTATTAATTTTGTTTGTTTGAATACATAGAGTGAACATGGCTATAGCACATTTATATAATAGCCGTGTTCATTTATGTATGTCCTTTGTATCAAAATTAATACATTATGTGTGATATTTATATAAGTTGTGGCAGTAAATATATTTTGTTGATGATGTGTGAAGTATGCTCACGCCTAACATAGAAATATGTGGCGGATTGTCATCCAGGGACGGATCCTTACAATGTTATGGAACACAAAAACCTGCCTTGTGTACAACCTATGACAGAGAGACAGATTTGCACTTAATCTTCCAATGTGCATATGCTAAAAGGGTCTGGACAGAGGTCTCACAACTTCTGGATAGACAGTTGCTAATTAACACTGGAAGTCTCCGTTCAAGAAACCTAGGACAAGTCGTGGAGGTGTGCTAAGAGGTCTGCCAGTACCGTAAAAGAACTTTGGGCATCATGTTTCCTAGCAACGTGTTGGCATAAATGGAAGTAAAGGAATGTACATATTTTTGGGGGAAATGAGATTCCGCCAGAATTTCTTGCGGTAAGAGTGTTTCAAAAGGCGAAATTGTGGCACACATGGTGTTGGAGTTAAATTAAACAGGCGAGATGGAAATAAATAGATCTATGTATAGGTCTGCAAACTTTGTTCTGTCGAATTCCCTGTAGCGTTTGTATTGACTCATGTACTTTATTTAAATTTCAATAAAATCACCTTGGCAGCAACTGCCAAAGCCGAATTTCTCAAAAAAGATTATACATGCACTGTAACCGGTGCTGAAAATAACCTTCAAAATTGAATAATAAAAGAAAAAAAGTAAATGAAACCAAAGATATATATATATATATTTAGTGCAGAATTACACGGTACTTTTGAATAAAACTTCATAGGAAATCATAAAAACAAAAGACAGACAAGATAGAACACTAAAAGGAATGACAAACAAGGAAGAAAAAAAACGATTAAAAAAACAACTCCTTCCTAACATACATGGTAGCACCACTTTTCTCTTGTTCAGTTTAGAAGACCCGAATAGTACAGTGAAAGTTAAAGCATCATGAGCTCGGGGGAAATTTATAGGCATAAACTGTATAGAAAGTTTGTACACATGTAAGAACTAGAAGTATGAAAGCAGCAACGACAGAAATTGCTTTCCACGGACTGCTAAAGTATTCACGAATCAATTTTGCTCGCTGCCTCTTCCACCTTGATTGGTCCCAGTTTGATTCAATGTATCTGTTCACTTTCATGTATAATTTCGCCAAATAGTGATCTCTCTCAAAAATATCAACTTCAGTGAACTGGTTGATGAACTGAGTCACCTCCTTTTCACTGCCTAGCCAGTTCTCAACGATTCCGCACTCTTGTAATATTCTCACATCATATACTGTGTTGACTAGATTATCCCAAAATATTACAAATCTTGTAAAGGGTGAATCCTTTTTTCCATATTTGGAATGTTCAAATGCTACAAGGTTAGCTAAAATAGGCTTATTCTCAGCGGTGATTGCTAGTCTAGGGATTTGTAAGACACCATGTTCAAATGATATGTCGAGCATATGTTTCGGCTTGCTCTTTGGTTTGAATTTCAGGCCCTTTTTTTTGAGCTCAGTGGCAGAAGGGATCACCATCGAGGATATATTCCCGGTAGAATTCCGCAATGCCACCGGCCTTGAACAAAACCAATGAAGCAAACCTTTGATAATTCTATTGGCGCTGGTAAGATCAAATGATTTGGAACTCTTATTATCTGGTTTCTCGGGGTTGGGCACTAAATAGTGGTAGCAGAGATGGACCAAATGATGAATTGTAGCTGGAGGGTTTGGAATTATGGGGTTTTTGCAGTCCTCTGTTAGTCCTCGGGCCAAAAAAGTAGAAGCAATGAAGTTAACAAAAATCATTTTATCTTTTTTTATACCAATCTCATACAACTTCTCAACTATAAAGAAGGGAATTTGGTTTTCTAGAAGTAGCAAATCACGATATATGACACGAGAATAACTCACATTTTCTTCTATCAATTTTAAGAAGTACTCGAGCACGAAGCATCCTTCAAGCAGCATCATCTCGACAAATGCATTGCTGCCAAGATCAACCATCTCACTATAACACCTCCGTGTTCTCTCTTGTAGCAACTTCATCTCTGAAATACAGAGATCCAAACTTATGTTGTCCCCACGGGACAAGAAATCCTTCAAGAACCGCCATTTTTGCTCCTCCATGGCTCGGAGGTGCTCTTTATCACGGTGAAATGGGCCGATGGAGATGACAGTGGGCTCGAAGAGTTTCTTCTTGCTTTGGGAAATGTTATGTGGTTTGCGAAAGATGGTGAAGTCGTTTGCCTCATTTGTATTGCCCAATAATGTGTCGAGTTTAGGTTGCATTGATTGTGACAGAGGAGAGGCTTCGACATCTTCAATGTCTTTCTGGGCTTTTTTCATTATTATTTTTTGGTGAATCGAAGAGTTTTGGTTCAACTTCAACAAAACGACCTTTAACATTTGTATTTATATTGATCGTGATAGAGCTTGGAGAGTGACATGACATGTGATTCTCATGTGAAGGTAATCAGATTTAATTTATTATGCATTTATTCCATGGCCAATGATAGAGCTTGGATAGAGCTTGCAGAGTGACAGGACATGTGATTCTCATGTGAAGGTAATTAATCAGATTTAATTTAATATACATTTATTCACTGCCTCCTCCATAAGTGCGGGATTGGTTATAGAGCGACATGAATTGAAAATAAAAATGTTACTTTTCAACAGAGCCCTTGCAATATCGAAAAATCTTGCCTGAAATAGCTAAATTTCACAAGTGCGGGATTGGTCTAACAGTGAGCCACAAATTGCACAAGGAATGAAGAGAAAGTTGTCTTCCTAAATTCATAGCTAAATTTTTTTCTTAACTAGTTTTTGGAGAATGTGGTTGTGGAACTAAATTTCTTTCATTATATATTTTTGCTTACTTTCTACTGCTTTTAGTAAAAGCAATTTAATATACATTTATCATTATTTTATAATCCACAAAGAAATGGTTCATTATGACCTGCACTGGAACTAGAGGCCTCCGAGTAGGCCTGTTATCTCAATCAAGACTAAGAAAAAAAAATTAAATCAAACCTTGGAAGTGTTTTCAAAATTGAGACGTTTATAATGGATTTGTAATTAATAAATTGTCCCTTTGCAATTAATGATGTTGAACTACCCTCCTCTCTTATTGAGTGTTGACTCTTTTAAGTCTTCTTGATACTAATATTACATATAGGCCCATCTATTATTTATTGATTGCAATAACATATTTGCAGAAGATAGATCATATATCTTCTACATAATATATGAGGAGAAAGGTGGAGTCATGTTTTTCTTTACTAAATATATATGATCTATCTTCTACATAATATGTTATTGCAATCAATAAAGAATACATGGGCCAATATTTAATATTTGTCCATGTCAGCCAATACATAGCATGTGCGTTTTTATTAGTTTATAACATTTGTCCTTGTTAAGATGGTTCGTCAGTTAATGGATGGAGGACATGTCTGTACTAGACTTAGTATCAAGAAGACTTGGAGTCAACACTCAATACGAGAGGAGTGTAGTTCAACATTATTGCAAAGGGACAATTATTGGTGTCAGCTTGCTCTGCGTACAGGTATTCAGTGCCTCACTACTACAGAAAATTTGACTGTACACTGTAATCTAAAAAATTAAAAGAATTATATATTTACATGCTAACAACTACATTACTTTCATTATAAGCAATATAAAATAGTTTGATCTAATTTAATAATGTATTCGAAGTTGATATATTAGTCAACAAAGTAAAGTTATGCGTATTATAATTTCTATGTACCATGCAAACGCAATCAGCATGAAACTGACAACAGTTTTTGCTTGTGTTAAATAGTTTGTATTTCTTAATTATGAAAGAAATTGTCCATACATATAATATCTTAGAATTCCTATATCTAACTTGCTATTTTCAGAAATCCCACATCTATAATAATTTTGGAAATACAATTATTTCTCTTTCAAAATTATTGTATAATGATCTGGTGTAAAAATAAAATCATTACAAATAAACTATGCACATTTATATATGATCTCAAAATTTAGTCAATGTTGGACTTATTCTTCTTGTATAGATGAGATGAATATTTAGGAAATAATTTAAACTCAACTTGATATGTATAGTGAGGTATAAAGACAGCTTAAATATTTTTTCTATCCTATAAAAATGATTTACTGCAGCCAATAAAAAAATGCGAGCTTATATGCAAAATTTGATATTAATTGTATTTTTCCGTTTCAAAACTAATGTTAGACTTATTTTGCTATCAAAATGAAATATATATACTACGGAATGAAGTAAAGCAATGAATTTCCATATCATCAAATGGGAAAGATAAAGGAAAGAATAAAACATATGGGTGTCCACATTACGAAAAGCAGAAGTATTTCACCATTTCCTTGTCTTGCCATTATGCTCCACCTCTTTCGAATAATTAAATCTTCAAATTTACAAAAGAGAAAAGAAAATCAAAAGGAAAAGGTACCCCAGAAACGAAAGGAATATAAGTAATGAAAGGAATTTAGTTGCCAAACCACATTCTCCAACTAATGTTAGACTTTATAAGGGCACGCCAAAAAACTGTAGCGCTGAATTATTCTGAGGAAATTAGACATTACTTTGTCCCTAGTAGAAATTAATTAGTCAATTGATTTTTTCATGCTTATAAAATTTACAATATATTATGAAAAAAGACAAAAAGAAATTATTAACAAATGTTTAAGGCTACAAATGGAATGAAATTGCAAACCATAGAGTACATGCAGCATAGGCAAAATCTATCACAAAAGCCGTAGCTATTTTGAATGATATTAATTGATTAACAAGGGCGCGCCAGGACTGTACAATAATTTGATATGTTTGTAATCCAGTCTATTTAATTTGAAAGTGGTATGTTTTTTATTTAAACTAGTTATTTGGAACCAAGTCGTTAAATGACCACGGACTAAGCTATATACTTGATTCCATTTTTTTCTCTATTTTGTTAGCGTTGCAAATGAACAGACTGTCTGATGGATGTGATGTAGTTTTAATCATGCTATTTTCAGAAATCCTACATATACAAGAAATTTTTACCACAAGAATTATTCAAGTACATTATTTATTTAAGCCCCAGAAAATTCAAGAAAACAATGATTGTATAAAGTAACAAATGACTAGTTGCTCAAGCAATGAATTTCCATATCATCAAAGAGGAAAGATAAAGTAAAGAATAAAACATATGGGTGTCCACAGTACGAAAAACAAAAGTATTTCACCATTCCTTGTCTTGCCATTATGCTCCACCTCTTTCGAATAATTAAATCTTCAAATTTACAAAAGAGAAAAGAAAATCAAAAGAAAAAGGTACGACAAAACGAAAAGAATAAGTAATCTTTGATCCTAGCAATATTATTGAATTATGGTTACTTATTTATTGGGATAGCATGTCTTTGAGATTGTCATTGTTTCTAAAGTACAGTAAATAAAAGAAAAGGAATTACAAGATTTAGGTAGAATTGAAAACTAAAAATTTATTATCAAATGTTTTTCTTATACCACAAAAACAACACCCTGGTTTTATATATATGAATCGGACAATTATTATTATTCGCTATTGGGCTAATGGGCATACTGTATTGTCCTTATCTTTGAATATTTTTCATTTTCAGAACCGTTCAATGCCGCTCCATGCGTGAATTAAAGAGTAGTTTGGGCTGGACTGGGTCTTTATTGGGCTAATGGGCCATTGCATAGATGCCTAGGTCAATAGAACACTTCTAAAATGGGCTTACTTTCCAAGCAAACCTTTTCTTTCTGTGTCAACTAAGTTAAAACTTGAAATTTATCAAAAAGTGTTGTTTAATGTTCAGAGAATAAAATTGAATTTCTGAATTTTCCATGACAGCTGGTTTCTATTGCCTCATTCTAACCATTTTGAATAAATGGTGAAACTCAGGCGTCATCATTTTTCTTCACCATTTTCTGGGTTTTCTTCTGTTGTTTTGATTTGGTGTCCACTTTAGCACTCTTATATCCATTCATGGGACATGCTATTGCAGGAATTAGTCCAAATTACTCTTAATTAGTACCTTTTTGCGATGACAAGTGGGGATATTTGTTCCAGTTTAGTCAAATTATTACCAATTGCAAGTGACTGGGATGCTTTTTCACGAGTAGTGAGAGGTATTAATTATTATGGTAAAGTATCTTAATTAGGACCCAATAAGTTTAATTCGAGTTTTATTTTTTGTACCAGCGTAATTTTGGTGCATAGTTCCTTTTGATTCACATTAGGACTAGTTAACTTGATATTCTGAATTAACTATGTTAATTTAAAGGATGATATTGCCACATCTTGATTTATTTTCCAAAATGCAGTGCTTGTGTAAAATTGGCCCTGATTTACTTTTTTCACTCCTGCAGTGAAATATATAAATGAAATCACAAAGATATGTATTATAAGAGCCACAACAGATGATCACCAAAAAATTTGGGCAGCTATAACCATGGTGCACACTATTAGACTCGACTGGTAAGACTTTTATCAACATTGTTGTACTGGTACAATAACAATGTAATATTAATACCACTTAATTTTAGACATATTAATCATCTGCTTTTTATCAAAATGCTTTATCCAGCTGTGTGGTTTTTCATTGTGTGTGGCCCTAGAATTATTTTTTTTTTCTTTCTAAATTTTCAAAAGTTCAATTTTCTGTGTCTCACATCTTTCAGTCTCTCTTTCAATTTTCTTATGCTGCAAAGGGTATGCAGGAGAAAGGCCTTAGAATGCGACGAAACAAAAATTGAGATAATAGAAGCATTACAAAACTGATGTCACAATTTTAATGTAATACAGTTAGACTTATTTTCAGAAAGCTGTTGATGACTATTTGCTGCTTTGCATCTTATTGTTTCTCTTTTATACTTGGTAAAGATTTTCTGATAGCAAACTAATTTCTTTCTAGATGTGCTATATCTACGAAAATTGCTATTATCCATGGATGATTTCTGGAGATTTTAACTAACAAACACAATTTGTTAAAATCAACTGCTACAGATATAGATATAATAGAATGTACCTTAAAAATTACATGTGTTAAAATTATTCAAAAACTAAAATGACCATAAAGACGCACGTAACATCATTAGTGTTTTAATATCTTCCTAGCGATGTCTATTTTTACGAGCACTACACAATGCCATGCCCCTAAAGAAAGTGTGACGAGTCATGGACAAAACATTATACAAAACATATTAAATTTTTTTTTGATGGATATTACAGCTTGTCAAAGCGTTATACAAAACATAGAAGAAAGTGTCCTTTTTAAAATTATATTCAAAGTGAAAGATAAGTCATGGGTCAATTGGATTAAATTCTCATATCCGAAAATCAAGAATGATTTTTAAATAGCATGATTATCATATTACGTTTTTTTCATAAATACTATTATAATTAATTAGAATTTCATATTAACATTGATAGAACAATATTTTAAATGATGATTATTGATAGAAATTTAGTATGGTAAATTTTCTTTAAATTTTATTTTTGTTGTTCTCAAATTTCTCCTTCAAAGATCTTTAAAATTTGGATTCACGCCGAACACGAAAGTCAGTAGGATTTTCTGTTATGATTGCAATCGATCCAAATTCATTTTGATTGGATTTTCCAGTGAAAAATTATGATTAAATTAGTCCACAGAGGTCTGCAGTTTCGAATCAAAACTGTTTTCTAACTTTAACCAATTAATTGTCAATTTCCAAATTTTTTTCAATAAATTATTTAATTTCAAATTTAATAATTTAATGAATTTAAATTTATGATAAATAAAGATATAAAAGTATTAAATAGTAAAAGTATTTATTATTTAGAAACGATATTAATTAAAGTTAGTAACTAAATAACTTAGATTTATGGTGCGGTGTATTTATCTCGGATATTTGTTAAATTACATTACTGTTTTGGTTAAGTATTTATTTTATTTGTTAGATGAATTAATTATGCATATTGAAATCGATCAAAACATCTATGTATAGGTGTGCAAACTTTGTTTTGTCCAATTCCCTGTAGTGTTTGTATTGACTCATGTACTTTATTTAAATTTAAATAAAATCATGTTGCTGCAAGTTTCTCAAAAAGACAAGGGTGGGGTTTTTGTCCAAACGGCTTTGGACAAAGTCTCATCCAAAGTCAAAGCTAAACTGTCCGATCTATATCAAAATTCACACATTAAAATTTATTAAGATTTAAATATGCTTGCACGAATCTCAATACAAATTAGACGTTTAAGCTTGACTTTGGATGAGGTTTTGTCCAAAACTGCTTGGACAAAACCCAATCCCAAAAGACAATACATGGCCTGTAACCGTTGCTGAAAATAACCTTGAAAATTGAATATTAAAAAAAGAAACAAAGTAAAGGAAACCAATGATATATATATAGTGCAGAGTTAAAAGGTGCTTTTGAATAAAACTTCGTAGCAAAATCATAATAAACTAAAGAGAGACAAGACAGAACACTAAAAGGAATGACAAACAAGGAAGAAAAAATAAAACGATTGGAAAAATAACTCCATAACATACATGGTAACGCCACTTTTCTCTTGTTCAGTTTAGAAGCCCCGAATAGTACTGTGAAAGTTAAAGCATCATGAGCTCGGGGGAAATTTATAGTCATAAACTGCATAGAAAGATTGTAGACATGTAAGACCTAGAAGTATCAAAGCAGCCACGAGAGAAATTGCTGTCCACGGACTGCTAAAGTAATCACGAATCAATTTTGCTCGATGCCTGTTCCAGCTTGATTCACTGAATCTGTTCACTTCCGTGTATAATTCCGCCAAATAGTGATTGCTCCCCCAAGAACAACCTTCGGTGACCTGGTTGAGGAAATCAGCAAACTCCTCTTCACTGCCTAGCCAATTCTCAATGATTCTGCACTCTTGTAATATTGTCACATCATTTCGTGTGTTGACCAGATTATCCAAAGTTACTACAAACCTTGTAAAGGGTGACTGCTCTTTGCCATATTTGGAATGTTCAAATGCCATAAGGTTTGCAAAAATAGGCTTAGTTTTATCGCTGATTTCTAGTCTAGGGATTTTCAAGACACCATATTCAAATGATATGTCGAGCATATGTTTCGGGTTGCTCTTTGGTGTGAATTTCACGCCCTTTTGTTTGAGCTCAGTGGCAGAAGGGATCACCATCAAGGATATATTCCTCGTAGAATTCGAATGAGGAAATCTTCTTGTGAGCAAACCTTTGATTCTATTGGTGCTGAACATTCCGGTAAGATGAGATGATTTGGAACTCAATACAACTGCTTTCTCTGGGTTGGGCACTAAACAGTGGTAACAGAGATGGACCAAATGATGAATTTCAGATGGAGGGTCTATGGAGTCTATGGAGTCTAGGGCTTCAATGGTTTGTATTAAGGTCAAACAAATATAAGCAATTTCTTTAACAAAAACCATTCTATCTAGTGCTTTATTAAAATTACCAATCTCGTACAACTTCTCAACTATAAAGAAGGGAATTTGGTTCTCTAGAAGTAGCAACTCAGACGGTATGAAATAGAATTCCAGCCAACCTCATTCAAAGAAAAGGAACTGGTTTCTGTAGTTCTTATGAAGTACTCGAGCACAAAGCATCCGTCAAGCAGCATCATCTTGACAAATGCAGTTGCTGTCAAGATCATCAAACATCTCACTATAGCACCTCCGTGTTCTCATTTCTAGCAACTTCATCTCTGATATACAGAGATCCAAACTTATGTTGTCCTCACGGGACAAGAAATCCCGCAAGAACCGCCTTTTTTGCTCCTCCATGGCTCGGAGGTGCTTTTTACCATGGTGGAATGGACCAATGGAGATGACAGAGGGCGCGAAGAGATTCTCCTTGCTTTGGGAAATGTTATGTGGTGTGCGAAAGATGATGAAGTCCTCTGCCTCGTTCTCATTGCACCATAATGTGTCGAGTTCACGTTGCAGAGAGGCTTCAAGATCTACAACTGTCGGGGCTTCTGCCAGAGGAGAGGATTCTGACAGTGGAAAGGGTTCAAGTTGCATTGATTCAGACAGAGGAGAGGCTTTGACATCTACAACTATCTGGGCTTCTTCCATTAATGTTTCTTCGTGAATGGAAGATTTTTGGTTGAGCTTGAACGTATAACAACGACCTCTAACATTTGTATTTATATTGATCGTTAGTGTGGCCCCATCAGGCTGAGCTGGAAGATAGAGCTTGGAGAATGATAGGCCCTTCATCCTCTTCTAGTTATTGTGCATACATAACCTTGAACCTTCATGCATAACCTTCAGGCTGAGCTTGGAGAATGGTAGGACCTTCACCAGCTCTCTTCTAATTATTGTTCCTACATAACCTTGAAAATAAATGCTACTTTTCAACAGAGCCCTTGCATTATTGAAAACTCTTTCCTGAAATAAAGGTTTAACAGTGAGCTACGAATTGCACAATGAATTCAGAGAAATTTAAGTCTTCCTAAATTCCATAACTAAATTTTGACGAAAAAGTAAAGGACCAGCTCCGTAAAAAAAAAAAAAAATGTTCCAATGCTGATGCTTCTTTTAATTATCTTAAAAAGTATATGATATTCTGATATAAATTTTGTAAATAAATTAACCAGTCTCTTAATTTCAAAATATAATGCAAAAATACTGATGAACGACGTCAACTATTATTTGTGTAATCTTATTATTTCATGCACCTGAGAGAAATAATTGAATTTCCAAATCACTGTTTTTCATAATACAAAAACTAAAAATAGTGATTTTAAATATCCATAAAAAATAGTAAACAATTTCAAAAGAATGTAAAGTTTTGTCTCGAAGCACATTTAAATAAGATCGACTATTTGAACTTTGAAAATTATAAAAACGAATTGTTAGCACCAAGACTTTGGTCATACCACTTTGATCTTTTAATGTTGATATTATACCATTGAAAACATTTTAAGTGCGATATAATAAATAAAAGGTTAAATTGAAACAGTAAATAATTGAACAAACATATGTTGTCACGTATATTACAGATATCTTGTTAATTAAATAAACATAACAATTAATATATTATAAAACAACATATAAAAAATGACAGCTGTTATCAATGTGTAATTAGATATTTTGTTTTAACAAGTCTTAAACTTTAATTGTTTAAATGAAAATGTAGTTAATACATCTTAGTTGTCATTATCATCTTGATAGTTGATATAATGTATAATATCAATTATAAATTACATAAGTTGTTTTTGGTTGGATCCACCTAATTTGGATCACAATGTCATGAAAAAGAATTAAACCCCATTAGGGCCTTGTAAAACCCCATTACCGGTATCACAGTAACATCCCCGAGACTATAATAAACTTCATTAGGGCTTTGTAATACCTCACCACCGATGTAAATGGATACCATAAGACTCATTTTGAACCAAATACACAAAAATCTAAAATTATAAAATTAACTAAATTAATTATTAACCTACTGAAAAATAAAAATAAAATTGAAAAGGTAAAAAACTTACAGATCAGAAGTGCTCTTGTCCTAGGAGAGAGAATGGGTGAAGGTGAGAAATGAAATCCTGCCTCTGGGAACGCTTATATAAAATAATAGGGGCTGCAACGACAAATGGAGGCCCCAAAAAATTGGACTGCCAAGTGTCATTGCGGCCTGATATATTTCAAATTCTCAAAAGGAAGTGATTTTTGTATTTATTTATTTTTGGAATATGGTATTAATAAAAATTTTGATTTTGTCGACTATGTTGTCATGGAGAAAATTTACAAAATTTACAAGGGAAATACCAGATCAAGGCTCTAAAAATAAAGTCAAAAAGTAAGGTCTTGTCTTTGAAGAAGCCAAGAGGCAATTACACTCCGCTAATCGAATCCATTAAGTAGCTAGCTAGACTAAATAGCTAGAATATCAAGCACAACAAACGAAAAAAAAAAAAAAAAACGAGAGATATACGTCAGGATGTATTATCCAATTTCTATAATTTAGAAAATAACATTAAGTAGACTGTCCGTGAGTATTATTTATATGTGAAAGATCCAAATTTGAAATCAAACTCTAAGTATATATACGTTAAAAAGAAATATCATGACTTAAGTCTTTTCTTTCACTCAAAAGAACAAGTTCATATAAAATTTAATGTGAAATTGAAAGGTAAAGTACTTTATTATTTTTGCAATATTTAGAAGCATATGTTGGTTAATTAAGACCTACGACAATACACATAACAAACAAAATAAATTTCAATATATAATCCTTAATTGTGTTTTAAGGTTAAAGTTCTTTCGCGCTGAGCTGGAAGATAGAGATTGGATTGTGATAGGACCTTCACCAGCTCTATTGATTAACGTCCCGAGTTGAAAATGATCTGCTAGCAGTTTTGTATATAATACATAAGACCTGACAAGTTCTTCAACCTAACCTTTTGGAGAATTTAATTATCATACACTATAGTCACTACTTCAATAACGCTAAGCACACACTGTACATTATACACGTTTTCTCAAAATTTATATTAAATCCGTGTTCAAAACAAGAAATTCACACTTCTAAAAATTTGCTCCAAAATTTATACACGGTTTTTATTAAAAAAACTGTGTAAATATGTTCCAACATTCATACACAGGTTTTTTTTAATAAGGAACCATGTACAATTGGACCCAATTGTACACGGTTCTCTATTAAAACCGTATATGAATGTTGTTGCGCATTATCAGATGCACGTATATGAATGCTCCAACAATTAATATGTATGAAAACATTTAATTATTAACTATTAATGACTAATTTCACTAATTTTCTTTTGAGTTAGTCATTGGTAACTCTTCAAAACGCATATTTGTCAGTACTACATATCAATATCTCTGTTTTCAAAGATCTCAGTCGATGTGAACTCTTCAATATGATATTCATGTGAATATGTACATGTAGATCAAATTTTACATTTGTATACATTTTTTCACTATTTTTTATGATAGGTCATTCAGTAGTAGTGAGTTTTTACCTATTTAAACGATAAGAAATAGTGTGGGTCTATTTCTCTCTCCTCGTCCCCTTTTATATATTACCATCTAAGCAGGCATTGCATACAATGCCTACGTAGAGTCTCTGAGATCACCGCAGACATTGCCTGCGTAAATGGTAATATTGGATTTTTTTCATAAATATATGGTAATCAAAATTTCAATATATTAAGATAGTAGATAAAAAAAATTCAGTAGATTGGAATGCTTGTACACAACTTAAAAGACTTCTTCTTAACCCAAGTAACTGTTATTTTTTCCTTGAAATGCCTCTTTAATTGCAATTGACTTCCAGCTCTCCTATAGGCTAATACGTTGGGAGACCAATTCTTAATTCCAAATATAATGCTCATAACCACTACTCGGTGAATAAACCGTTTACCAATTATTTTCAGTAACACTAAAAAAAATTGGGTCATTATTGATTTTTATTATATTACCTTTTCCTAATAATAAATTATAGATCATTTGGTGGAAACTTATATTATTAATAGTGAAACAAACAGACATTCGATGAAACAAAATTAAAAATTCATTTATAAAATTTAATTTAATTTTAATAATAATGATACAAAATACTAGATAAGTCCTTAAATATTTAATTTAAACCTTTTACTTATACTTGAAAACTTCAGGACTATTTTGTAAATGTTCATTTGATAACCTTAAATCAGCCGCCTCTGTTGATTCCCATCTAAATGAGCCACCTCTCTTCTGTCCTCATGTGCGGAAAAAAAAAAAAAGATTTCCATCACTTGTTTCCCTTCGCCAGTACATGCTCCTTTCTCTGATTCGTTGTGTCCTTCACCGATTCAAAAAGATGGTGAAATGATTAATTTTACTTGTTGAATTGTTTTTATTTTAATAAAAGTGGTCATATTCTACCGATTTTCATTAAGAAAATCACAAGGTTCTGTGAAAATGGTACCAAGCCGGTACCAGCCCACATAAGTTCTTACATCATGTCTAGAATTATTACAAGCACCAAAGTAGCTATAGATATTAACAAAAGAGCAAACTAAATGCGAAAACTAAATTTGCATGAAGGTCTTGCATGTACATCAATAGAAAATCTGATCATCAGATTGCGGGATACGTGTCTAGCTAGCAGGTCTTCGTCATTGGACTCTATTACATTGCTGTCATATCCAAATTCCTCTCTAAATCCTTTGCACCTAACACTAGTACAAAACAATTATTCATATAATTCCATAAAAAGAGAAAAAAAAGAGAGCATAAAACCATATGCCATTTTGCGACATCTCAATAGTTGTGAGGACCCATAGGATCCTCTCTAGTCCACACCAAACTAACTTATTAGTTGAATTAATATTAATGCCAATTCTTGTTGGAAAAGAATTTAATCCACTAGTTATACTAAAAAAATTCATATGATCATCTCGCCTTTTGGATTTCCAATAAGGTAATTAGACTTTTTTCATAATTTGAATTTACAATTATTTGTTACTTCGTTAAATTGTGAATGATTTATATCATGAGAATTAATATGTGCGCATAAGAATTGGTTTCTGTATGCAAAATATGTTTTGTTTCACAATGTAATTTACAACAACACATTAAACAATTTCAGATTGTGTGTTTTGAGTTCACCAGTTCAGAATTAATATGTTTTGTGATTGGAGTGTGAATTGCCATGATGGAATTCATGTATGGTTTTTGTCTTCATCTAAGAGACTAGCTAGCATGCGGTCGTCTTGTTATATATTCGAGCGTAAATCACATATATTTGTGGTATTTAATTTAATAAATTTAATAGTATTGAATTGTATAAAACTTGTTATAGAGACGCAATGTTAAATAACTGTCTATAAAGGTTTATAGTTGATTCAGTTTTGTTACTTTTTCTCTCTCTTTGTTTGACAAACCAAAAATAGATGTAAAGATATTGCTATATCACTCTTGAGAGGGTCAAGTATAACATTTTGCGTGCTAATTAATTTAACATCTCTTGCCCATATCTCCTACCATATATCATCACTCATGCTAATGTAGGTATGAGATCATTGAAAAACAAATTTCAACCGCTAGTTTGAGAGTTAGCTAAATAAATTGTTTAAAAAGACAGTCAAATAACATCAACATCTTCGGTAATTTTTTCTTTCAAGAAAGAATAAAATAAATAAATAAATCTCACACATGTTTGACAATGTATCTTACAGAGTATCAACCTTCCCCAGAGAAAGACAAACATGAGCTATTTTTAAACTGCTTAAATCTCTCGGGTGCAAATGGATTGGATAAGGATCGGATAGTGATAAAACTATATCCGTATCCACTTTTATTTTTCGGATACGGATACGGATCGGATATTAGGAGGATATATGCGGATACGGATCAGATATCGGATATACATAGATATATACATAAATATTTTCATAATATATATTAAACTAGAGGAGGGTTCAAATGCACTATGATTTTTTTGTGCTCCAATATGCTCCACATCCTTTATCTCAATTTTCAAAGTCTGAACAGTCGATGCGAACCGCTCAACATGATCTTCATAATAAAATATGCTTGGAGACCAAATTTTATATTTTTTTGAATTTTTTTACTATATTTTTAGATAGGTGCAAAATCACTATTTTAAAGAGATTCTGGTTCCGAAAAGGTGATATTGTACCTATGTAAAAAAAAGAGTAAAAAAATTCTAAAAAATATAAAATTTGGTCTTCAAGAATATTTTATTATGAAGATCATGTTGAGCGGTTCGGATCGACTGTTCAGACTTTGAAAACAGAGATACAGGATATGGAGCATATTGGAGCACAAAATTCATGGTGCATTTGAACCCTCCTCATTAAACTATATGGTTTATATCTACTATATATTTGAATACGGATAATTAAAATTCAAAACCATATCGGTATCGATATCCATACGGATATTCGGATATCGGAAATCCTTATCTAATTTTTGAATATGGATCCGGATACGAACGGATAATATCCGACCCGTTTGCAACCCTACATCTGATGCCGAACTCTTCAATGAGTTGTTTCTTTGATTGAAATGAAATCCATAATATTCTCCGGTTATAGGGAGTCGAACTCTTAATTAGATGTTTACAACCAAAATTCTAATAATAACCCTTTACTACACACTGATCATGATAATCCTAAGCATTCAAACAATAACTTGGCACTTTTGTAGCTAGTCAACTTAGATTGCCAAGAACATGCCTTTGGTATAGTGACAAAGTCACATGGCTCCCATGCTGGAGGTCATGGGTTTCAAATCCACAAAGTGGGAAAATCCTCTCTAATATAAATACAGAAAGTGGGAAAATCCTCTCTAATATACATACGGAGTTGAAAGTGTGTTGGGTGTCTTGACCCCCAATCCATGATTTAAAAAAAAAAAAAACTTATATTGGCTACCAAAAATAAACAATAAACTGAGTCAATTATAAAGCTCAGTAACTAGTTACTTTCCGACGAGGGTTCTCTATAACAAATTTTGTACAATCCAGTGCTTTATATGCATCAAATTAAGCACAGCAGTTAAATTTAATTTATGCCAGCATATTTAATGGGACAATCCCATGCCGGTCTTTCAAATCAAACGCAAGCAATGTATGTGAAACTCATTATAGCGATCACACGCACCAATCACAAAGAAAAACATAAAAATCGAAATTTAATAAATATTAATCTCATGCACAAACGAACTTTTATGATATAAGTCATTAACAATTTAAAAGATAACATATAATTGTAAATTCAAATTATAGAAAAAGCAGTTTATTGGATTGGAAATCCAAAAGGCAACGACATGGAAATTAATGAGTAACTCGGGTCAATTATACTTTCTTTTCAATCAAGGATCTCACATCTAATAACAATTCTACACGCACATTTCTCATTTCACACTCTTTTTGAACCGGAGGAGAAGGACAAAACGAACGGAATTATTTTTCTTTTTTCTTGTTTTGTTCATCAAGTGAAGGTCACCGAAGAAAGAAAAGAGGGTCATGTACCGGAGATGAGAACCGGAGAGAAGCGGCTCATTTAGATAGGAATCAAGAGAGGCGGCTTATTTAGGGTTATTAAATGAACATTTACAAAATAGTTCCAAAGTTTTCAAGTATAAGAAAATGTCCAAATTATTTAATGGCATATGTACTATTCCGTTCATAATATTCAAAACATTAATATTAAAAAGAATCACCCAACTCTTATAATTTTGTTTATTACAATAAAAGTTCTCATCGATATATCTATAATTTTAATTATTACAAAACGTCATGTAATAATAAATTCTAGGGTGTTATAATCCTTGCAGGAATATATGAGTTCTCTGCAAAATATGGTGTACATGTATAATAAGAATTTCTCTTCGGCAGTATATATATTGACGGAGCACCGTTACAGTTTCCGTTTAGTTTTGGGACATTATAAATTATGGTAATTGGTTAGTGTTATAATTTTGGGTTTGCCTATAGTATCTCATAGAATTACTTTTAATAATTAACATAACAAATTTATCTGAACTCTTTTTTTTGTGAGTGGCTTTATAATTTCTTCTTTCTTAATCAATTTATATAGAAATATAACTTTTGGCTGCATTAATTAAAATTTATTTGAGCAGGTGATCAATTGGGAGGCACGTTCATGGAGCACTAATATAGATTCCATAGAATTTTGGAACCTCATAAATCATGGTAATGATCAATCGGTGCTATAGTTCTTGGGTTTGCCTCCATTATCTCATGGAATTATTATAAATAATGCAGACAACAATTTTTTGTGAATTTCATCAAAAAAAAGAATAGACAAATTTATCTTGGAGGTTGTACGTACTTCCGTGTTAGCACCGGAGAAACATATCATTTTTCTTTTTCTATAATTCCCTTCTCTTATCACTTAATACGGTGGCCAATTCTCAGTTCTTAATTCTTAATATAATGTTCACACCTACCACTTGGACACTAAAAAATTTGCCAATTATTTGATGTGGTAATTAATTTAATCTATCTTACCGGCCTCTCTCACCATCCTCACTCATGATTATGTAATCATTAATAAACAAATTATGTTCAACAACTAGTTTGAGAATTATCGAAATCAACTGTATAGAAGGACAAGTAAATAATTTAGGTCATCAACATGTTAGGTAATTTTTTTTTAAGAAAAAATAAAAGACGAGAGAAGAAAACAAAACATCTGACACATCTTTGAAAAGCATCTATTACCTTCCCTAGACACAAATTTGAGCTCTTTCTAAAATGCTTAAATTCCTTAACTGGTGCCAAACAACTTTCATATATATGGTGTTTGTTTGATAGATATTAAATCCGTAAAATTTTCCAATTATATGGAGATGAATTCTTAATTAGATTTTCACAATCAAAACTCTTATTAGAACCCTTTATCAATTTGTTCATTGCTCGTTAGATTGTTATTTCTTGCTGAGCTTAAGCTCATATTGGCATTTCTCAAAGAAGTATATATGCATAATATCATATGATGTAGTTAGTAGAAGGACCAGTCAAACTGTCTCAATTTTGCAAACGTGGTATATAGAGAAAAATTTCATATGAATTTGATGGCAAATCAAATAATGTGCAAGGCACATAATTGGACGAGCTCGAAAGCCCATTGCTCTGGCTGTATTACATCTCTGATCTGTCACTTCTTTTAAAGGCCCACCCACGCTCAGGGAGTACTACTGCTCTAATTTAACATATGCCCAGGTGCTCAAAATAATAATTAAAACAACATAAAAGATCGTGATGCTTCATTATATGAATGTAATATATGCTGTTTATTTACCTCAACTATATTGCATAAATCAAGTACCCTCGTCATATCTCGAATTTTGACCCTCTGAAACATACTTAAAATTGTTTTTTCGCACCTTCTATTAGTTTGTTAATTTACAATATCGCCTATAAAAATAAAAATAAAAACACAAGATCCATGTTATGTGACAGCATAATTTTACATGTACGTGACAGCATAATTTCGCATAGGTAGTTAATGTTTAGGTGCAAGGTTGTTAAGGTAGGTCTTGATGACAGCGTACTTACTTACCCAGCACTTAAATCTTTGTTAAGAACCAAACTTGCACAATACCATAGGACTTGTTTTCACGAAAAAATACAAGAAACATAACATTGAATCTAGACTTGGTATGGACCAAAGAAATGACCATAAATATGACTTAGGCATTTCTTTGTTCCTTTCGGTTCACCCTCGACGACTTACTATTTTACTTGAATATGTTGTCAAGAGAGTTTATTGATTGTGGGGGCATTTAACTTCCGACAGGTACAAGTCCCCGCTGTTAATCACCCCGAGAACGCTTACAATCTTGAGTAGCTCGTCTTTCCGGGATTTAGGGCCTTTCCAGTAACAAATTACTAGAGTTAGGGTTTCATGCTTTAATGATTCATTTCACCGATGCAAGTCTGTCTTAATATGCCACGATGCACAATACTAACTAGAGAAATCTAGTATCCTAATTAGTTCAAATATGAATTCGGAAGGTTAAAAGGGCAAAAATCAGCCTATTGTCAATTCATGACTTATTTTTACAGCTGAGAAGGCTCACTATTTCTTTACTAAAGCCTATTGACCAAAGTGGGCCTTATTTGAAGTTAGGTAAGGTTAAAGCCCATATTATGGGTGTAGTATCTTACTTCTCGAACAATCCTAGGCCATCGTTCCGATTTAAAAATTTGATATTGTGACATACATAAAGATAATTTTCGTTGAAAATTAAAGGTAATCATAGTTTAGATCTAAATTAAGATACTTCTAAGGGACGCAATGCTTGGTTTAATAATATGTCCCCGTTGCAATGTACGGGTAGGATACTAGCTAGTTGGATATTATAGAATTTAATTTTGTATGGATAAATCATGTACTAACTTGTACAAAATTGTTGTTGAGAAACAGTTTCTGCTATTAAACATCGATGCTCAATTTGATACTATTAATTATAAAAAAAATTATTTTTATGCCTTTAAAATTCAACTGCCAAGGATGTAGATACAATAGGATGTACCTTAAAAGTTAGATGTGTTAAAATTATTCAAAAACTAAAATGACCATAAAGATGCATGTAACATACATAAGTGTGTTTTAATATCTTCCCAGCGATTTCACTTACAAAATTTATCTTTTAAATATCTCAGTTTTAGAACTGACATTTTAATTGTTCTACCAGCTCTTTTATATTTTATTGAGCGCTACACAAATACCACGCCCCTAAAGACATATATAGATGCTAATGTCAAGCTTAAATTAAGAAGAAAGTGTGACCAATCGTGGACAAAGCATTATACAAAACATATTAAACAAAATAATAGATTGTACAGCTTGTCAAAGCATTCTACAAAACATAGAAGAATGTGTGCTTTTTAAAATTATATTTCTAAGTGAAAGATAAGTCATGGGTCAATTGGATTAAATTTCCCATATCCGAAAATCAAGAAAAAATTTAAATAGCATGGTTAATTATCATATTACGTTTTTTTTGTTTCATAAGATCAATTATAATTAATTAAATTTTCATATTAACATTCATAGAACAATATTTTAAATGATGATTATTGATAGAAATTTAGTACGGTAAATTTTCTTTAACTTTTATTTCTGGTTGTTCTCAAATTTCGCCTTCAAAGATCTTTAAAACTGCTTTAATGTGTTCCGAATTTGGATTCAGGCCGAACAAGAAAGTCATAGGATTTTCTGTTATGATTCCAATGGATCCAAAATCATGTTGATTGGATTTTCCAGTGAAAATTTAAGATTAAATTAGTCGACGGAGGTCTGCAGTTCCGAATCAGAACTGTTTTCTGACTTTAACCAATCACTATGTCAATATCCAGATTTTTTAATAATTTTTTTAATTTCGGATTAAATATTCTAATGAATTTAATTATATGATAATAAATATCTAATGTAATTAAAAAATAAAAGTATTTATTATTTATAAATTATATTAATTTAAGTTTGTAACTAAATAACTTAGATTCATGGTGCGGTGTATTTATCTCGGATAGTTGTTAAATTATAATACCGTTTTGGTAAGGTATTTATGTTTATTGTTGTTAGATGAATTGTGCATACTGAAATCGATCAAAACATCTATGTATAGGTCTGCAAACTCACATTGGCAGCAACTGCCGTGTTTCTTAAAAAAAGCCAATACATGCCTGTAACCGGTGCCGAAAATAACCTTGAAAATTGAATAATAAAAGAAACAAAGTAAAGTAAACCAAAGATATATAGTGCAGAGTTACAAGGTGCTTTTGAATAAAACTTCGTAGCAAATCATAAAACCAAAAGACAGACAAGATAGAACACTAACAGGAATGACAAACAAGGAAGAAAAAAAACGATTAGAAAAATAACTCCATAACATAAATGGTAACGCCACTTTTCTCTTGCATGTTCAATATAGAAGAGCCGAATAGTACTGTGAAAGTAAAAGCATCATGAGCTCGGGGGAAATTTGTAGGCATAAACTGCATAGAAAGATTGTAGACATGTAAGAACTAGAAGTATGAAAGCTGCAATGACAGAAATTGTTGCCCACGGACTGCTAAAGTAATCACGAATTAATTTTGCTCGACGCCTGTGCCATCTTGGTTCAGTGTATCTGTTCACTTCCGTATATAATTCCGCCAAATAGTGATTTCTCCCAACACCAGCACCTTCGGTGACATGGTTGAAGAAATGAGTCAGCTCCTCTTGACTGCCTAGCCAGTTCTCAATGATTCTGCACTCTTGTAATATTGTCACATCATTTTGTGTGTTGACCAGATTATCCAAAATTATTGCAAAGCTTGTAAAGGGTGAATTCTCTTTGCCATAATTGGAATTTCAAATGCTAAAAGGTTTGTGAAAATAGGCTTAGTGGAATCGGTGATTTTTAGTCTTGGGATTTTTATGACACCATATTCAAATGATATGTCGAGCATATGTTTCGGGTTGCTCTTTGGTGTGAATTTCACGCCCTTTTGTTTGAGCTCAGTGGCAGAAGGGATCACCATTGATGATAAATTCCCGGTAGAATTCGGCAATGCCACTGACAAGCTTCGAGAAGTCGAATGACGAGATCTTCTTTTGAGGACCCTTGAACGAAACCAATGAAGCAAACCTTTCATAATTTTATTGGCACTGAACATTCTGGTAAGATCAAATGGTTTGGAACTCAATACAACTGGTATCCCTGGGTTGGGCACTAAATAGTGGTAATCATAGAAGGCAAAATCAGCCGTTTCGGAGCGGGATCGGACAGTACCGATCCGATTTCAGGCCGATTTACGCAGTTATTGAAGATTTCGTTAAATTTCGGCCGTTCCGGCATCATTCCGGTCAAATTTCGGCCGTTCCGGTCTCATTTCAGCTAAATTTCCTCATCCGTTTCGGACCGAAATAGACCGATTCCACCGAAACGCGAATTAACCAAACTCAAAAAAAATTTTGGTGCTCTCCGCGATTCGAACTCGCGCCCTTCAGCGTGGGGACCAAACACAACTCCACCACACCACACAAACTTTCTTGTTTCAAACTACAACTCATTTCTATATATCCTATTCAATTTGTACCACCATAAGGTCACGGATTAGAAGTTTAGGACTACAACTTCTGTAATAATTGAAAGGGCGATTTAACCACAGCAACCACTTCTGTAATAATTTTAATAATTTTTTTATCAATTTTTGATTGTAATAATTTTTCTAAATTTTTTTATCAATTTTTTTTCTATTTTTTTAGTGTAAAACAAGCTTCTGCCAAAAAAGTCCGATTTTCCGATCCAATTCGGCCGATCCCGACCGATTTTTCCAATCCGGATCGGGATCGCTCGGTGCCGATCCCGATCCCGATACCGATTTTTCCTTCTATGGTGGTAATAGAGATGGACCAAATGATGAATTTCAGCTGGAGGGTCTGGAATTTCAGCTAGAATTTCAGCTGGAGGGTCTATGGAGTCTGTGGAGTCTGGAATTTCAGCTGGAGGGTCTGGAATTATGGAGTCTATGGTGTCTGGAGTTTCAGCACGAGGGTCTGGAATTATGGAGTCTCCGGGCAACAAACTAAAAGCAAGGTATTTAGCAAAAAACATTCTAGCATCTTGATTAAAACCAATCAACTCGTACAACTTCTCAAGTATAAAGAAGGGAATTTGGTTCTCTTGAAGTTGCAAATCACGTATTATGAATTGACGATTCCAGCCAACCTCATCAATTGATTTCCAATTTCCTTCCAACCTTTTTGAGAAGTAATCGTCTACTCGAGCTAGCACGAAGCATCCGTCAAGCAGCATCATCTCGACAAATGTATCACTGTCAAGATCATCAAATGTTTCACTATAACACCTCCGTGTTCTCGTTTCTAGCAACTTCATCTCTGATATACAGAGATCCAAACTTATGTTGTCATCATGGGACAAGAAATCCCGCAAGAACCGCCTTTTTTGCTCCTCCAAGGCTCAGAGGTGCTTTTGACCACGGTGGAATGGTCTGATGGAGATGACAGAGGGCTCGAAGAGATCCTTCTTGCTTTGGGAAATGCTATGTGGTGTGCGAAAGATGGTGAAGTTCTCTGCCACCTTCACATTGCCCCACAATGTGCTCAGTTCACGTTGCAGAGAGTTTTTTTTCTTTATGGTGAAGTGCTTTTCCTCGATTTTTTTTTTCCCCTGTCGAATTTAGGTTGCATTGATTTGTTGGGAGTTTTTCGGAAAAGAGAGAAAAAACAGAAACAGAACAGCAGCAGAATTTTTTCTCACAACTTCATTGATTCATTAACAGTAAAATACATGGTATTTAAGATGGTGCATATAACTAATTTTGCACCCCACTAACTCATATAATGCTGCTATAACCAACCTATAACCAACCCAGTACATGACAAACTAAATAAGAAACAACCCACTACTTCCTGCACATGTCTAAACAGAAAACTTGCTGCCTAAGTTTACAATCAATTTTTAATTAATTCTTAACAGAAATAAAAACTGCAACTAAAACCGAAACTTCTAAAAAACTGCATCTCTTATGCACTTTGCTGCTGACTTGGATTATTTTCAACACCCCCCCTTAATCCAAAGTCCAGCACATTCATCATGTCTCGACACCAGTTAAACTTCTCTCGTGTGAGTGATTTGGTCAGCACATCTGCAACTTGCTGGTTCGTGTTCACATACTGCAACTCTATCATCTTTTGCTCAATCAGATCTCGTATGAAATGGAGCCGAGTGTCTATGTGCTTTGTTCTGTTGTGATGCACCGGGTTGTTACTAATTGCAATTGTCGACTGATTATCACAATAGAGTATTGTTGCACCTTTCTGCTCACAATCTAACTCTTCCAATAAGCGCCTTAACCATACACCTTGGCATGCTGCTAATGTTACTGCATTGTACTCAGCTTCTGCGGTTGATAGTGCAACTGTTGACTGTTTCTTCGAATTCCAACTTATTATGCTGTTGCCAAAAAAGAACACCTGACCTGTTGTGCTTTTTCGATCATCTATGCTGCCTGCCCAGTCACTATCGCTATAGCCTATCAAACACGGTTCATCAACACCCTTGTACCACAGACCATAGCTTGTTGTACCTGCAATGTACCTAAGAATTCGCTTTGCTGCTCCCATGTGTTGTTTAGTTGGATTCTGCATGTATCCCGCAACCATTCCAACTGCATGTGTGATGTCTGGCCTTGTGTGCGTCAAGTACAACAGACCTCCCACCAAACTCCTAAACTGAGTTTATCTGCAGCTCCGGTTCCATCAATAGTTGTCAACTTCTCGTTTGTATTCATTGGAATTAGTACGGGATTGCAATATTTTAATCTGAACTTTTCTACCAAGTCTCTTGCATACTTGCGTTGGGACACAAAGATTCTCCCCTTCTCTTGTTCAACCTCCAGACCTAGAAAGTAATGCATTTCTCCTAGACCGGTCATCTCAAATACATGCATCATTTGCTCTTTAAACTCCTTCACCATTGCGTCATCTGTGCCAAAATAAATTATATCATCAACATAAAGACATACCGCTGTTAAACCTCCTTTTTCTTTGCGTTTGACATAGAGATTAGGCTCATTCTTGCTTCTCTCAAATCCCAATTTCTGAAAATATGCATCAATCTTGCTGTACCATGCACGAGGGGCCTACTTCAAGCCGTATAATGCTTTGAACAAACGGTACGCCCACTGTTCTTTGCCCTTCACCACAAACCCTTCTGGTTGCTCAACATAAACCTCTTCTTTTAGTTCACCATTGAGGAATGCTAACTTCACATCAAATTGATAGATAGGTTGTCTCAATTGGGCAGCCATTGCAATCAGCAACCGAACAGTTTCAAATCTGGCCACCGGGGAGAACGTCTCTTCATAGTCTATGCCTTGCTTTTGCGCATATCCTTTTGCCACTAATCTTGCTTTGTGTTTTAATACACTGCCATCTGGACCAAATTTAGTCTTGTAAACCCATTTAACTCCAATCGCATTGCGATCTTTTGGTAATTCCACCAACTTCCAGGTTTGGTTTTGCTCGATTGAACTCATTTCTTCTTTCATTGCTTGCACCCATTCCTTTCTTTCTACGGCATCTTCATAGGACAATGGATCTGCTACATACAAAACCTGAGTTGCTTCATACAATTCTTGTCAGGATCGTACCTTTCTTCCTTGTGTATCCGGATCAACCATCCGATGTGATATGCTACTCAAGCTTGGACTGATTTGCGGCTGCTCACTGCTGCCTTCTTCTTCTTCATCTTCTATTTCTACTATTGGTGTGTTGTCTTCCTCTATAGACCAACTCCAACTAGCATTCTCATCGAACATGATATTTCTACCGACTACAATCTTCTTTGTCACCGGATTAAACAACCTATAACCTTTAGATTGTATGCAATACCCAATGAACACACACTTTTCATATTTTGAGTCCAGTTTTTTTCGGTTTTGTGTACTTGTGAGAGTATAAGCAATGCAACCAAAAACACGCAAATGCCCCACACTGGGCTTCCTTTCAAACCACGCTTCAAACGGTGTTTTGTTCATCACTGTCTTGGTTGGTGACAAATTTAGAACATATACCGCTGTTGCTACTGCTTCAGCCCAAAAACTATTCGGCATACCTTTAGATTTCAGCATACTTCTTGCTAGTTCTACTACCGTGCGATTCTTGCGTTCAGCTACACCATTTTGCTCAGGTGTGTATGGAGTGGTCAGCTGCTGTAGCACCCCTTCTTTCTCACAAAACTGCTTGAATTCTTTTGATTGAAACTCACCACCACGATCTGATCTTAGAGCTTTCAGTCTAGCCCTGTTTGCGTCTCTGCCATGGCTTTGAACCTTTTGAACAGCCCAAACGCTTCACTTTTATAGCTAATAAAATATACCCAAGTCATCCTGCTGTAATCATCGATAAATAACATGAAATATTTACTTCCTCCTATGGATTCAACCTCCATAGGCCCGCACAAGTCAGTATGCACCAACTCGAGTACCTTGGTTGCACGCATCGACTGATCTTTTGGAAATGGCAGCTTCGATTGCTTGCCAAACACACATCCTTCACATAACCCGATTTCACCAATTTCGGGTAACCCTTTCACCATTTTCTTTTGATTCAACAATCTCAAACCATTCATGTTTAGATGACCATACCTTAAATGCCATAACTCGCTGGAACTAATCTCCTTGGCTACAAGTGCCTTGTCTTTCACCTTGGCTATCTCCAGAGGGAACAAGTTGTTTTGCGTCTTTTTTATTGTTGCCGTCGTATGATCCGTGGCTGCATCTACAATTCTGCAATTGTTGCCTTCAAACTTGATGGTACACCCGCTGTCCATCATCTGACCAATGCTGAGAAGGTTTTGGGACAATTGAGGAATATAGTACACATCATGTAGCATCCGTGTATTGTGACTGCTGGTCTGCACGGCTACTCTTCCTTTTCCTTCAACATGAATCTCTTTATCGTCACCAAGCTTTACTACCTTCTTGTATGACTCATCTAATTCATCAAATAGATGTTTGAAACCCGTCATATGGTTTGAGCACCTGCTGTCCAAAAACTAGATTTGACTCACATTTGATTTTTCATAGGTTTTGGCCATGAACAACCGTGACTGATTGCTCTTCTCTTCAACAAAATTTGCCTGTCCTTCTTCTCTTTTCTTCTTGTAGCAGTCGGCCTGCACATGACTGGGCTTGTGGCAGTAATAGCACTCCACGTCTTGACCTTCTTCTCTCTGTTTCTTGTAGCAATCAGCTTGCATATGCCATTTCTTGTGACAGTAGTAGCATTCTACATCTTTCTTCGGTTGATTAGAATGCGGTTGATTGTAACTCGGCTTGCCTCTGCCTCTGCCGCCTTGACTGCCTCGACCTCTGCTGTAACCTTGGCCTCTACTTGAGTTGCCTTTGGTATAGAAAGCTTTGGTGTCGTCCTTTACTTCTGATCGGTTGAGACGAACTTCATGGACCTGCAGTGATCCCATCAACTCATCAAACGTGTAGGTGGACAGATCTTTGGATTCTTCGATCGCCGCTACCACATGATCAAACTTGGTTGTCAGGCTGCGCAACACCTTCATCACAACCGTCTTTTCTGGAAGATCTTCTCCACAACTTCGGATTTGGTTGACTATTGTTGTAACTTCCGTGAAGAAGGATTGAACTGACTCGCCTTGTTTCATGTTCAATGTCTCAAACTCCCGTCTCAAGCCCTGTAACTTGATGGCTACCACCTTGGAACTTCCCTGAAATGCGGTTTTCAGAGTTGTCCAAGCCTGGTTTGCTGTTTCTGCTGCTGCAATCTTCGCAAACACCGATTCGTGTACGGCTTGCTGAATAAAGAAGAGCGCCTTTGCATCTCTCTTGGCTGTGTCGATTGGTGTCGGATCAGGATTCGGTATTCCCTTGTCTGCTAGTTCGCACAAGCCAGGAGATTTCAGCATAGTTCGTATCTTGATGCTCCAGAATTCGTAACTCTCACCCTTGAACAAAGGTACCATCTGATTTGACATACTAATGGTGGTGTTGTTGCCTGCGTCGGCCATGGTCGGATCTGCCTTGATCTCTCACCTTTGGCTCTGATACCAATTTTGTTGGGAGTTTTTCGGAAAAGAGAGAAAAAACAGAAACATAACAGCAGCAGAATTTTTTCTCACTACTTCATTGATTCATTAATAGGAAAATACATGGTATTTAAGATGGTGCATATAACTAATTTTGCACCCCACTAACTCTACTAATGCTGCTATAACCAACCTATAACCAACCCAGTACATGACAAACTAAATAAGAAACTACCCACTACTTCCTGCACATGTCTAAACAGAAAACTTGCTGCCTAAGTTTACAATCAGTTTTTAATTAATTCTTAACAAAAATAAAACTGCAACTAAAACCGAAACTTCTAAAAAACTGCATCTCTTATGCACTTTGCTGCTGACTTGGATTATTTTCAAGATGGAGAGGCTTCGAGATCTACAACTGTCTGGGTTTTTTTCTTTATGGTGAAGTGCATTGATTCTGATGGAAAGGCTTCGAGATCTACAACTATGTGGGCTTCTTCCATTAATATTTTTTCGTGAATGGGAGAGTTTTGGTTCAACTTGAACAAAACGACCTTTAACATTTGTATTTATATTGATCATTAGTGTCGCCCCATCACCAGCTCTCTTCTAATTATTTACATACATAACCTTGAACCTTCATGCATAAGATAATAAAAATGCTATGTTTCAACAGAGCCCTTGCATTATTGAACTTTCCTGAAATAAAGGCCTACTAGTGAGCCACGAATTGCACAAGGAATTCATAGAAAGTTAAGTCTTCCTAAATTCATAACTAAATTTTCACGAAAATTTAATAGACCAGCTCTGTCAAAAACAAATTGTTTTAGTGCTGATGCTTCTTTTAATTAACTTAAAAAGCAAATGATGTTTTGATATAAATTTTTAAATTAAATTGAGCAGTCTCATTAATTTCAAAATATAATGCAAAATACTGATGAATTACGTCAACTATTATTAGTGTGATCTTATTATTTCATGCACCTGAGAGAAATAATTGAATATAATCACTATTTTTCATAATAAAAAAATGAAAAACAGTGATTTTAAAAATTCAACTGGCCATGGTAATATATGACTACTAAAAATTCAACGTGTATCCATGTGAATGGTTAAGTTCTTTTAAGTTTAACGTTTGTAATTTAAATCCTCTACTATATATATGTTGCGCATTCTATTTTAATTAGGCATGTGACAAGCTCAATTAATTTTAACGTTTGTAAATTTAAATCCTCAACTATATATGTTGCGCATTCACTTGATCTGAATGGTACAGAATTTTCAGATCTAGCGATTTTCTACCTATCTAAAAAAATAGTAAAAGAATTCTAAAAAATGTAAAATTTGGTTTGCAAGTACATATTCATATGGAGATCATGTTGAACGGTTCGGATCGACCGTTAGGATTTTGAAAACTCAAATATTGAGCCGTAGCGCGGAGGACCTCTATGCTACGCGTAGCATATTAGCCAGATTATATATATATATGTGTGTGTGTGTGTGTGTGTGTGTGTGTATATATATATGTATGTATATATGTGTATATATATATGTATGTATATGTATATATATGTATGTATGTGTATATATATGTATATATATATGTATATTTCTGTATATATATATATATATATATATATTTATATTTATATATATAGAGAGTACTGCTAACACTTCCTCTAGTATATCAACAATATGCTTCCGGTCTCCAAAATCTATCGAATGGGTTCAAATGACAAATTCAAACCGTTCAAACCAATCTCCTTACCGAGAGCTTCGTTTCCATATAAAAAAATTTAATTTTTGAATTTATTTACTATCAAGTCAAGTGGTCAAAGAAATGAGCAAAATAGTGCATTAAAATACGCACAAAATCCTTCATATTTTGACCGCTTGACTTGATGGTAAATAAATTCGAAAATTAAAATTTTTTATATGGAAACGAAGCTCTTAATAAGAACATTGGTTTGAACCGGTCTGGATTTGTCGTTTGAAGCCTATTCGATAGATTTTGAAGACCGGAAGCATATTGTCGATACACTAGAGGAAGCGCATTAGCCGTACTCTATATATATATGTATATTTCTATATATATATGGTCCACCATTTTTTAAAATCACTCATTTTTTATGGTCCACGATTTTCTGAAAACAGTGATTTATAAAAATTTGGTCTCCAAGCACAATTTAATATGGAGATCAACTTGAAAGGTTCGGATCGATGTTTTGAACTTTGAAATTGAAGATATACACGTGAAGTAAACACTTGTTTTGCTTCGCGAAGTACTGTTGCCCAACTCTATATGTATGTATATGTATGTATATATATGTATATATATGTATGTATACATACATGTATACATACATATATATATGTAGAGGTTGGCCTAAGATCAAAATGGTAGTTCCTGAGCCTTGATGCTAGATACCAATTCGTTTTTGCAGTTTTCAAAATTCAAATAGTCGATCAGACGTGCTCAACATGTTCTTCATATTAAAATGTGCTTGGGGGCCAAATTTTACTTTTTTTGTAACATTTTACATTTTGTATGAATTTTTAAAAATCACTATTTTTCAGATTGTTTTTATTTATTTTTTATTATTCAAAACAGTGATTTTCAAAAATCCTTAATAAATAGTAAACAATTTCCAAAAAATGAAAATTTGGTCTCCAAGCACATTTTAATATCGAGAACACGTTGAGCACTTTAGATTGACTATTTAAACTTTGAAGCACAAAAAACAAATTAGTTGCACCAAAGCTCAGGAACTACCACTTTGATCTTAGCTAACTTTTAGGTATCTATATATATATATATAGATATCTTTTGATGTTGATATTCTACCGTTGAAAACATTTTAATACGATATAAGTAAAATAATAAGTTAAATTGAAACAGTAAATAATTGAAAAAAACATGTTTTATGGACTTTGACAGAACACCATTCCTTTCCGGCCTAGCTAGTTAGAACATTCTTCGCTTAGAGACAAATTGAGAGATAGATAATTGGTGATCCAGGATGCACATTGAAATTTAGTTTTGGTTCTTTTGAATTCTATAATGGTTGCAGTTGTATCAAGTTGGGAATGGGCACATGTAGGCCCATGTAAGCCCAATACTTTTGAATTACCATAGGATGGTGTCTGATCTGTCTGTAATGGATCACCCATTATGGAGGATGATTATAGACAAACATCATAATTACAACAGTTTTAATTTTTTAATGGACTGGTCCATATTCCAATCTGAGGTGGATGGTAGTGTGGTATAAAGAGGACTAAATCATTTTGTCTTATTAAATTTTGTAATTTTTGAATATATTATTATTTTTTGTTATTTTTGTAAAATGAAATTACACTATACTAGATATTTCAGACTTTTAATTTCAATTTTTTAGTTTCGCTCATGCATTCACTGTCATTGATGGCAGCCTTGGCCACTATTTCATTACTTAACGGATCCAAATCCGTTTCTTTTCTCTAAGGAAAACAATGGATTTGGATCCCTTCTTAACAAGGCACCACCCACAGATATAAGCTTGCTTCATGTGAAATCATTTGGAGCTTTTAGAGACATCACTATAGTAGAATAATGTATTCATCTATTGTTTTCTGGCAAACAAGGAATTAATTTTTCACGCCCCGGACGATCGACCGGTCGTGTGACGACAGAATGAGATTCTAGCATCCGTTCAACAACCCATCAACCTACGTCGCAAACATAAATAAACAGAAAACAAAACAGGATCAGCTACAAAGCACAGTAACCGGTTATTTAACAAGGCTTTTCCCTATAATTGGTTTATTGAAAACAACAGTACAAACATGATTGGATTAATCCACACAAATATATTAGGTTATGTATGCATATTTAACCGGTTGGGTCTATATTAGAAAACACAGTACTCAGATAGTTAAATCACAGATAATAATAGGGTATGTAGTGCAAAAATTCAGGTCTGACAGGTTTCAGGGACTGAACTGTGACAGAATAAGTTAATTTAGAAAACAGTCTGTGGATAGGGACCTTTTTGTGACAGGATCTAAAAATTAGTAGTATAAGCCTTTTCTAATGGGAATTTCACGAAAAAAATAGTTTCAAAATGTAGAAACTTTAGCAATAATATTGAAACGCAATTTACATTGACGAAAATATTATTTTAAAGCTTATGTGATACTTTATAAGCATGAACAGTTATTATAAAATGAAAATTTAAATCAGTGTTCAAGAAACGTAAAGTGTTATTGAATAATTGAACTTTTCAATAACTCAAAATTCCCAATATATACAAGTTTCCTTAATTTGAATTGATAACCGAGATACACCCATAGCACTTGGATACCGAGATACATAAAATGTTTCGCAACTGTCAAGGACAAAGTTGCATAAGTGCTGGGGTCTCCTTTTATGTGCTTTTATTTGCTTCCACTCCTTTGCGAAGAGAAAGGGGAGAGAACTTAGACATTTCTTTGTTGTTTTTAGTTCACTGTCAACAACCTATTGTTTACTTGAATCAATTATGGAGAGAGTTTATTGATTGTGGGGACGTTTAACATCTGACGAGCTCAAGCTTCTGCCGCTAAAATTAAGGAGAAAGTGAGATGAATCATGGACAAAGCATTATACAAAACATGTTAAATTTTTTTTTACAGATTTTACAGCTTGTCAAAACATTATATAAAACATAGAAGAAAGTGTGCTTTTAAAAATTTTATTCAAAGGTGAAAGATTCCGAATTTTTATTCAGGCCGAACACAAAAGTCGTAGGCTTTTGCGTTATGATTCCAATAACGGATCCAAATTCATCTCGATTGAATTTTCAAGTGAAAAATTATGATTAAATTAGTGAACAGAGGTCTGCAGTTTCGAATCAGAACTATTTTCTGACTTGAACCAATCAAATGTCAATATCCAAATTTTTTAATAAATTATTCAATTTTGGATTTAATATTTTAATGAATTAAAAGTATTTATTATTTAGAAATGATATTAATTAAAGTTAGTAACAAAGTAAGTTAGGTTCCAGTCTGGAGATTGAGGAACGTGACAAACGTGAAGAGTACGCTTCAGGAATCTACGAAATTCTAGGTGCATTGCACTTATCCCGGAATTAGTTGTTAAAGTACTTTACCTATTTTGGTTAAATATTTATCTTTATTTTTGTTAGATGAATTGTGCATATTGAAATCAATGGAATTTTTTGCATTTCTTTAGAACCACCAGTAAATGATATATATAGATAGGAGCATTCACATTGACCAACAAATTTTGACTTGTAGAAATCTAACGAAAGATGTCATGAATGTTATTGAAATGGATTTTGAAAAGAAACCAAGGGCCGATATGTTTATATATCGGGATGTATACATTGAGTCATAAGACTTCTCGTTAATGTGGCTGATTGCGGTGTAATGCCCAATTTGCTTGAGGTGTTTCGCTGTTGGGATTACAAACGTCTATAGAAAAGGAAATGTGAAGGAAAAACAAAAGATGTTTTTTAATAGATAACTAAATTAGTGCATTTTTTATAAACTTCATTAATTGAATTTCAATGCGTAATGTACATTTGATATCTAAAGAAAATTTCACAAAGATCCGGGCTGCAACTAAAAACCCGCACGGAGAGTTTTTTCGAGCTCTCACCGGTACCACTTTATTTCTGTTGGTTCCAGGTGATAAAGATAACGTGGCTTAACAAAGTGAGGAGTAAAATGGGAAGACAAGTCACGGAAATTATTGTATTCCCACTTTGTTTATTAATATTGTGTGTTTGAATACATAGAGTGAACATGGCTACAGCACATGTATATAATAGGCGTGTTCATTTATGTATGTCCTTCGTATCAAAATTAATACATTATGTGTGATATTTATATAAGTTTGTGGCAGTATAAATGTTTTGTTGATGATGTGTGAAGTATGCTCACGTCTTGCGTAAAAATACGTGATGGGTTGTCACGGGGTGTGATACCTAGTCATCCAGAATCGGATCCTTATGATGTTATGGAACACAGAAACCTACCTTGTGAAATGGCATGTCTCATGTGTACGACCTGTGCTAAAAGGGTCTGGACAGAGTTCTCATGACTTCTGGATAGACACAGTTGCTAACACTGGAAGTCTCCGTTGAAGAAACCTGGTACAAGTTGTGGAGGTGTGCTAAGAGGTCTGCCGGTACCATAAAAGAACTATGAGCCTCAGGTTTCCTAGCAACGTGTTGGCATATATGGAAGCAAAGGAATGTACATATTTTTGGGGGCAATTGAATTCTGCCAGAATTGCTTGCGGTAAGAGTGTTTCAAGAGGCGAAATTGTGGCACAGATGGTGTTAGAGTTAAAACAGGGGAGATGACAGGGAATGGGTACGTCTAAAGTACCATGTAACGTTGAAAATAAATAGATCTATGTATAGGTCTGCAAACTTTGTTTTGTCCAATTCCTTGTAGCGTTTGTATTGACTCATGTACTTCATTTAAATTTCAATAAAATCACCTTGGCATCAACTGCCAAGTTTCTCTAACTGGTGCTGAAAAGAACTTTCAAAATGAGTAATGAAAGACACAAAGTAAAGGAAACCAAAGATATATAGTGCAGAGTTACAAGGTGCTTCTGAATAAAAGTATAAAACTTTGTAGCAAATCATAAAAACAAAAGACAAACAAGAAAGAACACTAAAAGGAATGACAAACAAGGAAGAAAAAATAACTCCTAAGTACATAACATGCATAGTAACGCCACTTTTTTCTAGTTCAATTTAGAAGCCCCGAATAGTACTGGGAAAGTTAAAGCATCATGAGCTCGGGGGAACTTTGTAGGCATAAACAGCAAAGAAAGATTGTACTAATGTAAGAACTAGAAGTATGAAAGCAGCAACGAGAGAAATTATTGCCCAGGGATTGCTAAAGTAATCACGAACCAATTTTGCTCGATGCCTGTGCCAGCTTGATCCAATGTATCTGTTCACTTCCGTGTATAATTCCGCCAAATAGTGATCTTCTTCCATAGCATTACCTTCGGTGATTTGGTTGATGAAATGAGCCAACTCCTCTTCACTGCCTAGTGAGTTCTCAATGATTCCGCACTGTTGTAATATTGTCACATCATTTGGTGTGTTGACTAGATTATCCAAAAATGCTACAAACCTTCCAAAGGGGGAATGCTCTTTGCCATATTTGGAACATTCAAATGCTAGAAGGTTTGCGAAAATAGGCTTAGTGAAATCATCGATTATTAGTTCAGGGATTTTCAGGACACCATATTCAAATGATATGTCGAGCATATGTTTCGGGTTGCTCTTTGGTGTGAATTTCAGGCCCGCTTCTTTGAGCTCAGTGGCAGAAGGGATCACCATCGAGGATAAATTCCTGGTAGAATTTGGCACCGTCCTTCGAGAAGTCGAATGAGGAGATCTTCTTCTGAGCACCGGCCTTGAACGAAACCGGTGAAGCAAACATTTGATAAATCTATTGGCACTGAACATTCTGGTAAGATCAAATGATTTGGAACTCAATACAACTGGTTTCTCTGGGTTGGGCACTATATAGTGGTAACAGAGATGGACCAAATGATGAGTTTCAGCTGGAGGGTCTGGAATTTCAGGTAGAGGGTCTGCAAATATGGAGAGTATGGTGTCTGGAGTTTCAGCACGAGGGTCTGGAATTATGGAGTCTATGGGCAACAAATTACAAGCAATGTATTTAACAAAAAGCATTATATATTCTTGCTTAAAACCATTCAGCTCGTACAACTTGTCAACTATAAAGAAGGGAATTTGGTTCTCTTGAAGTACCAAATCACTATCTATGAAATAAGAATACCAGCCAACCTCATGAATTGAATTCCAATTTTCATCAATTCTTTTAAGGAAGTACTCGATCATGAAGCATCCGTCAAGCAGCATCATCTCGACAAATGCATGGCTGTCAAGATCATCAAACGTCTCATTATAACACCTCCGTGTTGCCTCTTCTAGCAACTTCATCTCTGATATACAGAGATCCAAACTTGCGTCCCCACGGGACAAGAAAGACTCCAAGAACCGCCATTTGTGCTCCTCCATGGCTTTGAGGCTCTTTTTACCACGGTGGAATGGGCCGATGGAGATGACAGAGGGCTCGAAGAGATCCTTCTTGCTTTGGGAAATGTTATGTGGTGTGCGAAAGATGGTGAAGTTCTTTGCCTCATTGGTTTTGCCCCTGTCGATTTTCCGTTGCATTAATTCGACATCTACAACTATCTGGGCTTCTTCCATTAATATTTTTTGGTGAATGGAAGAGTTTGGTTGAACTTGAACAAAACGACCTTTAACATTTGTATTTATATTGATCATTAGTGTGGCCCCATCACTTCACCAATCGCCTCCTCCATAATTAATTGTTGGATAGTGATATTACTTTCTCCAGCTCTCTTCTAATTATTGTGCATACATTAAAAATGGTACTTTTCAACAGAGCCCTTGCATTATTGAAAAAAATTTCCGGTAATAAAGTCGAACAGTGAGCCCCGCCCGAATTGCACAAAGAATTCAGAGAAAGTTAGGTTTTCCTAAATTCATAACTAGTTTTTGGAAATTGTGGTTCTGGAACTAAGTTTCTTTCATATATATTTTTGCTTACCTTCTAATGTTTTTATTGATTAGAGGTCACCTTTTTTATGAGTATTACTAAGAGAAATTTAGTCTACATTTATCATCATTTTATAACCCCAAAGAAATGGTTCATTGTGACGTTTATAATGGATCTTGTAGAAATAATTTATTGCAAGTCAGAAAAATTATATCTTGTTATCTCAATAATTAATGTTTCAAAAGTGAGACTTTATCAAGATTTTTTTAGCACTTTGAGGACATCGAGGAGAAAAATGAGAAAAATAATGTCGGAAGTAGTACTTAAAAGCATTTTAGTTAACAAAACATAAATTATTTTATAGAATCATTCAATCAAATTAACCTAACATATAATCCAAAATTTAGTATTTTTGTTCGCAATAAATTATACAAAACTAGAATTTGTTTATGCATGGGATTGGCTTCAAAAATATTATATCCAATACAGTATAAATTTAGTTATATAATAATAATTTCTATTAAAAAATCTTAATGAAATCAAGTAAATTTCATAAAATTGAAAAGTAATAAAAAAATTATGAGCATGTAGATAAATTAATATAGATCACATCTAACGGTTTATTTTGATATTTAATTTTAAAATTTTAAAATTATTAACATTTAGAAAATAAAAGTATAATAGAGACATAAAAAATGAAGACATTCAAACTCTCCTTATTAAGAAAATATATTGTGAGTTGGATCCAGACAATATAAGAATCACCTCAAACAAAAATAAACAAAACATAAAATATAAAAGAGGAGGGATCAAGTTACAACAAATTTGAGTTACAACAAAGTTACAACAACTATTTTTTTCATTTTCAAAGTCCAAATTCGTCGATCCAAACCATTCAACATGATTATCTAAATAAAATGTGCTTGCAGATCAAATTTTACATTTTTTTAATTTTTTTACTATTTATTAAAATGGGTACAAAATTCAATGGTCTGAATATGACTATTTTTCGTAAAATACTTAATAAATAGTAAAAAAATTCAAAAAAATGTAAAATTTGATGTTGAACAGTTTGGATCATGTTATTGTGGAGATCATGTTGAACGGTTTGGATCATGTAAAATTTGATCTACAAGCACATTTTATTGTGGAGATCATGTTGAACGGTTTGGATCAACGATTTGGACTTTGAAAATGAAAAAAATGGTTGTTGTAACTTTGTTGTAACTCAAATTTGTTGTAACTTGATCCCTCATCAAAATAAAATGAATTACAACTGCCAACTAAGAATGATGGAGAAATGAATTGAGATAATTGGTACTATATATTAAAAAGTTTAAAAAGTCGATCCAAACTCAATTATTTCTTCAAAGTACATATTATATATATCTATAGAATCATTCAATTGGTAGTACTACTGCTCAGAAATAGATACTATATATATCTATCTATATATATCTATCCATATAGATACATACATACATACATACAAGTATCCTTGGATGTTGATATGCTACCGTTGAATGCGATATAAGTAAAACAAGATATGGAAAAATGCCATCTATTATCAATGTCTGATTAGATATTTTGTTTTAACAAGTCTTAAACTTTAATTGTTTAGAGGAAAATGTAGGTAATACACCTTAGTTGTCATTTTCATCTTGACAATTAAGATAATGTATAATATCAATTATAAATTGCGAGGTCAATGTCATAAAAAAGAATTATATAAGTTGCATTAATTGGTTGGATCCACGCAATTAGGATTGTTGAAACACAAACTGTTGAAGGTCAAAATTAGATTAGACGTGCTTTAGACATGTTTAAGCTATATTTGGAATTGTTGCAGCAGAAATATAAGTGGGTAGTTATTTAATGTTAGTGGAGCTATAGTTAGCATTATTTATTTGTAGCAGTAGCTAAAATAGAAGAGCTGTTAGTTAATTTAGGAAGTCAAAAGTTCCAAATTTAGGTAGTCAGTTTTGTGTATGTGAGGCTATATAATCAGCTTTTGTATGTGTGTTTATGGTGTACGAGAATAACAAGTTAATTAAAGATTTTGCTGCAGAAACTCTCTCTGTCTTCTTTCTTCTTTACAATCTGTCTTCTCTGTTAGGTTAGCCATTTTTTTAATTGTTTACAACAAGGATCACATACCAAAGTAAACAAAACATAAAAAAAACCAAGTCAACTGCTTGCCAACTATGAATGATGGAAAATAATTCTAGAAAAATTATTTTAGCACCAAATTAACATGCGTTCCAGAAATTAATTAAATTTATTCTTGCAATTAGACTAAGCATCAGTCTGACCATGGCCCAGAGTTTGCATCTTCTGATCACATGGCTTAACGCAGTAAGCGAACCATGATAGTTCAGCCAATATGTGCTGCCATGCAACCTAACCCGTGCTGATGAAGTAGAGAGTACCTAACTTCTTACCTTAGATGATATGAATTCTTTCTTTTCTTCCTCTATCTTCGTTTTGTTCTTATCTGCATAAAAATTCAACCTGGTCAATGATTTCATACGTTTAACTATATTTTTCACTCTCTTCCATTCTTAGAATCTTTTTAGCTAGAGCACCAAACCTCTCGTCGTTGCTTCCATTAATATTCGAATTGTATATGTATTTGTTTTCCTCTTTCTTTCATTAGAAATGTCACTGTATTAAGTTATTTTTGTTGTAAACAATTAAAAAAATGGCTAACCTAACAGAGAAGACAGATTGTAAAGAAGAAGAAGACAGAGAGAGTTTCTGCAGCAAAATCTTTAATTAACTTGTTATTCTCGTACACCATAAACACACATACAAAAGCTGATTATATAGCCTCACATACACAAAACTGACTACCTAAATTTGGAACTTTTGACTTCCTAAATTAACTAACAGCTCTTCTATTTTAGCTACTGCTACAAATAAATAATGCTAACTATAGCTCCACTAACATTAAATAACTACCCACTTATATTTCTGCTGCAACAATTCCAAATATAGCTTAAACATGTCTAAAGCACGTCTAATCTAATTTTGACCTTCAACAGTTTGTATTTCAACACTCCCCCTCAGCGGTAAAACGATTACATCTGGGATACACCTATGTGTTCCCTGTTGAGTTCAAACTTCTCCTTTGTTAGCACCTTCGTAAAGATGTCTGCAAACTGTTCGTCAGTTCGACAAAACTTCAACTGCACTTCTTGTTTCTCGACTGCATCTCTAGTGTAGTGATACTTGATGGCAATGTGCTTGGTTCTGTCATGTCTGATTGGATTCTCGCTAATTGCTATGGCAGATTTGCTGTCACTGTAGATAGTGACTGGTTCCTCCATTTTGCTATTGACATCCTCCAATATTCTTTTGAGCCAAATGGCCTGTGCAACGGCTCTTGCTGCTGCAACGTATTCTGCCTCGGCTGATGACAAGGCAACCACCGTCTGTTTCTTGGATGACCAAGAGCAAATACCTGATCCAAGCGAGAATGCATAGCCTGAAGTACTCTTCATGTCGTCTTGGCATCACGCCCAGTCGCTATCGGTGTAACCAATTAGCTTTGAGTTGTTGACAGGTTTGTACCATATGCCATAAGCAACAGTGCCTTTGATGTACCTTAGAACTCGTTTTGCTGCTGTAAAATGTTTTTGAGTAGGACAGTCCATATACCTTGATAAAAGGCTTGAGCTGAACATGATGTCCGGCCTTGTTGCAGTCAGGTACAATAAACTTCCAACTAAACTGCGAAATTCAGTTGGATCTGCTTTTGCCGAACCATCTTCCTTCTTGAATTTTTCAATTGGAACAAGTGGTGTTGTGACACTCTTGCAATCTTGCAACCTATTCTTTTTCAATATGTTTTCCGCATATTTCTTCTGAGATATGAATATCCCATCTTCAACTTGAACCACTTCTATACCTAAGAAGTATTTCATCAATCCAAGGTCACTCATTTCATAGGTATTCATCATGTCTCCTTTAAACATTTGCATCATTGCTTCACTGTTGCCTGTGTAGATCAAATCATCAACATATAGAGCAACGATTAAAATGTGAGTACCTCTTTTTATCACATAGAGAGTTGGTTCTGACTTGCTCTTCTCAAACTCGTTTGGCAGAAAATATTTGTCAATTTGACTGTACCACGCTATTGGAGCCTGTTTCAGTCCATAGAGCGCCTTCTTCAATTTGTAAACTTTGTTATCTCCCCCTTGAGCTAAAAATCCTACGGGTTGCTCAACAAAAATTTCTTCGTTAAGTTCTCCATTTAAAAAGGCTGATTTGACATCTAGTTGATAGATGGGCCACTTTTGCTGTGCAGCTAGGGCTATGACCGTACGGATTGTTTCTAAACGTGCAACTGGTGCGTATGTCTCAAAGTAGTCGATTCCAGGTTTTTGCTTGAACCCCTTTGCAACGAGCCTTGCCTTAAACTTTTGAACTGAACCATCTGGATTCAACTTGGTCTTGTAAATCCATTTAACACCAATTACACTTCTATCGGTTGGTCTGTCCACTAACTCCCATGTATTATTTTTCTCAATCATCCCAATTTCTTGCTCCATGGCTTCTCTCCAATTTTCTTGGTGTTTTGCTTGCTCAAACGATTGTGGTTCAACCACCGAGAAATTGCATCTTTCTGTCCTTTCATATATTTCAGCCAAGGTTCTAACTCTACTTGGAGTAACTGCTAATGTAACATCAGGATGCTGTGAACTGGAGCTAATGGGTTGCGAATTAGAGGCATTTGGTTGCGGGTTGTCTTCAGGTTGCGGGTTTTCTTCAGGTTGCGCAGCTGAACTGCTGCTGGGGTCTCGGCTGGGTGTGGTTTGTGGTGGTTGACTTGGAGCTGCTACATTTGGTATGCTTTGGACATCTTCGTTTTGAAGTATGATGATTGGTGTTGGTTGACATGTGGGTAATTGGTTATTTTCCCAATTATAGACTTCTTTCTCATCAAAGATGACATCTCTACTAACAACCAATTTTTTCTTCTCAAGGTTATACAATCTATACCCTTTGGTGCCATCCGAATATCCCATAAAAATACAGCGTTCACTTTTATCATCGAGTTTAGATCTATTTTCCTTTGGTACGTGTGCATAGCATACTGAACCGAAAACTTTCAAATGACTAATATTGGGAGTGGTTCCGCTCCATGCTTCAATTGGGGTTTTATTTGGTACAGCTCTTGTGGGACTTCTATTCTGGATATAGACAGCCAAAGAGACTGCTTCTGCCCAGAATTTTAATGGTATACCCTTGTCTTTGAGCATGGCTCTTGCCATTTCTACTATGGTACGGTTTTTACGTTCGGCAACACCATTTTGTTGAGGGGTATAGGCAGTTGTAAGTTGTCTCTTAATTCCATGATCTTCACAGAATTTAACAAATTGGTTGGATGTATATTCTCCACCTCTGTCACTTCTTAGCACCTTGATTTTGAAATCACTTTGATTCTCAACTAGAGCTTTAAACTTTTTGAATACTTCAAGTGCTTGTGACTTTTCTTTGAGAAAATAAACCCAAGTCATTCTTGTAAAATCATCAACAAAGATAAGAAAATACCAGTTTTGCCCTTCTGATGGTGTTTGCATTTTGCCACAAATGTCGGTGTGAATTAACTCTAATGGTGAACTTGCCCTCCATGCACCCCTTTTCGGAAAAGAGTTTCGATGTTGCTTGCCTAGAATGCACCCTTCACAGGTTTGACGGTTTTGTGTTGATCTCAGGTAGGCCTTGTACCATCTCTTTTGCTTGCAGCAGTTTGAGTGTACTATAGTTGAGATGACCGAACTGCTTGTGCCACAGAGTTGACTCATCTACAGTTTCGGTTTGAAGAACTAGATGTGGAGTATGCTTTAATTGTAACACGAAGTTTCTGTTGTCTTCCATCACAATATTTGCCAGCACTTGGCCATGCCGATCAATTATCTTGCAGCCATGCTTCTCAAAATGCACTGCATAACCGTTTTGAACCAATTGCCCCACACTGAGAAGATTCTGCTTCAAATCGGGTACTAGTAGCACATCCCTTATCAACCGTGAACCCATCTTAGTGTGTACTGCAATGTTTCCCTTGCCCTTGGCTTGAACCAATGCACCATTTCCCATTCGAACATTTGTTTCAAATGAGGTGTTGATTTCATGGAAGATCTGATGGTTGCCGGTCATATGACTTGTACATCCGCTATCTAGATACCAGATGTCGCCTCTTTCTTCACTTGCAGAGTGACATGCAAAGAAGATGGTCTCTGAATTTTCCCTCTGTTCTGTGAAGTTAACTTGAGCAGGAGGTGGCTGTGCTTGATTTGTGGCTTGGTTGGTTCGTTGAGAATTGTTTGTTCTGCAGAGCCGAGCTATATGGCCTTTCTTTTTGCATTTGTTGCACAGTTTGGTAGACCAACAATATTTGGTATTGTGGGAATCCTTCTTACAGATTTCACAGCACCGGTTGGCCTTACTAGATTCGGCATTACCATCTATTTCAGGTTTTTTCTGACTTTCTTTTTTCCGAAAATTTTCAGATTTGAAATCTGGACTTGCCTTGAAGGCATTTTCATTAGACAAGTTTCTTAGCAATTTTCTCTCTTCATGTGCTTCAAGAGAACTAATCAACTGTTGTATGGGTAGGCTTACCAGGTCTTTTGACTCCTCTATAGCAGTAACTATAGAGTCAAAACTCTCAGGTAGGCTTATCAACATTTTTTCCACAAGTTTTTGATCGGTAATATCTTTATCACCAAGCGAACGCATCCGATTAACTAAATCCATAACTTGTGAAAAATACTCTTTTACCTTCTCTGAGTCTTTCATTTGCATGTTTTGGTATTGTCTGCGTAAGGTTTGTAATTTGACAACTTGCACCTTAGCCGATCCTTTGAACTCTTGTTGCAACATGTCCCAAGCATCCTTTGATTTGGTTGCGTTGATGATGCGTGAGAAAATGTTTTCTGCTACCCCTTGTTGAATAAGGAATAGCGCTCGTGCATCTTTCATCTTGTCTTCCTTCAACTTCTTTTTTTTTTCTTCTGTTTGTTGGTGGTCGGCGGCATACGTGGTATACCCATCTTCAACGATATCCCACAAACCTTGTGAGAGTAGTAGAGTCTCCATCTTCACTTTCCATATGCCGTAGTTGTTACCGGTCAGCATAGGAGCTGGGAATTGCGCCATTTTTGCGCCTGAAGACATTGCTTCAGTGCTTCGTCGATGGGAGATTTTATTCTACTCTTTGGATTGCGCCCTTTATGGCTCTGATACCAATTGTTGTAAACAATTCAAAAAATGGCTAACCTAACAGAGAAGACAGATTGTAAAGAAGAAGAAGACAGAGAGAGTTTCTGCAGCAACCTCTTCAATTAACTTGTTATTCTCATACACCATAAACACACATACAAAAGCTGATTATATAGCCTCACATACACAAAACTGACTACCTAAATTTGGAACTTTTGACTTCCTAAATTAACTAACAGCTCTTCTATTTTAGCTACTGCTACAAATAAATAATGCTAACTATAGCTCCACTAACATTAAATAACTACCCACTTATATTTCTGCTGCAACAATTCCAAATATAGCTTAAACATGTCTAAAGCACGTCTAATCTAATTTTGACCTTCAACAGTTTGTATTTCAACAATTTTTTTATTTTATTATTCATTAGATATTTATATTCTCAGTAAATTATTTATTAAGAGAATGAAATTATTGCTTAATTACACTGATAACACAAAAAAATTAACAGAACGAAAATTATTAACCATAACAATTCTCTAAATGTGCGTGATTAGTATTCAACATTTTCCCTTGTGAAAGCGGTCGTAAAAGAAGTTCCTTCTTCTGTACAAAAATTTTATATTTCAAAATGTTTCTTTCATGGAAGCTATTCAAGACTATGTTAATGAGCAACTCAATAGGAATGGCAAACTACTCTTCAAACTTCGCTTCACAGCCATTTTTCTAGCTGGTGTTTGGTTGAGTCTTTTAGGGTAAGATCTGAGTTGGTGAACTTAGACTGTCTTAAACTATTCAACTACATAGCAAACCATGCTCGAGGTAGCTCTGATCGAATTCGTTCTGTTTTATGTACGTAATGAATTCAGTTGATCATTAATTAATATATAGTTTAGTTCACACTTGACACTTCACGGCGCACGGCCAGCTGCTTATTTGTATTCAATGGCAGATCTCGATGTCTACTAACTTTGTTTGTTTTATTAAGTTGATTCGTTCGATCGAGTTCATCTCGCATATCTGCACCCAGCTGCTCTTGTGTATTGAACAAGAATAGGAACCATATAGCAAGCAGAGGTTTTGATGAGGAAGTAGTAATGTTCATCCTTTTGACAAATTAATCATGTAACTATAGAATTAAGTACTCATTGCAAATTAATTTAATCTCTCTTGCCGACGTCTGCTACCATCCTTACTCATGGTTATGTACGCATGGGACCATTGAAAAACAAAGTTGAAATAATTAATTTAGGTCATCAACATGTTAGGTAATTTTTTCTTAAAAAAAAACAAAACATAGACATATCTTTGAAAATACATATGATAGAGGATTGCCTTCCCCATTAAAGGACAAACTTGGGCTCTTTTTAAACTGTGTCAATTCCTCATCTGTTGCCAAACAGCTTTCATATATATTATTACGTTGGTTTGTTTATATTATTTTATTGTTAATACGAGTCTGGAATATATGATAAACAAGAAACAACAAAATATATAACTAACGACAACAAGTATAACTCAAAATTCGTACAAGATATCAAGTCTCCAAGATAACAACTAACAAAATATATAAAACTATTTAGAAGACGGGTTGTATCTGACACGCTTCCCTTTCCAGGGTCTGCACAAAGCTTATGGCTTGCGCATACGATGCCTAGAGTCCCTGAGCTCTACGCAGACATTGCTCGCGTAAATGGTAACACTACAGCAAAAAGGAGCATCAGCGACCGGTTTTCCGGTCGCTGAAAGTCCAGGCCGGTCGCTGATACTAAATCCGGTCGCTGAAACCCCGGTCGCTGTAAGCATGGTCACTGATACTCTTCTGATGACGTCACCGGTCGTTGAATGACGTCATCCGGGTACCAAGGCAGCAGGGTCGGGGTCGGGGTATTGGCGCATGTCAAGCATATTCGGCAGCAGCACAGCTAGCATATTTGTTTCCTATTTAGGTTGTCTAAAGATAGAAGGAAAAATATGTAAAGATAGGATTGAGGATACTAGTTTATTTGTTTCCCTAGTTTATTCTTTCCTATTTTTGATTTCTAAGCTGGCTATTTGAGGAGGCTGCTGGATCCGAAATTAAACACCACAGAATTTTGTATCACAGATTTTTCGATCAATAAAACATGGGTGGGAAGGGAGTTTCATGGGAGTTGTGTGTTATTTACTCTTTCTCTCATAAGTTGTCATGGTATCAGAGCACAAGTGTCGATTCTGAGCATTTCTGAAGCCGAATCAGATCCGTGTTTCTCCCTATTCCTCTGTTTTTTCGAATCTGTTTTTTTTTCCTCTAATTTTGTTTTCTTTCTCCTTTGATTTCTGAGTGTGAGAAGAATGTCTGAGTCAACGGAGAAATCTGAATCCGTTCTACTCTTGGAGAATTTGACTGCAACCTTGTCACAACTATTACAACAAAAATCGGGCAACTCTAATCCAGATGGGCACATTTCAGCCATGACGATCAAACTCGATGGGAAGAACTTCAACTTGTGGTCACAGATGTTGAAGATGAAACTGTCGGGGAAGGATAAACTCGGCTATATTGATGGGTCGATTTCTAAACCAAAGTCAATTGATGGCTATCGCAAATGGCAGATGGAAGACTCCTCAGTTAAAGATTACATCATCGAATCCATGGATCCCTCCTTAGTAGGTAATTTTCTTCCTTTTGGTACAGCCAAAGAGGTATGGGACTCGATAAGAACAACCTTTTTTGATGGAGATGACTTGACCCAGTTTTTTGACTTAAAAAGGAGAGTTAACCGTGTCAAACAAGGTGGTGGTTCTGTTGAGGTTTATTACACCCAATTACAGGGGTTATGGAAAGAGTTAGATGTACGTAGGCCAAACCCTATGACCTCCCCAGTTGATATTGAGAAATATAATTACCTTGTTCAAGAAGATCGTGTTTTAACCTTCCTGGATGGTCTTGATGACCGTTTGGATTCTATCCGGGCAACTGTCCTACAACTAAAACCTTTTCCCACAATAGAACAAGCTTTTGCCTTAGTACGTAGAGAAGAAAACCGTCAAATTGTAATGTTAAACAAAGGGGATGGGGCCGAAACTTCTATGGTTATGCTTGCAAGAAACCAAACCCTTGGCATGAACAAACCAGATTTTAATCCAAAACCGGGACTAGTAGAGGGTTGCACTTACTGCCATAACCCGAGACATACTAGGGAGAAGTGTTTTAAATTAATTGGGTACCCACCGGGTTGGAAAGATCGGAAGAAGAAGAAGCAAGGAGAGTGGCACCAGTATAGGGGTGAGGCGCAAATGGTTGCAGCTGATTCAACTGCAGCCCCTGTTGCGCAAGGTGTACCTGCTGGGCCGGGCATCCATGCTGGGCCGATTGTTCCAACAACTGCAGCGGCTGTTCCAGCAGCTGCAGCCTCTGTTTCAGCAGGTAGCCACTCTGTCTTACCGCCAGTTGAGAACAAGGAACATGTGGAAGGTAAAAACTGTCTTGTCTCTAATAATTATCACACTAATGAGTTTGATTGGATAATAGATTCAGGGGCAACAGACCACATGACCTACTCAGAAAAGGATCTCGTGAGGATTTCCACGCCAAGAAGAACGGCAATAGTCAATGCTAATGGAGAGTCGTATCCTGTAAAGGGTGCTGGAGATGTTCAGTGCTCACCTTCTCTTACTTTATCAAATACTTTACTTGTACCGTCTTTATCAACCAGATTACTGTCCGTTGGTCAGGTTTGTGAAGAACTGAATTGTGCTGTTCTCATGTACCCTCAGTTTTGTATCTTTCAGGATCTTCTCACGAAGGAGATTATTGGCCGTGGTACTAGAAGAGGGAGACTGTATCATTTGGACGACATGGTGGTTGGAAAGGCTCATTTATCTACAAGTTCATCATCGAATCGGATCTCTCGCATTTGGATGTGGCATAAAAGATTAGGGCATCCATCTTTTGGGTATCTGAAAAGACTTTACCCAAGTTTATTTTCTGGTTGTGAGGATAAAAAATTTGATTGTGAAACCTGTATTAGAGCTAAGAGTCATCGTGTGTCTTTTTCTAGTAGTTTGAATAAGAGTACAAAACCTTTTGACTTGGTTCATTCTGATGTTTGGGGCCCGTCCCCGGTTAATTCATCTGTTGGAAATAGGTGGTTTGTACTATTTATTGATAATTGCACTAGAATGACTTGGCTATATGTCCTTAAAACAAAAGGTGAAGTGTCACATGTTTTTAAATCCTTTTTCAACATGGTGCAAAATCAGTTTAATCGGACCATTAAATTTTTAAGAAGTGACAATGGTGGTGAGTTTGTGAATTACACACTTCGGGAATTTTTTCACTCTAAAGGGATTATCCATGAAACGAGTTGTGTTGGAACTCCACAACAAAACGGAGTGGCCGAACGTAAAAACAGACATATTTTAGAAACAGCCCGATCTATGTTACTTGAGTATGAAGTACCACAAATCTATTGGGATCATGCGGTTGCCGCTGCAGTTTACCTAATTAACCGTATGCCATCAAATGTGTTAAATTTTCAAACTCCACTTCAAGTACTCTCTTCACATGTACCGATACCGTCGGTTCTGAATCTTCCACCAAAGATTTTTGGGTGTGTTGCATTTGTCCATATACAAAAACATCAACGGTCCAAATTGGAACCTTGTGCAGAGAGGTGTGTATTTGTAGGGTATGGCCAAAACCAGAAAGGTTATAAATGTCTCAATCCTACTTCTAAAAAATTGTTTGTTACCATGGATGTCACCTTTATTGAAACGGAAAGTTTTTTTAGAAAGGATGCAATTCATTCTCAGGGGGAGAATTTAGTTGAGAATGAAAATTGGCATCAATTGGGTCCGTATGAGAATGTTAGCACACGAGGTACTGCTGTAAGCCCGAACCAAACTTTTGACCCGAACTCAGACCAGAACCAAATTGTTACTGTTGCTGACCTGAACTTGGACCCGAACCCAGCCACTGCTGGTCCGAATCCAGATGCTGGCCCTGATCCGAACCCAGCCACTGCTGGTCCGAATCCAGATGCTGGCATTGACCTGAACCCAGCTATTGCTGGCCCGAATCCACCTGCAGTGAGCCCATCTCGGGCTGAGTCTGAAAGGGACATTAATTGGTGGATTGAACTTAGCATGGATCCAGAAAATGAGCAAAGGCAATTGATACAGTCTCCTCTACCACAGCTGGGCCAATCTCCTGAGAATGAGGTACAAGTTTCAAATTCTGAGAATTTTAATTCTAATAATTCTAATACAGGATACAGATTACCTTACAGGAGTAACAGAGGAAACCCTCCTAAGCGTTTTAGACCAGATGAGGCTGGTGAAGGAGATTATGCAATTGGTAAATTTGTGACAACAGAACACTTGCCCAGCCCATTGAAGGAGTTTGATACCACTCTTGCCTCTATTCGAATCCCGGAACGACTTGAAGAAGCCATGAGCAATCCCAAGTGGTTGGAAGCTATGAGAGCGGAAATGGAGGCATTAGAGAAAAATCACACATGGCGGTTGGTAAGTTTACCAAAAGGAAGAAAGACGGTAGGCTGTAAGTGGGTATTCACAGTAAAATATGGTCCAACTGGTTTGGTTGACCGGTATAAGGCTCGGCTAGTTGCCAAAGGATTTACACAAACCTATGGTATTGATTTTCAGGAAACCTTCTCACCAGTTGCTAAGTTGAATACCATTAGAATTCTATTATCTCTTGCAGCTAACCTTGATTGGCCTTTGCATCAGTTCGATGTAAAGAATGCTTTCCTTCACGGTGATCTTGAAGAGGAGATCTACATGGAAATTCCACCCGGGTACAGTCATTCGGGGTCTCAACAGCTAGTATGCAAGTTAGAGAAGGCACTATATGGACTGAAACAATCTCCTAGAGCTTGGTTTGGGAGATTCTGTAGTGCTATGAGTAAATATGGGTACACTCAAAGTGATTCTGACCATACTTTGTTTTACAGGAAGAGGCATGAAAAGATAGCTGTTCTGATTATTTATGTAGATGACATGATAATCACAGGTGATGATCAAGATGAAATTGATAGATTGGAGAAAAGACTCTCCGAGGAATTTGAAATGAAGGACTTAGGTGGACTAAAATATTTTCTCGGAATTGAAGTGGTAAGAACCAAAGAAGGTATATCTCTGTCTCAAAGAAAGTATGTGTTGGACTTGTTAACTGAAACTGGGATGCTTGATTGCAAACCAGTAGACACCCCTGTTGTACAAAATCTTAAGTTAGGTGAATTCCCGACTCAAGTACCAGCCAACAAAGAGAGATACCAGCGATTGGTAGGTAAGCTCATCTATTTGTCTCATACCAGACCAGATATCGCATACGCCGTAAGTTTGGTAAGCCAATTCATGCATGCTCCAAGTGAGCAGCATATGGAAGCTGTGTTTCGTATTCTCAGGTATCTCAAAGGTGCTCCAGGTAGAGGAATTTACTTTAAGAGAAATGGACATCTAAGAGTGGAAGGGTATACTGATTCAGACTGGGCAGGAGACATTACTGATCGGAAGTCCACTTCCGGATATTTCACATTTGTTGGGGGCAATTTGGTGACATGGAGGAGTAAAAAGCAAAAGGTGGTAGCTCTTTCCAGTGCCGAAGCCGAATTTATGGGTATTGCTAAAGGGTTGCAGGAATTAATATGGTTGAAAAAAATTATGAGTGAGCTCGGGTTTGACCCTAGTGAAGGAATGAAGCTCTTCTGCGATAACAAGGCGGCAATTGCCATATCTCATAATCCTGTACAGCATGATCGTACAAAACACATAGAAGTGAGCAGACACTTTATACGACAAAATTTAGAAGAAAATGTCATCTCTCTTCCATTTGTGAGAACAGGTGATCAACTAGCCGATATTTTAACCAAGGGCGTTTCAAGTGCAATTTTTCATGACTCGCTTGGCAAGTTGGGCATGACGGATATCTATGCACCAACTTGAGGGGGAGTATTGGCGCATGTCAAGCATATTCGGCAGCAGCACAGCTAGCATATTTGTTTCCTATTTAGGTTGTCTAAAGATAGAAGGAAAAATATGTAAAGATAGGATTGAGGATACTAGTTTATTTGTTTCCCTAGTTTATTCTTTCCTATTTTTGATTTCTAAGCTGGCTATTTGAGGAGGCTGCTGGATCCGAAATTAAACACCACAGAATTTTGTATCACAGATTTTTCGATCAATAAAACATGGGTGGGAAGGGAGTTTCATGGGAGTTGTGTGTTATTTACTCTTTCTCTCATAAGTTGTCACGGGGTCGGGTCAGAGATCAGGGCGGGAGTTAGAGATCGGGCGGTCGGTCGGGTCAGAGATCGGGCGATCAGAGAGGCAGGGTTTCCAGCGGCGGGGGTCAGAGACCGGGCGGCGGGGCTTCGGGTGGGAGGGATCGGGCGCGCGTTTTTTTTTTTGGGTAACCTAAAAGGCGGGAGGAGACAGAGAGAGAAGGAAAACATTGGCGCGGGTAGGTCTTTTTCGGACACCCTTCAGCGACCGGGAAAAACCGGTCTCTGAAAGTTGCGGGCGCCGGTCGCTGAAGGGTTCGTCGCTGAAAAACAGCAATTTTATTTTTTTTTTAATTTTTTTGGGGTCTTCAGTGACCGGCGTTTTCACCGGTCGCTGATGCCGGTCGCTGAAACATCGTTTTGTTGTAGTGTAATATTGTAATTTTTCATAAATAGATGGTAAGATCAAAATTTCAAAATATTAAGATGGTAGACAAAAATTTCGGTAGATTGGAATTCTTGTACACAAAACACTTCTTCTTGACCAAAGTAACTCTTATTTTTTTCTTGAAATGCATGCCTATTTAATTGCAATTGACTTCCTGCTCACCTCTAGGCTAATACGTACTGACACCAATCATAATTGCAAATATAATGCTCACCACCACTACTCGGTGAATAAACCGTTTCAGTAACACTAAAAAAAATTGAGTCATTATTTATTTTTATTATATTAATACTTTTTCCTAATTATAAAATTATAGATTCTTTGACGGAAACTTATATTATTAATAGTGAAAACAATCAGACCTTCGAAAAAATTAAAAATTCATTTATAAAATTTAATTTATTTTAAATAATAATGAACAGAATACTAGATAAGTACTTACATATTTTGAACCTTTTTCTTATACTTGAAAACTTCAGGGCTCTTTTGTAAATGTTCATTTCATAACCTTAAATCAGCCGCCTCTGTTGATTCCCATCTAAATGAGCCGCCTCTCTTCTGTCCTCATGTGCCAAAAAAAAAAAAGTTCAAGATTCACCATTCGATCAAGATCTAACGGTCCAAATTACACATGACTCACGTGACCATGTGCCATGCCGCGACTAAATCTTTCACATGACGTGCCGTGTCGTGTCAAATTTTTGAAAGATGATCACGTCGCGTGAATGGTCACTGCACAGGACATGTGAGTCACAACGCTTGTCATGCCATGATGGAACCGTGTTGTGCTGTGACTGAACCATGTCGTCTCGTGATGTATATGGTCACATCATGAGTTTTTTAGATTCTTAATTGTTTTTCTGCTCTAATTCGTCAGAAGAAAAAAAATTATACTCTTATTAGTATTTTGTGCCTACCCCTGACTGGAATCCTGGATCCGCCCCTGCTTCTGTCCTCATGTGCCAAAAAAAAAAGGTTCCCGCCACTTGTTTCGCTTCGCCAGTACATGCTCCTCCTTTCTCTGCTCTATGACCTTAATTGAATGAACAAAAAAAAATAACAAAGAAAAATCCTCTCTGATTCGTTTTGTCCTTCACCGATTAATAAAAGTGGTCATATGCTTGATGAACCAAAATAGTATCACTACTTTTAGTATAAATTAATATACTTTATAACCCTAACTTCTACTTACATTCAGATCACAAGCGCATGATCATAGAATTATTGAAGATAATTATCGAAAAATGATTTCAGCACCAAACAGACATCACAGAAATTAATTAAATATATTTTTGCAATTAGACTAAGCATCAGTTTGACCATCGCAATATGGGCCGTAGTGAGGTAGAATATACATGACTTCTTTAATATTTATGTCAGAACAGATCGGATGGTCCGGATCTAAACTCAAATATTCTCTTACCTTAGATGCGATATGAATTCGTTTTCTTCCTCTTATCTTCGATCGATTTGTTCTTATCTCCCTAAAAATTCACCCTGGTTAATGATTTCATACTTTTAACTATATTTTTCACTCTTCCATTTCTTAAGATCTTTTTAGTTAGAGGACCAAATTAATCTAATTGTTGCTTCTATTAATATTCGAGTAGTATATGTATTCGCTTTCCTCTTTCCTTCATTAGAACTGCATGTTAAATAACCCAGGTTGGGTTCGACGACTTGAAACTCATGATGAACCGTAGATGGCTCGATGTTTTCATGATGTGAGTCCATTAATTTCTTTCAAATTATTGACCACAAGCCCCTCTATTCTAATCTGTTCTCTACGTCTAATTTTCAGCGACCTACACAATTTGTGTTCACAAATGGAGGTCAATAGATGTGCCTTTCTATTACATAACTCTATTCACCAAGGAGCAATCAAACATAGCCCTGATCGAGTAGAACGTTACATTCAAGATGCAATGATGATAACTACTGACGATTCGATCCAATTTTTTCTCGCTCCATACCTTCAGAGATTACATATATATACATATTGCTTGAGCATATTTATTATAGGGTTCTCCAAATAGGGTTAGGGTTTGTGCAAAAATAATTTCACATTGATTGATATTACTTTCAATTTTGTCTGTGAACACTGGTCCATGCTGTTGATTTAGCCTCGGAGATATACGACATACATCTTGGACTCATGGATGTCAGAAGGAATAAGCAATCATTTCAAATTGCACTTGTGGTATTTCATTCGTTTAATAGATGTTTAACACTAATTGGTAACGTTATTTTTTTTCTTAAAGGGCCTTTGAGAACTATAGGGAAGACGATGGGCCAATTGATATTGATAGACTCGATTTCAAATGCGAACAGCCAACGGTAAACACACTGTATATCCCATCATTAGATTTCAATATTATTAATTACTACAATTAATTTATTCACAATACTAACTTTTTACAAATTTTCCCTTGCAATTCATTGAAGGCAGCAAAAGGAGAATTGGGAGTGCGGGTACAACATAATGAAGTACATGCACTTAGTTGTCACAGAGCATCAGAAGAATTTTCCAAATGACTGGGTGTGTATTGTATCAAACATTAATTGTACTTAATTCCAACGTAAAATCAATAAAATTTCCAACCTGCATACACGTCACATATGATGCGAGGCCATATATGCTGCTGGAGGTTGATGGCATTGCTTGCATGTGTTATGTGTTCTGTGAATAATTCTTGAAACAGTAGGAGATTGTTTCCTTCAATCTATGTGGTTGTAAATGTCATGTGAATATGTTATGTGCATGGCTAATTACTGAACAGGTCTCATTTTTGGCTAATTAATTGTTATATGAATGTACGAAACAGTTGTCATTTTCGACTTGTAAGTAAAATGTAGGTAATATATACACCTTAGTTGTCATTTTCATCTTGACGATTGAGATAATGTACAATATCAATGATAAATTGTATTTATAAGTTGTATTTGATTGGATCTACGCAATCATTTACATAAGTAAACGAAACAAAAAATAAAACAAACGAAGTCAACTGATAATGATTGAAAATAATTATCGGAAATTGATTTCAGCACCAAATAGACATTCCAAAAATTAATTCAATTTATTCTTGCAATTAGACTAAGGATCAGTTTGACCATCGCAATATGTGCTGCTAACCTAACCCGTAGTGAGGTAGAATAAACATATAACTTCTTTAATATTTATGTCATAACACAACGGATGGTCCTGATCTAAACTCAAATATTCTCTTACCTTAGATGCGATATCAATTCCTTTTCTTCCTCTATCTTCGATCGATTTATTTTAATCTACATAAAAATTCACCCAGGTTAATGATTTCATACTATCAACTTACTCTCTTCCATTTCTTGGAATCTTTTTAGTTAGAGCACCAAATTTATCTCGTTGTTGCTTCCATTAAAATTCGAATTGTATATATGTATTCGTTTTCCTCTTTCTTGCATTAGAACTGCATGTTAATTTTTTTGAGTAAAGGTTGGTGGTCAAGCCACCCGAGACTATTTTTATACCCTTATTATTACAACAAAGGATTTCCCCCATCAAGTTTCGAACTCATGACCTCTCACATAGAAACTGCATGTTAATTTAACCTGATTTGGTTCGACGACTTAAAACTCATGATAAACCGTGGATGGCTTGATAGTTCGATTATTACTGTTTTCATGATGTGTGTTCACTAATTTCTTTCAAATTATTAATCACATGCCCCTCTACTTTACTCAATTATCTACGTCTAATTTTCAGCAACTTACACAATTTGTGTTCACAAATAGAAGTCAATAGATGTGCCTTGCTATTACCCAACTCTATTCACCAAGGAGCAATCAAACAGAGCCCTTACCGAGTAGCATGTTACATTCAAGATGCGATGATGATAACTACTGACGATTCGATCCAATTTTTGCTCGTTCCATACCTACAGAGATTACATATTGCTTGAACATATTTCTTATAGGGTTCTCCAAATAGGGTTCAGGGTTTTGGGTTTGTGCAAAAATAATTTTACATTAATTGTTATGACTTTCAATTTTGTTAGTGAACACTGGTCCTTGCTGTTGATTTGGCCTCGGAGATCTACGGTTTACATCTTGGACTGGAGGATCTCAGACGGAAAAACGCCAGAGACTAAGGACATTTACTTCGTTTCAAATAAGCAATCAATTCAAATTCTGTTATTTCTGCACTTGTGGTATTTCATTCATTTAATAGATGTTTAACACTAATTGCTAACCTTACTGTTTTGCTTAAAGGGACTTTGAGAACTATAGGAGATTCTTTTGTTAACAATCTGTATAAAATTTGATTTGTGATCATAAATCTTGAAGTATAAATAAAGGTTTTGATGTGCGAAATGGGCTTTAGTATGGATAACAAAATATTGTTTATACAACAGAAATATATATACAAATATCATGTTTTCAAAGAACTAGCATTTGGTCTATTGGCAAAGGCACATGACCTCCATGTAAGAGTCATGGGTTCGAAATCCGAATAGGAGAAATCATTTATTGTATCACAACGGTATTAAATAGTTGAGTACCTTGACCTCTAACCCAAAACCCTAAATAGAACATTTCTAACTAGAAATTCATAGGATTTTTCATATGTAAATTCCATTTCTAAGTGTTTGGTAAGTATGCTGTCACCACGACCTACCTTAACAACCTCACACCTAAACTACCTATGCAAAATTATGTTGTCAGGTTACATGAAAAATTATGCTATCACATAACATGGATGTTGTGTTTTATTTTTATTTTTATTGGGGATGTAAATTGACGAACTAATCAAAGGTGCGAAAAATCAATTTTAAGTACCTTCCAGAGGGTCAAAATTCGAGATATGACGAGGATACCTGATTTATGCAATATAGTTGAGGAAATAAAACAACATATATTAAATTCAGTAATAATGAAGCATCACGATTTTTTATGTTGTTTTCTTTATTTATTTTTACCACCTGGGCATATGTTAAATTACAGCAGTAGTACTCTCCGAGCGTGGGCCTTTAAAAGAAGTGACAGATCAGAGAGGCAGTACAGCCAGAGAGAGCAATGGGCTTTCCAGCTCGTCCAATTATGGGCCTTCCACATTATTTGATTTGCCATCAAATTCAGTAGGAAAATTTTCTCTATATACAACGTTTGCAAATTTGAGACAGTTTAATTAAGAATTCAGCTCCATATAATCGGAGAATATTACTGATTTAATATCTCTCTATAACCAGGGTCTTGCTTCATGAGAGATCATTTGGAGCTTTTAGAGAAATCATTATGGTCAAAGAATGTATTCATCTATCGTTTTCTGAAAACAAGGAATTAATTTGTCATGCCCCGGACCCGAACGACGGATCGGACACGTAACGACAGAACAAGATCCTAGTATCCATTCAACGGCCCGTCAACTTACATCGCAAACATAAATAAAGTAAAAACAAAATGGGGTCAGCTACAAAGCTCAATAACTGGTTATTTAACAAGGCTTTTCCCTATAATTGGTTTATTCAAAACAACAGTACAAACATGATTGGATTAATCCACACAAATATATCAGATTACATATGCATATTTAACCGGTTTGGGGTCTTAGTCAGAAAACATAGTACTCAGACAGTTAAATCACAGAAAATAACAGAGTCTGTAGTGCAAAATTCGGGTCATACAGGTTTCAGGGACTGAACTATGACAAAAATAAGTTGTTTTAGAACGCAGTCTCTGGAGAGGGACCTTTGTGTGACAGGATCTAAAAATTAGTAGAATAAGTCTTTTCTAATGGGAATTTCACGAAATAATAGCTTCAAAATGTTGAAACTTGAGCAATAATATTGAAACGCAATTTACATTGAAGAAAATATTATTTTAAAGCTTGTGTGATAATTTATAAGCATAAATAGTTATATAAAATAAAATTTTAAATGAGTGTTCAAGAAACATAAAGTATTATTGAATAATTGAACTTTTGAATAACTCAAAACTCCAAATATATACAAAAATATATACAATAACCATAATTTGAATTGATAAGAGATATGCACACATAGCACTTGGATACCGAGATACATAAAATGTTTCGTAACTGTAGTGGACAAAAGTTGTGTAAGTCATGGAGTCTCCTTTGATGTGGTTTTATTTGCTTCCACTCCTTTGCGGAGAGAAAGGAGAAATAACTTAGTCATTTCTTTGTTCCTTTCAGTCTCGATAACCTACTTTTTACTTGAATTGGTCGTGAAAAGAGTTTATTGATTGTGGAGACGTTTAACTTTTGACAGACGCAAGCCCCTGTCGAAAGTGTGATGAGTCATAGACAAAGCATTACACAAAACATGTTATTTTTTTTATATATAGATTTTATAGCTTGTCAAAACATTATACAACATAGAAGAAAATGTGCTTTTTAAAATTATATCCAAAGTGAAAGATTCCAAATTTGGATTCTGGCCAAACAAAAAAAGTTGTAGGCTTTTTTGTGTTATGATTCCAATGTATTGAAATTAATTGAATTTTCAAGTGAAAAATTATGATTAAATTAGTCGACAGAAGTCTGCAGTTCTGATTCATAACTGTTTTCTGACTTTAACCTATCAAATATCAATATCCAGATTTTTTTTAATAAATTATTTTAATTTCGGATTTAATATTTTAATGAATTTAAATATATGATAAATAAAGATTAACAATAACTAAATAAAGAATTAGCGTTTGTATTGACTGACTCGTGTACTTCTTTTAAATTTCAATAAAATCACCTTGGCAGCAACTGCCAAGTTTTTCAAAAAAGACAATACATATATGCCGGTAGCCGGTGCTGAAAATAACCTTGAAAATTGAATAATAAAAGAAACAAAGTAAAGGAAACCAATGATATATATATAGTGCAGAATTACGAGGTGCTTTTCAATAAAACTTCGTAGCAAATCATAAAAACAAAAGACAGACAAGATAGAACACTAAAAGGAATGACAATTGGCAAACAAGGAAGAAAAAAAAACAATTTTAAAAATAACTCCTTCCGAACATACATGGTAACGCCACTTTTCCCTTGCTCAATTTAGAAGCCCCGAATAGTACAGTGAAAGTTAAAGCATCATGGGCTCGGGGGACGGAAGTAGGCAAAAACTGCAAAGAATGATTGTACTAATGTAAGAACTAGAATTATGAAAGCAGCAACGAGAGAAATTATTGCCCATGGATTGCTAAAGTAATCACGAATCAGTTTTGCTCGATTTCTGTTCCAGCTTGATTCACTGAATCTGTTCACTTCCCTGTATAATTTTGCCAAATAGTGAGATCTTCCAAAACCAGCACCTTCAGTGACCTGGTTGATAAAATGAGTCGCCTCCTCTTCACTGCCTAGCCAGTTCTCAATGATTCCACACTCTTGTAATATTGTCACATCATTTGGTGTGTTGACAAGATTATCCAAAAATACTACAAACCTTGTAAAGGGTCTATTCTTTTTGCCATATTTGGTTTGTTCAAATGCTAAAAGGTTTGCAAAAATAGGCTTAGTGTCATCGTTGATTTCTAGTCTAGGGATTTTCAAGACACCATATTCAAATGATATGTCGAGCATATGTTTCGGGTTGCTCTTTGGTTTGAATTTTAGGCCCTTTTGTTTGAGCTCCGTGGCAGAAGGGATCACCATCAAATGAGGAGATCTTCTTCTGAGCACCGGCCTTGACCGAAACCGGTGAAGCAAACATTTGATAATTCTATTGGCACTGAACATTCTGGTAAGATCAAATGATTTGGAACTCAATACAACAGGTTTCTCTGGCTCGGGCACTAAACAGTGGTAACAGAGATGGACCAAATGATGAATTTCAGCTGGAGGGTCTGGTTTTCTATAGTCTATGGACTTATTTAGTAGGCTGAGGTTTGAAATAATCCTAACAAGCTGATCAGTAAAAATATTCTTTGCATCTTCTTTTTTAAAACAAATCTTGTACAACTTCTCGACTATAAAGAAGGGAATTTGGTTATCTAGAAGTAGCAAATCACATTCTATGAATTGAGAATTCCAGCCAACCTCATAAAGAGAATCCAAATTTTGTTCGTAACATCTTAAGAAGTACTGGAGCACGAAGCATCCGTCAAGCAGCATCATCTTGACAAATGCATTGCTGTCAAGATCATCAAACTTCTCACTATAACATCTCCGTGTTCTCGTTTCTAGCAACTTCATCTCTGATATACAGAGATCCAAACTTATGTGGTCCCCACGGGACAAGAAATCCCGCAAAAACCGCATTTTTTGTTCCTCCAAGGCTCGGAGGTGCTTTTTACCACGGTGGAATGGGCCGATGGAGATGACAGAGGGCTGAAAGAGATTCTTCTTACTTTTGGAAATGTTATGTGGTGTGCGAAAGATGGTGAAGTTCGATGCCTCGTTTGCATTGCCCCATAATGTGTTGAGTTCACGTTGCAGAGAGGCTTCGAGATCTACAATTATCGGGGCTTTTGACAGAGGAGAGGATTCTGACAGAGGAGAGGCTTCGACATCTACAACTATCTGGGGTTCTTCCATTAATATTTTTTCTTGTATGAAAGAGTTTTGGTTGTACTTGAACAAAACGACCTTTAACATTTGTATTTATATTGATCATTAGTGTGGCCCCATCAGGCTGAGCTGGAAGATAGAGCTTGGAGAATGATAGGACCTTCACCAGCTCTCTTCTAATTATTGTTCCTACATAACCTTGAAAATAAAAATGCTACTTTTCAACAGAGCCCTTGCATTATTGAAAAATCTTTCCTGAAATAAAGGTTTAACAGTGAGCTACGAATTGCACAATGAATTCAGAGAAAGTTAAGTCTTCCTAAATTCCATAATTAAATTTTCACGAAAAAGTAATGGACCAGCTCCGTCAAACAAAAAATGTTCCAATGCTGATGCTTCTTTAATTATCTTAAAAAGTATATGATATTCTGACATAAATTTTGAAATTAAATTAACCAGTCTCTTTAGTTTCAATATATAATGCAAAAATACTGATGATTTACGTCAACTATTATTTTAGTGTGATCTTATTATTTCATGCACCTCAGAGAAATAATTGAATTTCAAAATCACTGTTTTTCATAATAAAAAAATGAAAAACAGTAATTTTCAAATATCCATAAAAAATAGTAAACGATTTCCAAAGAATGTAAAATTTGGTCTCGAAGCACATTTTAATATGGGGAACATGTTGAGCACTTCAGGTCGACTATTTGAACTTTGAAAATTACAAAAACAAATTGTTAGCACCAAGACCTTGGTCATACCACTTTGATCTATCTTTCGATGTTGATATGCTACCGTTGAAAACATTATAATGTTATATAAGTAAAAACAAAAGTTAAATTGAAACTGTAAATAACTGAATAAAAAACATGTTGTCAAGTATATTACAGATATCTTGCTAATTAAATAATCATGACAATTAATAAATTTGAAAATAAAATAAAAAAATGCCACCTATAATCAATGTCCAGGTATATATTTTGTATTAACAAGTCTTAAACTTTAATTGTCCAGAGGAAAATCTAGGTAATGCACCGTACGTAGTTGCCATCTTCATCTTGAAAATTAAGATAATGTATAATATCATAAATAAAAAAGAATTAAATAAGTTGTATTTTGTTGGATCCACGCAATTAGGCATTCAAGAAATGTCAACTGCCAACTAAGAATGATGGATAATAATTCTCAAAAAATGATTTCAGTACTAGGCATTCAAGAAATTAATTAAATTTGGGGACAAAGTTCTATATATCACGCTGAGCTGGAAGATAGGATCTTCACCAACTCTAATCTAAATTCAGAGAAAGTTAAGTCTTTCTAGATTCATAATTTTTTTTAACTAGTTTTTGGAGAATGTGGTTCTGGAACTAAATTTCTTTTATTATATATTTTTGCTAACTTTCTACTGCTTTTAGTATTGCTAAGAGTAATTCAATCTACATTTATCATTATTTTATAACCCACAAAGAAATGGTTCATTATGACCTGCACTGGAACTAGAACTTGTATCCTCTATAGTACTCACCGTGTAGAATGAGGAATCTGCACCGGTCAGTTTTAATCTCCAAGAATCTTAAAGACCCACGTGCATTCCACTTGTGGCCCGAAAAAACAAACGCACGGCTGAGATTGCATACAGTGATGGAGTACTACAGAGGATACAGAACCCTGGAACTAGAGGCCTCCGAGTATATAGGCCTGTTATCTCAATCAAAAAATAAGAAAAGAAAAATCAAACCTTCGAAGTGTTTTCAAAAGTGAGACTTTATCAAGATTTTTCTTAGTACTTTGAGGACATGCAGGAAGAAAAATGAGAAAATTAACCTAAACTTTTCTTTATAGAATCGTTCAAACAAATTAACCTAAACTATAATCCAAAATTTAGTTTTTTTGTTTAAATTTAACTACGTAACACTATAATTGTTCATGTCTGCTTCCAAAAAATTATATCTAATACAGTATAAAATAAGTTATGTAATAATAATTTCAATAAAACAATCTTAATTAAGTCAAGTACATTTCATAATATGTTGAAATTTCAGAATAGACAAATCTTAAAAAATATTTTGATGCACACCTTCATATGTTGAAATTTTATCGTTGATTTTGAAACAACAAAAAACTGTAATCTAAAAAAATGAAAAGATTTATATATTTACATGCGAACAACTATATTACTTTAATTATAAGCAATATAAAATAGTTTGATCTAATTTAATAATGTTTACGAAGTTGATATATATTAGTCAACAAAGTAAAGTTATGCGTATTATAATTTCTATGTACCATGCAAATGCAATCAACATTAAACTGACAACAGTTTTTGCTTTTGTTAAATAGTTTGTATTTCTTAATTTGAAAGAAATTGTGAATACATATAATATTTTAGAATTCCTATATCTAACTTGCAATTTTCAGAAATCCCACATCTATAATAATATGGAAATACGATTATTTCTCTTCCAAAATTATTGTATAATAATCTGGTGTAAAAATAAAATCATTACAAATAAACTATGGACATTTATATATGATCTCAAAATTTAGTTATGTTGTACTCATTCTTCTAGTATAGATGAGATGAATATTTAGAAAATAATTTAAATCCAACTTGATAAGTATAGTGAGGTTTAAAGACACCTTAAATATTTCCGCTATCCTATACAAATGATTTACTGCAACTAATAAAAAAATGCGAGCTTATATGCAAAATTTGATAATTGTATTTTTGCGTTTCAAAACTAATGTTAGACTTATTTTGCTCTCAAAATGAAATATATATACTACTAAATGTAGATACAGTTAAATTATATGATCTATCTTCTACTAATATGTTATTGCAATCAATAAATAATAGATGGGCCTGTATGTAATATTTGTCCTTGTCAGCCAATACATATAGCATGTGCGTTTTTATCAAGTTATAGCATGTGTCCTTTTTTGTTACAAGGCCCTTAGGCCTATTAATGGTAAAACTGGTTGACAGGACATGTCTGTACTGGACTTGTTAGTATATAATGAAGACTTAATTAAAGAGTCAACACTCAATAGGAGAGGGTAGTTCAGCATTATTAATTGCAAAGAGACAATTATTGGTGTCGGCTTGCTCTCCGTACAGCTTTATGGGGAGAACTAGGGAACCGGATAGGTTTATGGGGAAAATTAGGGAACCGGATCCGCTGCTTTTTTTCGTAGAAAAGAGAGTCTGTATCTTTCCGGTATCGCAACGAATTACAAATAAATATAATACAATTTCAGGCGAGCAATTGAAGTTGAGTGTCTATTGTAGATATATGGGATCTGTTTTGAGATTCGTGCAAGGTTAAAGAATGGTATATATGGACTTAGAAATTCTACCGTCCGGTGCCGAACTGAATCTGAAATAGTGCAGTGTCCTGCCTTTCAACGAGAGAAATAAGATAGAGAGGAGAGCAGGATTCTACTTTTCTCTTAAAAAAGCTGCGAATCTGGTTCCGTAGAACTAGGGTGTTGTTAATCTCACCAATACTTCGGTGAGCTTTCTGTCAACTTCAAATTACCTGGAAATGACTTTGAATGACAAATTCATACCCTTAGAAACATATCTAATTCATGAGTAACACATGTGAAATTTATAAATTTTCAAATTAATTTAATATAAAGTCAAGCAATAAATAAAAATAGATTTATAAGTTAATTTTAAATTGTTTTTTGGTTACCACTTGACTTTATACTAAATTAATTTCAATATATATAAATTTGAGATGTAAATGCATCATTTGTGAAGTAAATAAATTTCAACAGTTGATTAAACGGCGAGTTTAAAGTTCATCTCACCAAAAAAATTTGATGAGCTTATGAACACCCTAGTTCTACTGCACTACTCGAGGTTTAATATGGCTATTAACATCCGCACTTGTAACCTTATCTGGATGAAGGATGAAGATAGTGACGCATTTAATCGAACATATCAAGTGTGTTAAAGGGCTGAAGGTAGGTGTGAGTTGCTAGAGCAAAATTCATCTAGGATTTAGGCCTGTGTGAAGCCCAATGAATTCAGCCTATCTAATAATTTTGTCCCCAGAAGGCCAGAACTCATCATCCCGTGTCACTCCACAATAATATAAATTGTGCAGTGGCGCGATCTGAGACCAGCAAAACAAATGTTACTCATAAAAATAAAACAAAATTTCATTTAAAATAAAAGAATCACAAAGGTGTGAAATAGTTTACATCTGAAAAGGCTTACTATTTCTTTACTAAAGCCTATTGACCAAAGTGGGCCTTATTTGAAGTTGGGTACGGTTTAAGCCCATATTATGGGTGTAGTATCAAGGCCATTGTTCCGATTTAAAAAATTGATAATGACAAATAACATCTTGATCTAATTAAATTGAGATACTTCTAAGGGACGCAATACCTGGTTTAATAATATCTCCCCATTGTAACATACGGGTCCAATACTTGTTGGCTATTATAGAAGTAAATTTGTAAGATTACACTAGAAATTACCCTTGAAATTTACACAAGAGGGATCAATCATGTACTAATTGTACAGATTTGTTGATGAGAAACAGTTTCTGTTATTAAAGATCGATGCTCAATTTTGATACTACAAATTATAAAAAAAAAAAATTTGTGCCCTTAAATTCAGCTGCTAAGGATGTAGATACAATAGAATGTACCTTTAAAATTAGATGCACGTAACATACATAAGTGTTTTTAATATCTTTCTCTAGCGATCTTACTTGCAAATTTGTCCATTAATATCTCAATTTATCCATTATTACATGCAAAATTTTAATGAGCGCTAGCTACACAATACCCCGCCCATAAAGATATATATAGATGCTAACGTTAAGCTTAATTTAAGAATAAAGTGTGACGAGTCATGGACAAAAAGCATTATACAAAACATGTTAAAAAAAATTTTGATAGATTATACAGCTTGTCAAAGCATTATACAAAACATACAAGAAAGTGTGCTTTTTAAAAATTATTCAAAGTGAAAGATAAGTCATGGGTCAATTGGATTAAATTCTCATATACCAATTTTAGAATAATGTTTAAATAGCATGATTATCATATTATGTTTTTTTTTTTTCAGTTCTTTTAGAATTAATTAGATTTTAATATTAACATTGATAGATAGTTTAAATGATGATTATTGATAGAAATTTAGTATGGTAAATTTTCTTTAAATTTTATTTTTGTCGTTCTTAAACTTTTTCCTTCAAAGGTCTTTCAAATTACTTTTATGTATTCCAAATTTGGATTCAACCTGAACACAAAAATTGTAGAATTTTCTATTACGGATCGAAATTCATCTTGATTGGATTTTCTACATAATATTTATTATTAAATTAGTCGACGGAGGTCTGCAGTTCTGAATCAGAACTGTTTTCTGACTTTAACCAATAAATATCAATATCAATATTTTTTAATTTAAATTTATGATAATACAGATTTAAAATAATTAAATAATAAAAGTATGTCAGGGGAGATGACAGAGAATGGGTTTGTATTGACTCATGCACTTTATTTAAATTTCAATAAAATCACCTTGGCAGCAACTCCCAAGTTTCTCAAAAAAGACAATACCTGTAACCGGTGCTAAAAATAACCTTGGAAATTGAATAATAAAGGAAACAAAGTAAAGCAAACCAATGATATATAGTGCGGAGTTACAAGGTACTGTTGAATAAAAGTTCGTAGCAAATCATAAAAACAAAAGACAAACAAGATAGAACACTAACAGGAATGACAAACAAGGAAGAAAAAAAAACGATTAAAAAATAACTCGTTCCTAACATACATGGCAACGCCATTTTCTCTTGTTCAATTTAGAAGCCCCGAATAGTACTGTGAAAGTTAAAGCATCATGAGCTCGGGGGGTATTTGTAGGCATAAACTGCATAGAAAGATTGTTGACATGTAAGAACTAGAAGTATCAAAGCAGCGACGAGAGAAATTGCTGCCCACGGACTGCTAAAGTAATTCCGAATCAATTTTGATCGCTGTCTCTTCCACCTTGATCCAATGTATTTGTTCACTCCCCTTTTTAATTCCGCCAAATAGTGATCTTCCCCAAGAGCACCACCTTCGGTGACCTGGTTGAGGAAATGAGCCAAGTCCTCTTCACTGCCTAGCCAGTTCTCAATGATTCCGCACTCTTGTAATATTATCACGTCATTTTGAGTGTTGACTAGATTATCCAAAAATGTTACAAAGCTTATAAAGGGTAAATATTCTTTGTCATATTTGGACTGTTCAAATGCTATAAGGTTTGAGAAAATAGGCTTAGTGGTATCGCCGATTTCTAGTTTAGGGATTTTCAAGACAACATATTCAAATGATATGTCGAGAATATTTTTCTGGGTTGCTCTTTGGTGTGAATATCAGGCCCTTTTTGTTTGAGCTCCGTGGCAGAAGGGAATTAATTGAGCTTGTCACATGCCTAACAATTAACGATTAAAAAAATACATAACGCAAGCAGGAGAACAGTTTGTCATTAACGATTCCATTTGTAGAGGGAAAAAGGACTGTAACGTGTGGGCTATGTAGCTCCAAGGTTTGGATGCATTTTGCGTAGATAATTTGGTCCTAATGATTGAAGGAATATCAATCAGGAGATTCTTTTGTTAACAATCTGTATAAAATTTGATTTGTTATCATAAATCTTGAAGTATAAATAAAGGTTTTGATGTGGGAAATGGGCTTTAGTATGGATTACAAAATATTGTTTATACAATAGAAATATATATACAAATATCATATTTTCCAAAAACTAGCATTTGATCTATTGGCAAAGGGACATGATCTTTATGTAGGACGTCATGAGTTCCAAACCCGAATGTATTACAACGGTATTAGATAGTTGGGTACGTAGCTTGACCTCCAACCTTTACTAAAAAAAAAATATCTTGTTTCCAATTCCTATCCTTGAATTATTTCAGAACAAACTAAAGAACAGGCATGATAATAAACCGCCTCATTCGAATAATAGCACTTACACAAAACCCCCTAAACATGCCTTACACAAAACCCTAAATAGAACATTCCTAGCTAGAAATTCATAGGATTTTTCACATGTAAATTCCATTTTATAAAAGGTATACGCTGCTTTGGTCCATATGAAGTCTAAGAACCCATTAAGACTCTAAACGTTTTTCCTTTTTTCTCACTATACATTCAACCTCGATCTAAGAACCCATTAAGACTCTAAACGTTTCTTTGGTCCATATGAAGTCCTAAGGTATTGTGTAAGTTTGATTCTTAACATGGATCTAAGTGTTTGATAAGTAAGTATGCTGTCACCACGACCTACCTAAACAACCTCGCACCTAAACTACCTACGCAAAATTATGTTGTCACGTTATATGAAAAATTATGCTATCACTTAACATGGATCTTGTGTTTTTATTTTTATTTTTATTGGCGATGTAAATTGACGAACTAATAAAAGGTGCAAAAAATCAATTTTAAGTACCTTTCAGAGGGTCAAAATTCGAGATATGACGAGGATACTTGATTTATGCAATATAGTTGAGGTAAATAAAACAACATATATATTAAATTCATTAATAATGAAGCATCACGATTTTTTATGTTGTTTTCTTTTTATTTTTTAGCACCTGGGCATATGTTAAATTACAGCAGTAGTACTCTCTGAGCGTGGGCCTACAAAAGAAGTGACAGTTCAGAGATGCAGTACAGCCAGAGAGAGCAATGGGCTTTCCAGCTCGTCCAATTATGAGCCTTCCACATCATTTGATTTGCCATCAAATTCAATAGGAAATTTTTCTCTGTATACAACGTTTGCAAAATTGAGACAGTTTGACTGGTCCTTCTACTAACTACATCATACGATATTATGCATATATACTTGTTTGAGAAATGCCAATATGAGCTTAAGCGCTCAGCAACAAATAACAATCTAACGAGCCATGATCAAATTGATAAAGGGTTATAATAAGAGTTTTGATTGTGAACATTTAATTAAGAATTCAGCTCCATATGATCGGAGAATATTACTGATTTAATACTATCAAACAAACAGCATATATTGGCATGGATAAGGCTTAGGTGCTATGGATAACATAAGGCTTCCGTGCTACGGTCTCAAAAACTTATCGTATAAACTTCAAACTTTGATCTAAGTAGCTCAGTAAATTGGTTATAATGAACTTGTAGAATACCAAATTTTACAATTTAACAAAACTGAATCAACTGTTGGAAGAGTAAACAGAGGAAGAAGGATTGACACAAATAATTTACTTCACTTCTTAATTAATTCGATTACAACATGCTGAATTTATAGCCCTACAACACCTAAGTTTGGATCATCCAAATTTAGTACCCCACTACCTTGTTCTGCTATTACAAACAGTCCCCAAAATAGAATACCTGCACCTATCCTGCTACTACATGACTAATTATAGAACCCACTAATCCTACTACAGACACACCTATATTTAGAGACCCACTAATCCACTAACACACGTTCATGCTTCTAAAAACAACTACAACAGAATTCTAAATAGAGAGAGCTAATTTTGGATCAACTTTCAACACTCCCCCTTGATTCAAAATTGGTTACACCAGGTTTGATTCTGAATTCCTCAAACTTTTCTCTTGCCAATGCCTTCAGCAGAATGTCAGCCTTCTGTTCTTCAGAACTTGTACGCTTGATTTGCATTGTTCCTGCTGCTACCAATTCTTCTTGCAATGCTTGATGCCATGTTTCATTTCGTGCTGCTTCTTTAAAGGCTGTAGGCTCTTTGCCTTCTACTTGAATTAACTTGTCATCACTGAGTTTAACCTTCAATCTGCATGATTCATCGAAATCTACAAACAATTGCTTGAACCCTGATATATGGTTTGAGCAGCCGCTGTCAAGGAACCATATGCTGCTTGCGTCTATCTTTTCATCTATACTGCTGGCCATGAAAAGTGTGGGTTGAGTCTCCTTTTCTTCTGTGTAATTGGCTTGGCTTTCTTCTCTTTGTTTCTTGTAGCAATCTGCTTGATAATGTCCGTATTTGTTGCAGTAGTAACATTGAACTTCTCTCTTGAAATCATCATGTACTTCTGCTGGTCTGCCTCGGCCTCTTCCTCCTCTGCTGGAGTTTGTTCTTCCTCTGCTGGGATTGCCTCTGCCTCTGCTGGAATTGTTTCTTCCTCTGCCTCGGCCTCTTGGGTAGCCATTAGATCTGCCTCTTGACGACTCCCCCTTCATGTAAAATGCCTTGTCGTCGCCTTTATCTTCAGCCTTTGACATCCTTGCTTCATGAGTCTGCAGTGATCCCATGAGTTCATCAAAGGTGTAGGTTGCTAGATCTTTGGACTCTTCGATTGCTGCTACCACATGATCAAACTTGGGTGTTAGGCTTCTCAATACCTTTGCCACCACTGTCTTCTCCTCCATGGTGTCTCCAAATGCTCGGATTTGATTGACCACCTCTTGTACTCTTGAAAGGAAAATTTGGACTGATTCTTCCTTGTTCATCTGCAATGTTTCAAAGTCCCTGCGTAGGCCTTGAAGTTTGATTGCCATGACTCGAGTACTCCCTTGAAATGCTGTTTTTAGGGTTGTCCATGCCTCCTTTGCGTTGGTGGCTGCTGCAATTTTCGAGAAGATGGTGTCATGCACTGCTTGTTGGATGAAAAACAACGCTCGTGCATCTTTCTTCTGATTCTCTTGCGGATTAGGATCTGGATTAGGAACTCCATTTGCTATCAAGTACCATAGACCATGTGACTTGAACAAGGTTGACATCTTGATGCTCCAAAACTCATAATTCTCGCCTTTGAACAGCGGAATTGCTGGTTGCGTGACATTCAAGATGGTGCTGCCGTTTTCTGCCATGAAAACGCCCCAAGATGATCGACTTTGCTCTGATACCACTTTGTTGGAAGAGTAAACAGAGGAAGAAGGATTGACACAAATAATTTACTTCACTTCTTAATTAATTCGATTACAACATGCTGAATTTATAGCCCTACAACACCTAAGTTTGGATCATCCAAATTTAGTACCCCACTACCTTGTTCTGCTATTACAAACAGTCCCCAAAATAGAATACCTGCACCTATCCTGCTACTACATGACTAATTATAGAACCCACTAATCCTACTACAGACACACCTATATTTAGAAACCCACTAATCCACTAAAACACATTCATGCTTCTAAAAACAACTACAGCAGAATTCTAAATAGAGAGAGCTAATTTTGGATCAACTTTCAACATCAACTATATATAAAGTTTTATAGACAGTAATTTGACATTGTGTCTCTATAACAAGTTTTATACAATTCAATATTTCTAAATGTATTAAATTAAATACCACAAATATCTGTGATTTACTCCCGAATATATAACAAGACGATCGCATGCTAGCTAGTCTCTTAGATGAAGAAAAACACCATACATGAATTCCATCACGGCAGTTCCACACTCCAATCTTTTTTTAGGGTAAGGTGGCAACCAGCCATGTTATGAATTTTCATTGATAAAGAAGGTATTTACAAGTTCCACACTCCAATCATAAAACAAAAACTCAAAACGCACAATCTGAACTTGTTAAATGTGTTGTTGTAAATTACATTGTGAAACAAAACATATTTTGCATACACAAACCAATTCTCATGCGCACATATTAATTCTCATGATACAAATCATTCACAATTTAACAAAGTAACAAATAATTGTAAATTCAAATTATAGACAAACATCATAATTACCAAAGTAACAAAGTAACCAATACTTTTGAATTGCCATAGGATGGTGTCTGATCTGTCTGTAATGGATCACCCATTATGGAGGATGATTATAGACAAACATCATAATTACCACAGTTTAAATCTTTTAATGGACTGGTCAATAATCCAATCATGGGTGGATGGTAGTGTGGCATAAAGAGGACTAAATCATATTGTAAATTGAAAATTCATACTTTTGTAATTTTGTCTTTTTATATTTTGTATTTGTTTATATATTAATACTTTTTGTTATTTTTATAAAATGAAATTACATTACACTAGATATTTCAGACTTCTAATTTCAATTTTTTTAGTTTCGCTGATGCATTCAATGTCATTGACGGCAGCCTTGGCCATTTCATTTGTTGACCGATCCAAATCTGTTTCTTTTCTCTAAGAAAAACATGAGTACTTTTGTCCTTATCCCTGTCTCTCTGCTTCTCTATTTCTCTCTCTCCTCTCTCTTCTATCTTTTTCTCTCTAAAAATAGGGTCTTGTTTTTCATAGAGAAAAACTATGGATTTTGATCCCTTCTTAACAAGGGCACAACCCACGAATATAAGCTTGCTTCATGAGAAATCATTTGGAGCTTTTAGAGACATCATAATGGTCAAAGAATGTATTCATCTATTGTTTTCTGAAAAACAAGGAATTAATTTGCCATGCCCCGGAGGACGAACCGGACACGTAACGACAGAACAAGATTCTAGTATCCGTTCAACGGCCCGTCAACTTACGTCGCAAACATAAATAAACTAAAAACAAAATGATGTCAGCTACAAAGCTCAATAACCAGTTATTTAACGACGATTTTCCCTATAATTGGTTTATTCAAACAACCGTACAAACATGATTGGATTAATCCACACAAATATATCAGATTACATATGCATATTTAACCGGTTTGGGGTCTTAGTCAGAAAACATAGTGCCCAGACAGTTAAATCACAGAAAATAACAGAGTCTGTAGTGCAAAATTCGGGTCATACAGAAAATAAGTTGTTTTAGAACGCAGTCCCTGGATAGGAACCTTTGTGTGACAGGATATAAAAATTAGTAGAATAAGTCTTTTCTAATGGAAATTTCACGAAAATAATAGTTTCAAAATGTAGAAACTTTTGCAATAATATTGAAACGCAATTTACATTAAAGAAAATATTATTTTAAAGCTTGTGTGATAATTTATAAGCATGAATAGTTATTATAAAATAAAATTTTAAATGAGTGTTCAAGAAACATAAAGTATTATTGAATAATTGAACTTTTGAATAACTCAAAACTCCAAATATATACAAAAATATATACAATAACCATAATTTGAATTGATAACAGAGATGCACACATAGCACTTGGATACCGAGATACATAATATGTTTCGTAACTGTAGTGGACAAAAGTTGCGTAAGTCATGGAGTCTCCTTTTATGTGCTTTTATTTCCTTCCACTCCTTTGCGGAGAGAAAGGGGAAAGAACTTAGTCATTTCTTTGTTCCTTTCAGTTCATTCTCGACAACCTACTGTTTACTTGAATTGGTCATGAAAAAAGTTTATTGATTGTGGAGATGTTTAACTATCGACAGACACAAGCCCCTGTCGAAAGTGTGACGGGTCATGGACAAATCATTACACAAAACATGTTATTTTTTTTATATATAGATTTTATAGCTTGTCAAACATTATACGACATAGAAGAAAGTGTGCTTTTTAAAATTATATTCAAAGTGAAAGATTCTGAATTTGGATTCTGGCCGAACAAAAAAAAGTCAGAGGCTTTTTGTGTTATTATTCCAACGTATCGAAATTAATTGAATTTTCAAGTGAAAAATTATGATTAAATTAGTCACAGAAGCCTGCAGTTCTGATTCAGGTGTGGTGCACTTATCCCGAATAATTGTTAGATTACTTTACCGTTTTGGTTAAATATTTATGTTTATTTTTGTTAGATGAATTGTGCATATTCAAATCGATCACAAAACATTTTGCATTTGCTTAGACCACCAGTAAATGAGATATACTGACCACTGACCACCAGTATATGTATAGGTCTGCAAACTTTGTTTTGTCCAATTGCCTGTAGCGTTTGTATTGAGTCATGTACTTTATTTAAATTTCAATAAAATCACCTTGGCAGAAGCTGCCAAGTTTCTCAAAAAAGACAATACATGCCTGTAGCCGTTGCTGAAAATAACCTTCAAATTGAATAATAAAAGAAACAAAGTAAAGGAAACCAATGATATATATATATAGTGCAGAATTACAAGGTGCTTTTGAATAAAACTTCGTAGCAAATCATAAAACAAAAGACAGACAAGATAGAACACTAAAAGGAATGACAATTGACAAACAAGGAAGAAAAAAAAAACAATTTTCAAAATAACTCCTTCCGATCATACATGGTAATGCCACTTTTCTCTTCTTCAATTTAGAAGCCCCGAATAGTACTGTGAAAGTTAAAGCATCATGGGCTCGGGGGACGGAAGTAGGCAAAAACAGCAAAGAATGATTGTACTAATGTAAGAACTAGAAGTATGAAAGCAGCGACGACAGAAATTGCTGTCCACGGACTGCTAAAGTAATCACGAATCAATTTTGCTCGATGCCTGTGCCATCTTGATTCAGTGTATCTATTCACTTCCGTATATAATTCCGCCAAATAGTGATCTTCCCCAAGAGTACCACCTTCGGTGACATGGTTGAAGAAATGAGTCAGCTCCTCTTCACTGCCTAGCCAGTTCTCAATGATTCTGCACTCTTGTAATATTGTCACATCATTTTGTGTGTTGACCAGATTATCCAAAATTACTGCAAAGCTTGTAAAGGGTGAATTCTCCTTGCCATAATTGGAATTTTCGAATGCTAAAAGGTTTGTGAAAATAGGCTTAGTTGAATCGGTGATTTGTAGTCTAGGGATTTTTAAGACACCATATTCAAATGATATGTCGAGCATATGTTTCGGGTTGCTCTTTGGTGTGAATTTCACGCCCTTTTGTTTGAGCTCAGTGGCAGAAGGGATCACCATCGACGATAAATTCCCGGTAGAATTCGACAATGCAACTGACAAGCTTCGAGAAGTCGAATGAGGAGATCTTCTTTTGAGCACCCTTGAATGAAACCGATGAAGCAAACCTTTCATAATTCTATTGGCACTGAACATTCTGGTAAGATCAAATGGTTTGGAACTCAATACAACTGGTATCCCTGGGTTGGGCACTAAATAGTGGTAATAGAGATGGACCAAATGATGAATTTCAGCTGGAGGGTCAGGAATTTCAGCTAGAATGTCAGCTAGAGGGTCTAAGGAGTGTGTGGAGTCTGGAATTTCAGCTGGAATAATGGAGTCTATGGTGTCTGGAGTTTCAGCACGAGGGTCTGCAATTATGGAGTCTCTGGGTAACAAACTACGAGCAAGGTGTTTAACAAAAAACATTCTATATTCTTGATTAAAACCAATCAGCTCGTACAACTTCTCAACTATAAAGAAGGGAATTTGGTTCTCTAGAAGTAGCAAATCACGTATTATGAATCGACGATTCCAGCCAACCTCACGAATTGATTTCCAATTTCCTTCCAACCTTTTTGAGAAGAACTCGAGCACGAAGCATCCGTCAAGCAGCATCATCTCGACAAATGTATCGCTGTCAAGATCATCAAACGTTTCACTATAACACCTCCGTGTTCTCATTTCTAGCAACTTCATCTCTGATATACAGAGATCCAAACTTATGTTGTCGTCACGGGACAAGAAATCCCGCAAGAACCGCCTTTTTTGCTCCTCCAAGGCTCGGAGGTGCTTTTGGCCACGGTGGAATGGGCCGATGGAGATGACAGAGGGCTCGAAGAGATCCTTCTTGCTTTGGGAAATGCCATGTGGTGTGCGAAAGATGGTGAAGTTCTCTGCCTCGTTCGCATTGCCCCATAATGTGCTGAGTTCACGTTGCAGAGAGGTTTTAAAATCTACAACTATGTGGGCTTCTTCCATTAATATTTTTTCGTGAATGGGAGAGTTTTGGTTCAACTTGAACATAACGACCTTTAACATTTGTATTTATATTGATCATTATTTACATACATAACCTTGAACCTTCATGCATAAGATAATAAAAAATGCTACTTTTCAACAGAGCCCTTGCATTATTGAAAAATCTTTCCTGAAATAAAGGCCTACCAGTGAGCCACAATTGCACAAGGAATTCAGAGAAAGTTAAGTCTTCCTAAATTCACAACTAAATTTTCACGAAAAAGAAATAGACCAGCTCCGTCAAAAAAAAATTGTTTCAATGCTGATGCTTCTTTTAATTAACTTAAAAAGCAAATGATGTTTTGATATAATTTTTAAATTAAATTGAGCAGTCTCATTAATTTCAAAATATAATGCAAAATACTGATGAATTACGTCAACTATTATTAGTGTGATCTTATTATTTCATGCACCTGAGAGAAATAATTGAATTTCAAAATCACAGTTTTTCATAATAAAAAAATGAAAAACAGTGATTTTAAAAATTCAACTGGCCATGGTAATATATGACTACTAAAAATTCAACGTGTATCCATGTGAATGGTTAAGTTCTTTTAATTTTAACGTTTATAAATTTAAATCCTCTACTATATATATGTTGCGCATTTAATTTTAATTAGGCATGTGACAAGCTCAATTAATTTCTTTTGCACCGCGTAATGGTGGAGTAAAGTGCAGATAGCCTATTAATTTCAGCCTTATTCCAATGAAGGAAAATTATCAACGTGATTAAGTACTCAATTTTGAAATTAACTCATTTTTGGAGTTAGAAATTATTTAATTTCGAAATTAACAGAATTTCAGCATAATTGATGAAAATTAAAAGAACCTTACTAATTCTGCGATTTTTACTAACACAACAAAATATCGCTAAAATCTTATCCTTTATTTATATATTATTATTCAAATTACTAAAAATAAAACAACTCACAAACTTCAAATACTAAATCGGGATAATTTGTTTTAACAAGTCTTAAACTTTAATTGTTTAGAGGAAAATGTAGGTAATACACCTTAGTTGTCATTTTCATCTTGACAATTAAGATAATGTATAATATCAATTATAAATTGCGAGGTCAATGTCATAAAAAAGAATTATGTAAGTTGCATTAATTGGTTGGATCCACGCAATTAGGATCACATACAAAAGTGAACAAAACATAAAAAAAACCAAGTCAACTGCTTGCCAACTATGAATGATGGAAAATAATTCTAAAAAAATTATTTTAGCACCAAATTAACCCAGAAATTAATTAAATTTATTCTTGCAATTAGACTAAGCATCAGTCTGACCATGGTCCAGAGTTTGCATCTTCTGATCACATGGCTTAACGCAGTAAGCGAACCATGATAGTTCAGCCAATATGGGCTGCCATGCAACCTAACCCGTGCTGATGAAGTAGAGAGTACCTAACTTCTTACCTTGGATGATATGAATTCTTTCTTTCTTCCTTTATCTTCGGTTTGTTCTTAATTATCTGCATTAAAATTCACCCTGGTTAATGATTTCATACTTTTGACTATTTTTCACTCTTTTCCATTTCTTAGAATATTTTTAGCTAGAGAACCAAATCGCTCGTCGTTGCTTCCATTAATATTCGAATTGTATATGTATTCGTTTTCCTCTTTCTTTAATTAGAAATATTACTGTATTAAGTTATTTTTTTTATTTTTATTATTAATTAGATATTTATATTCTCAGTAAATTATTTATTAAGAGAATGAAATTATTGCTTAATTACACTGATCACACAAAAAAATTAAAAGAATGAAAATTATTAACCATAACAATTCTCTAAATGTGCGTGAATAGTATTCAACATGTTCCCTTGCGAAAGCGCTCATGAATTGCGCCGATCTGGCCGGATCTAACCGTTAATTGGTATTCCAGCTATGACTTGTTTCTACGAGTAAAATAAGTTCCATCATCTGTACAAAAATTTTATATTTCAAAATGTTTCTTTCATGGAAGCTATTCAGGACTCTATGTTAATGAGCAACTCAATAGGAATGGCAAACTACTCTTCAAACTTCACTTCACAGCCATTTTTCTAGCTGGTTTTTGGTTGATTCTTTTAAGGTAAGATCTAAGTTGGTGAACTTAGACTGTCTTAAATTATTCAACTACATAGCAATCCATGCTTGAGGTAGCTCTGATCGAGATGCATTCATTTTGTTTTATGTACGTAATGAATTCAGTTGATCATTAATTAATATATAGTTTAGTTCACACTTGACACTTCACGGCGCACGGCCAGCTTCTTATTTGTATTCAATGGCAGATCTCGAGGTCTACTAACTTCATTTGTTTTTTTAATTTGATTCGTTCGAGTTCATATCGCATATCTGCACCCAGGTGCTCATGTGTATTGAACAAGAATAGGAACTATATAGCAAGCAGAGGTTTTGATGAGGAAGTAGTAATCTTCATCCTTTTGACGAATTAATCATGTAACTATATAATTAAGTACTCATTGCAAATTAATTTAATCTCTCTTGCCGACGTCTGCTACCATCCTTACTCATGGTTATGTACGCATGGGACCATTGAAAAACAAAGTTGAAATAATTAATTTAGGTCATCAACATGTTAGGTAATTTTTTCTTTAAAAAAACAAAACATAGACATATCTTTGAAAATACATATGATAGAGGATTGCCTTCCCCATAAAAGGACAAACTTGGGCTCTTTTTAAACTGTTTCATTTCCTCATCTGTTGCCAAACAGCTTTAAATATATATTATTACGTCGGTTTGGTTATATTATTTTCTTGTTAATATGAGTCTGGAATATATGATAAACAAGAAACAATAAAATATATAACTAATTAAAATATATAAAACTAACAAAATATATAAAACTATTTAGAAGACGGGTTGTATGTGACACGCTTCCCTTTCCAGGGTCTGCACAAAGCTTATGGTTTGCGCATACGATGCCTACATAGAGTCCCTGAGCTCTACGCAGACATTGCTCGCATAAATGGTAATATTGTAATTTTTCATAAATAGATGGTAAGATCAAAATTTCAAAATATTAAGATGGTAGATAAAAAAATTTCGGTAGATTGGAATTTCTGTACACAAAACACTTCTTCTTGACCAAAGTAACTTTTATTTTTTTCTTGAAATGCCTCTCTAATTGCAATTGACTTCCTGCTCACCTCTAGGCTAATACGTACTGACACCAATCATAATTCCAAATATAATGCTCACCACCAATACTCGGTGAATAAACCGTTTCAGTAACACTAAAAAAAATTGAGTCATTATTTATTTTTATTATATTAATACTTTTTCCTAATTATAAAATTATAGATTCTTTGACGGAAACTTATATTATTAATAGTGAAAACAACCAGACCTTCGAAAAATTAAAAATTCATTTATAAAATTTAATTTATTTTAAATAATAATGAACAGAATACTAGATAAGTACTTACATATTTTGAACCTTTTTAATTCTTATACTTGAAAACTTCAGGGCTCTTTGTAAATGTTCATTTCATAACCTTAAATCAGCCGCCTCTGTTGATTCCCATCTAAATGAGCCGCCTCTCTTCTGTCCTCATGTGCCAAAAAAAAAAAGGTTCAAGATTCACCATTCAATCAAGATCTAACGGTCCTAATTACACATGACTCACGTGACCATGCCGCGACTAAATCTATCACGTGACGTGCCGTGTCGTGTCAAATTTTTGAAAGATGATCACGCGTGAATGGTCACGGCACAGGACACGTGAGTCACAACACCTATCATGCCATGATGGAACCGTGTTGTGCTGTGACTGAACCATGTCGTCTCGTGATGTATATGGTCACATCATGAGTTTTTTAGATTCTTAATTGTTTTTCTGCTCTAATTCGTCAGAAGAAAAAAAATTATACTCTTATTAGTATTTTGTGCCTACCCCTGACTGGAATCCTGGATCCGCCCCTGCTTCTGTCCTCATGTGCCAAAACAAAAGGTTCCCACCACTTGTTTCGCTTCGCCAGAACATGCTCCTCCTTTCTCTGCTCTATGACCTTAATTGAATGAACAAAAAAAAATAACAAAGAAAAATCCTCTCTGATTCGTTTTGTCCTTCACCGATTAATAAAAGTGGTCATATCCTTGATGAACCAAAATAGTATCACTACTTTTAGTATAAATTAATATATTTTATAACCCTAACTTCTACTTACATTCAGATCACAAGCGCATGATCATACCGTGTAGTATAATTTGGGTGTCGATCCACAAGGACAGTTTATTAGATTATAAACACTTTTCACTAGTCCAGGTGCTCCGGTTGGTTGAAAACAGTTTAGAAAATAGTTTGTTGGGTTCAATACCCTAAAGTTATAGGCAGAGGCGCTAATTGTGCTAAGGTTTGAGTTAAACAATTAAATAGAGATTCTCTAGGGTTCAGATTTTCTCCTTCTAAATTATGCAAAATATATATTTCTGACATCTTCCTACCCCGCATGCGGCCTGTCACCCCGTATGCAACATAAATTGTCCCACAGCTACCCCGCATGCAGCACTGTCACTACCCCGTAGGGCATGCTGGGTTTCTGTGTACGTGATTTGAAAGGTTTTTCGATCTCGCGATTGGCTTTTGGGGTAACAGTTCAGAGTATTATAAGTATGCAATTAACTTTCTCACACAAACCTAATTGTTCATATCCTATTCTACCCCTCAATTAATTATCCCAAAGACCCTACCTAAATTAAGTATCTACTAATAAAACCTAAATTTCCAATCTACGCTATCCTGCCAAGGGAGCCCCCTGGGTTCTAACCCTAGTCTTTGAACCACTGTCAAGGCTCATTAGCCGAAGTGTTTGAAGTTTTACATGGGTATCCCACTCACACTAGAATTCACAGACTTTACACCTATTAGTATGTGGAGGGATTTGGCATATAGTAAACGGAACTATGTATGCAATGACTTAATAAAAATGGTTCAAATAATAAAGCAAACTCAAATCTACATACACAAAACATAAATATATATTAAAATATAACAAAGAATTCGATTACAAACCCTTACCCTAGAGATGAGAAGCTTAGTTCATCATGGCCATGACAAAATAAAAGAAATAAAATAAAGAGAAAATAGAATACAACACTCTTGAAGATGGAATAACCCTCGCCTCCTTAGATGATGCCTTCTTCTCTTGCTCGGCTTCCGATGACTACTCTCCTCTCTCTAAGTAACTCTCTAACCTAACCTAGTATGAGGATGCTAATCGATTTTATGGACTTAACACAATTAAACACGCACAACGAAATCAATTACAAGGATATTTATAGTCTTCCTAAATGAGAGTGTGAGTAGTTGAAGTAGTGGACAAGGTGGAGACTTGGAGTGCACTCCAAGTTTGCATAGAAGGAGCCAAACTTGGCTCTGAAGTAATCACGCTCTTCTAAAAGAATTCTGCCGAAATTAGCATCAACAGTGGAGATTTGATCAGCATCTGAATAGTCCACGGATCGTGCGGCATAGATGTATACCGCAGCGGCATAGGATGACCCTGCACGACCTCCTGAGTTAGCCGATTTTCTGTAATTTTGCCATTCGCATGTTGTGCACTTGGTATGAGGTGTTGCATGCTCCCAGCGGTGCCCTGATTTGGTGCTAACTCCAGAAATCGCCTAAATTCGACATATTTGCTCCATTTTGTCCTAAATACGCAACTTTCTCCAAAACCTGCCAAAATAGCCTAAAAACACATTTGCGGTAAATAAATTGAGAAAATAACTACTTTGCATTAGCTTTTGGCCATTTTCCGCAACAAAAGATAGTAATTTTCGCTATATGTTTGGGCCCGATCAATGCTACTGATTTTCATTAAAAAAATCACAAGCTTCTGTGAAAATGGCACCAATCCGGTACCACCCCACATAAGTTCTTACATCATGTCTAGAATTATTACAAGCACCAACATAGGTATAGAATTATTACACCAGTATCCAAAAAATTTACCAGTATCCACCTTAGGCGATGTCTCTTTTTTTTTTTTTTTACATTTTGGATTTTCCAAACTGTTTGCTTTTTAGCATATGGTTGTATTTTAATTTTTGCAAAAGCTCAAATGTATTGAGCATCTTTTGTTTTTTTCTTTTATTAGGAGTGACAGCCTATGTAACTGTACTTTTATTTAAATGAATATGGCCACTGACCCATGTTTTTCGTCAAAAAAAAAACATAGCTATAGAAATTAACAAAACAGAAAACTAAATGCTAAAACAAGTCTCATAACACTCAAAAGGAAATATGCATAAAGGTCATGCTGGTATATCAAGCAAAAATCTGATCACTAGCTTGTGGGATACATGTCTAGCAGGTCTTCATCATCGGATTCTATGCCATACAATTATAATATTTTTGCAGTCCCGAACCAATACAAAACAGTGCAATTGTTAGTCAATGAGATAACAATGGATATACAACTTTGGGCAAGTAATTGTTAGAGCAAAAAACTCTGAATCAATTGATTAGCTCTGCAGAAACTTTGCGAGACTTTACTCGTTGCTGTGCTTTTTTCCATCTGATATTCGTGCCAATTATATCATATAGCTATAAGCTTCAAGTTTCAACTTGTTAGGCTGATGCTGTTTTTCTTCTTTTTGTTTTCGGTTGGCTGTGTTTTTTTTATTAATTCCTAGTTAATTGTAACATAATTATTCAAATTGTATAAAACTTCTTTGTACAAAACTTTTTTCTAATACAACCCACAAACTTCAACTACTACATCCGATGTCACAAGAGTCATCAACAAGCTAATTAAAAAAAATACTATTTGTTGCTTGACACTACAAGTTAAGTAAATTAATTAACGAAATAATTGTTGCCCCTATCTCTTTTGATGTTGATCTGCTAGCTGCCGCGTGCTGATTACATTTTAATACAATAAAAGTAAAACAAAAGAGATCCAAATAAGTTTACAGGTATGTTACAGATATCAAGCTAATTAATTAAAAAAAAATGTAACATGTTAGAATTAACAAGATAGAAAAGATTTAAATACTAGAGGGTTGTAATCTTATTTTTAATGCCTCCATCATACCTCTATTTTTTAAAAGTTAATAACTTTAAATTTGAAAACTAAAATATCAAAATACACCGTTAGATCTGATCTATATAATTTTCTCCACATGTTCTACATTCACATATAGCTAGTTGTCAAATGTGCCTAATATATTCACCTTAGTTGACATTTTCATCATGACAATTGGGAAGATGTACAATATCAATTATAAATTGCGAGGTCAATGTCATAAAAAATAATTAAATAAGTTGTATTTGGTTGGATCAACGCAATTAGGATAGCGTACAAAAGTTAACAAAACATAAAATAAACAAAACGAAGTCAACTGCGAACTAAGAATGATTGAAAATAAATATCGAAAAATGATTTCAGCACCAAACAAACATCACAGAAATTAATTAAATATATTTTTGCAATTAGATTATGCATCAGTTTGACCATCGCAATATGGGCTGCCAACCCGTAGTGAGGTAGAATATACATAACTTCGTTAATATTTATGTCAGAACAAATCGGATGGTCCGGATCTAAACTCAAATATTCTCTTACCTTAGATGCGATATGAATTCGTTTTCTTCCTCTATCTTCGATCGATTTGTTCTTATCTCCCTAAAAAGTCACCCTGGTTAATGATTTCATACTTTTAACTATATTTTTCACACTCTTCCATTTCTTAGGATCTTTTTAGTTAGAGCACCAAATTAATCTAATTGTTGCTTCTATTAATATTCGAATTGTATATGTATTCGTTTTCCTCTTTCCTTCATTAGAACTGCATGTTAAATAACCCTGGTTGGGTTCGACGACTTGAAACTCATGCTGAACCGTAGATGGCTTGATGTTTTCATGATGTGAGTCCATTAATTTCTTTCAAATTATGGACCACAAGCCCCTCTATTGTAATCTGTTATCTACGTCTAATTTCCAGAGACCTACACAATTTGTGTTCACAAATGGAGGTCAATAGATGTGCCTTTCTATTACCTAACTCTATTCACCAAGGAGCAATCAAACATAGCCCTGATCGAGTAGAACGTTACATTCAAGATGCAATGATGATAACTACCGACGATTCGATCCAATTTTTTCTTGTTCCATACCTTCACAGATTACATAATGCTTGAACATATTTCTTATAGGGTCCTCCAAATAGGGTTTAGGGTTTAGGGTTTCTGCAAAAATAATTTTACATTGATTGTTATTACTTTCAATTTTGTTAGTGAACACTGTTCCATGTTGTTGATTTGGCCTCGGAGATCTACGGTTTACATCTTGGACTCGAGGATGTCGGAAGGAAAAATTGTTGAAAATAATCCAAGTCAGAAATGAATACGGACCGTATCCCAATACAGACCGTATCAGCCAATAAAAGATGCAGTTTTTTATATTTCGGTTTTAGAGCAGTTTTATTTTCTGTTTTTTCCTCTTTTCCGAAAAACTCCCAACAAAATTGGTATCAGAGCAAGGTGAGAGATCAAGGCAGATCCGACCAAGCCCAAGGTGAGAGATCAAGGCAGATCCGACCAAGCCAAAGGTGAGAGATCAAGGCAGATCCGACCATGGCCGACGCATGCAACAACACCACCATTAGCATGTCAAATCAGATGGTACCTTTGTTCAAGGATGAAAGTTACGAATTCTGGAGCATCAAGATACGAACTATGCTGAAATCTCATGGCTTGTGGGAACTAGCAGACAAGGGAATACCGAATCCTGATCCGACACCAATCGACACAGCCAAGCGAGATGCAAAGGCGCTCTTCTTCATTCAACAAGCCGTACACGAATCGGTGTTTGCAAAGATTGCAGCAGCAGAAACAGCAAACCAGGATTGGACAACTCTGAAAACCGCATTTCAGGGAAGTTCCAAGGTGGTAGCCATCAAGTTGCAGGGCTTGAGACGGGAGTTTGAGACATTGAACATGAAACAAGGCGAGTCAGTTCAATCCTTCTTCACGCAAGTTACAACAATAGTCAACCAAATCAAGAGTTGTGGAGAAGATCTTCCAGAAAAGACGGTGGTGATGAAGGTGTTGCGCAGCCTTACAGCGAAGTTTGATCATGTGGTCGCGGCGATCGAAGAATCCAAAGATCTGTCCACCTACACGTTTGATGAGTTGATGGGATCACTGCAGGTCCATGAAGTTCGTCTCAACAGATCAGAAGTGAAGGATGACACCAAAGCTTTCTATTCCAATGGCAATTCCTCAAGAAGCCAACAGCAAGGCAGAGGTAGAGGCCAAGGTTACAGCAGAGGTCGAGGCAGTCAAGGCGGCAGAGGCAGAGGCAAGCCGAGTTACAATCAACCGCATTCTAATCAACCGAAGAAAGATGTAGAATGCTACTACTGTCACAAGAAAGGGCATATGCAAGCCGATTGCTACAAGAAACAGAGAGAAGAAGGTCAAGATGTGGAGTGCTATTACTGCCACAAGCCCGGTCATGTGCAGGCCGACTGCTACAAGAAGAAAAGAGAAGAAGGACAGGCAAGTTTTGTTGAAGAGAAGAACAATCAGGCACAGTTGTTCATGGCCAAAACCAATGAAGAATCAGATGCAAGTCAAATCTGGTTTTTGGACAGCGGGTGCTCAAACCATATGACGGGTTTCAAACATCTATTTGATGAATTAGATGAGTCATACAAGAAGGCAGTAAAGCTTGGTGACGATAAAGAGATTCATGTTGAAGGAAAAGGAAGAGTAGCCATGCAGACCAGCAGTCACAATACACGGATGCTACATGATGTGTACTATATTCCTCAACTATCCCAAAACCTACTCAGCATCGATCAGATGATGGACAGCGGATGTACCATCAAGTTTGAAGGCGACAATTGCAGAATTGTAGATGCAGCCACGGATCAGACGATGGCAACAATCAAGAAGACACAAAACAACTTGTTCCCTCTGGAGATAGCCAAGGTGAAAGACAAGGCACTTGCAGCCAAGGAGATTAGTTCCAGCGAGTTATGGCATTTGAGGTATGGTCATCTAAACATGAATGGTTTGAGATTGTTGAATCAAAAGAAAATGGTGAATGGGTTACCCGAAATTGGTGAAATTGGGTTATGTGAAGGATGTGTGTTTGGCAAGCAATCGAAGCTGCCATTTCCAAAAGATCAGTCGATGCGTGCAACCAAAGTACTTGAGTTAGTGCATACTGATTTGTGCGGACCCATGGAGGTTGAATCAATGGGAGGAAGCAAGTATTTTATGCTGTTTATTGATGATTACAGCAGGATGACTTGGGTATATTTTCTTAGCTATAAAAGTGATGATTTTGGGCTGTTCAAAAGGTTCAAAGCCATGGCAGAGACGCAAACAGGGGCTAGGCTGAAAGCTCTAAGATCAGACCGTGGTGGTGAGTTTCAATCAAAAGAATTCAAGCAGTTCTGTGAGAAAGAAGGGGTGCTACAGCAGCTGACCACTCCATACACACCTGAGCAAAATGGTGTAGCTGAACGGAAGAACCGCACGGTAGTAGAACTAGCAAGAAGTATGCTGAAATCTAAAGGTATGCCGAATAGTTTTTGGGCTGAAGCAGTAGCAACAGCGGTATATGTTCTAAATCTGTCACCGACCAAGGCAGTGATGAACAAAACACCATTTGAAGCGTGGTTTGAAAGGAAACCCAGTGTGGGGCATTTGCGTGTTTTTGGGTGCATTGCTTACACTCTCACAAGTGCACAAAACCGAAAGAAACTGGACTCAAAATCTGAAAAATGTGTGTTCATTGGGTATTGCATACAATCCAAAGGGTATAGGTTGTTTAATCCGGTGACAAAGAAGATTATAGTCAGTAGAAATATCATGTTTGATGAGAATGCTAGTTGGAGTTGGTCTATGGAGGAAGACAACACACCAATAGCAGAAATAGAAGATGAAGAAGAAGAAGGCAGCAGTGAGCAGCCGCAAAGCAGTCCAAGCTCGAGTAGCACATCACATCGGATGGTTGATCCGGATACACAAGGAAGAAAGGTACGATCCTTGCAAGAATTGTATGAAGCAACTCAGGTTATGTATGTAGCAGATCCATTGTCCTATGAAGAAGCCGTAGAAAGAAAGGAATGGGTGCAAGCAATGAAAGAAGAAATGAGTTCAATTGAGCAAAACCAAACCTGGAAGTTGGTGGAATTACCAAAAGATCGCAATGCAATTGGAGTTAAATGGGTTTACAAAACTAAATTTGGTCCAGATGGCAGTGTATTAAAATACAAAGCGAGGTTAGTGGCAAAAGGATATGCACAAAAGCAAGGCATAGACTATGAAGAGACGTTCTCTCCGGTGGCAAGATTTGAAACGGTTCGGTTGTTGATTGCAATGGCTGCCCAATTGAGACAACCTATCTATCAATTTGATGTGAAGTCAGCATTCCTCAATGGTGAACTAAAAGAAGAGGTTTATGTTGAGCAACCGGAAGGGTTTGTAGTGAAAGGCAAACAACATTGGGTGTATCGTTTGTTCAAAGCATTATACGGTTTGAAGCAGGCTCCTCGTGCATGGTACAGCAAGATTGATGCACATTTTCAGAAATTGGGATTTGAGAGAAGCAAGAATGAGCCTAATCTCTATGTCAAACGCAAAGAAAAAGGAGGTTTAATAGCGGTATGTCTCTATGTTGATGATATGATTTATTTTGGCACATATGACGCAATGGTGAAGGAGTTTAAAGAGCAAATGATGCGTGTGTTTGAGATGACCGATCTAGGAGAAATGCATTACTTTCTAGGTCTGGAGGTTGAACAAGAGAAGGGAAGAATCTTTGTGTCCCAACGCAAGTATGCAAGAGACTTGGTAGAAAAGTTCGGATTAAAAGAGTGCAATCCCGTACTAATTCCGATGAATACAAATGAGAAGTTGACAGCAATTGATGGAACCGGAGCTGCAGATGCAACTCGGTTTAGGAGTTTGGTGGGAGGTCTGTTGTACTTGACGCACACAAGACCAAACATCACACATGCAGTTGGAATGGTTGCGAGATACATGCAGAATCCAACTAAACAACACATGGGAGCAGCAAAGCGAATTCTTAGGTACATTGCAGGTACAACAAGCTATGGTCTGTGGTACAAGGGCGTTGATGAACCGTGTTTGATAGGCTACAGTGATAGTGATTGGGCAGGCAGCATAGATGATCGAAAAAGCACAACAGGTCAGGTGTTCTTCTTTGGCAACAGTGTAATAAGTTGGAATTCGAAGAAACAGTCAACAGTTGCACTATCAACCACAGAAGCTGAGTACAATGCAGTAACATCAGCAGCATGCCAAGGTGTATGGTTAAGGCGCTTATTGGAAGAGTTAGATTGTGAGCAGAAAGGTGCAACAATACTCTATTGTGATAATCAGTCGACAATTGCAATTAGTAACAACCCGGTGCATCACAACTGAACAAAGCACATAGACACTCGGCTCCATTTCATACGAGATCTGATTGAGCAAAAGATGATAGAGTTGCAGTATGTGAACACGAATCAGCAAGTTGCAGATGTGCTGACCAAATCACTCCCACGAGAAAAGTTTAACTGGTGTCTAGACATGATGAATGTGCTGGACTTTGGATTAAGGGGGGGTGTTGAAAATAATCCAAGTCAGCAATGAATACGGACCGTATCAGCCAATACGGACCATATCAGCCAATAAAAGATGCAGTTTTTTATATTTCAGTTTTAGAGCAGTTTTATTTTCTGTTTTTTCCTCTTTTCCAAAAAACTCCCAACAAAAATGCTAGAGACTATGGACATTTACTCCGTTTTAAATAAGTAAGCAATCAATTCAAATTCTGATATTGCTGCACTTGTGGTATTTCATTCGTTTAATAGATGTTTAACACTTTTTTGCTTAAAGGGACTTTGAGAACTATAGGGAAGATGATGGGCCGATTGATACTGATAGACTCGATTTGAAATGGGAACAACCAACGGTAAACACACTGCATTTCCTAGCATTAAATTCCATTATTATTAATTAATACAATTAATTTATTCACAATACTAAACTTTTACAAATTTTCCCTTACAATTCATTGGAGGCAGCAAAAGGATTCTTGTGAGTGCGGGTACTACATAATGAAGTACATGAACTCATTTGTGACAGAGCATCATTTGATGACAGAAATCTGTGTAGTTTGTAAAATTTACAACTTCCTAGTTTTCTATAAGAGTTGAATTTCATGCGCATAATCCTATCGAGTTGTATAAATGGGTGTCGATCTGTAGGAAATTACTATTTAGGTCTTGAGCTATTAGATCTCAATCTTTCGAAAGGCTAAACAAAATATGAAATTTAGAGTTATTGTTTTGATATTACAACACAATTGAGAAGGACAAGAAATAGCTGTTAAACCCTTTTTTCCCTATGTTTCTCACCAAATTCTATAAAACAATCAACACCCTTCATAAACTCAGGACTATTACGTTGTGCTCTATACATCCAATCTCGATCCATATCTGCACATAAAAATGTATAAAACAAGAACAAGATTAATTAATGTCTTGGCATTTCCATTTAGGGCTTATATATATATATATAAGACTGGTGCACAATCCTAACCCATTCTTTGAATGCTACGTCTCAGTAGTGAACAAATGTAAGCAAATTTAGCATTTAAGAAAAATTCGGCAGCATTCCCCTATGCTCCCCAAGTACGCGTAAGATCCACATCTGGCCGTTTAGACACGGAAAGGAACAATACGTACTCGTGGGAACAATAAGGAGAAATGCACCCGAATCTTTCTTAAATAATAAATCATCTTACATTTGTTCACATCCTAGATGAGACGAAAGCATTCAAAGAGTAGTCCCAAAATGGAGACTATTCGAAAATAATCCCAACGGATTAATTTTAACGAGCATCGACCTAAAGACAACCTAATTCATGATGTTCGGGACAATATGAATCACAATACAATACAATAATTCGGTCAAACTAATAAAATAACAGAAAATTTAATGACACAAAATTAATAAAATAACAGAAAAATAAATAATAAATACATCACAAAAAAAAGTTAACCTTGAGAGAGTAATGTGAAGGGGGTGGCGCCTTAAATCCAAATGATTCGCACATATTAATGTGGCATGCTGATTGTAGAGCCCCTTAATTTTACGCACAGACAAGCGGCTGGAAGGCTGGGAGATAAAATTACTAAGGAATCGCTTTTTTATATCTGGAGAACACCATCTGTTAAATTGATGTACCTGCATAACCTAGGTTCCAATTATTTATGACCACTGCCACTTAAAAATATCACCATCAGTTTAGTAATGATACCAGTCAGTGGTGATCAATCCAACACCAACGGATCATGTAACACACAGATGGTAAAAGTCACCCCCTCAGTGCCATTGTCCATTAAGCTAAACCGATGTCGAAGAGTCACTCAATACTGAATATTCTTAAAAGTTAACCGATGGCAAAGGAGGGGGTCCATCAACGCCGTCGGTTGGTTAGACCAAACAGTCGATAAAAAGTTCAAAGTAATTACATTACTGTCACTGGTTACATACACCATATGTGTGGAAGGTCACCCGATGGTGAAGGGGCGATAGTGAATGTGTTTTTTGTAGTAGTGAATCTACCAACCTTTTCATACACGACATCTGTGGACACGGTTGTAAAACCGTGTGTCATTGGCTTTTCAAACCGTGTAGGGTCACGTTTTGTGTACTAGTGCAGGGTCAATTAATGGAGTAAAGTCCATATACCCTATTAATTTCAGCATAATTTATGAAAATTAAAAGAACCTCAGATGAGATAAAAATAAAATAACCCACAAACTTCAACTACTACATCCGATGTCACTAGAGTCATCAACAGTATATACGGAAGAAATAATTGTAAGTTAAAATAATAATTACTATTTGTTGCTTGACACTACAAGTTAAGTTAGTTAATTAACAAAATAATAGTTGCCCCTATCTCTTTTGATGTTGATTTCCTGCCGCTCGCTGAAATCATTTTAATTCAATATAAGTAAAACAAAAGAGATCAAATATGTTTTCACGTATGTTACATATATCAAGCTAATTAAATAAAGAAAATGTAACATGTTAAAATTAACAAGCTAGAAAAGAATTAAATACTAGAGGGGGTTTCCAATATGACTTCATTTTTAGTGTCTTCATCATACCTTCATTTTTAAAACGTTAAGAATTTTAAATTTGAAAACTCAAATATCAATATACAACTTTAAAAGTGATCTATATTATTTCTCTTCACATGCACTAGTGTTGTAAATAACAGTCTGCCCTCGTCGGACGGACAGGGTACCGCCAATCGATTAATCGGGAATAATAGGGAATAATCGGCCATAATTGAAAATAATCGATCAATTAGTAGGAAAACTTCGTGACAGTTTGGTCACCACCAATGAATTGGCGAATTATTCAGCCTAACAGCTGTTTAATACAACATTGACATGCACACAAAAAAATTATCACTTTTCAACTTGCATGTAAAATATATATACAATATCATTATTTTCTCTTCATTTACATCTAGTTGTAAAATGTAGGCAATATATACACCTAGTTGTCATTTTCATCAAGACAATTGGGATGATGTATAAATTTCGAGGTCAATGTCATAAAAAAAAATGATAAAATTGTATATGATTGGATCCACGCAATTAGGATCACGTACAAAAGCGAAGTCAACTGCGAACTAAGAATGATTGAAAATAATTATCGAAAATTAAATGATGTCAGCCCCAAATAGACATTCCAGAAATTAATTAAATTTATTCTTGCAATTAGACTAAACATCAGTTTGACCATTGCAATATGGACTGCCAACCTAACCCGTAGTGGGGTAGAATATATATACATGACTTCTTTAATATTTTTGTCAGAACAGATCGGATGGTCCGGATCTAAACTCAAATATCACTTACCTTAGATGAGATATGAATTCCTTTTCTTCCATAAAAATTTACTATGGTTAATGATTTCATATTTTTAACTATATTTTTCACTCTCTTCCATTTCTTAGAATCTTTTTAGTTGGAGCACCAAATTAATCTTTTTAGTTGTTGCTTCCATTAATATTCGAATTGTATGTCTTCGTTTTCCTCTTTCTTACATTAGAAGTGTTACTTTTAAGTTGTATTTTGTATTTTTTATTATTAGATATTTAAAAGAAATCACAGATTTAAGTTTTCCTTAAAATTTTCACTAAAAGAACTAGATGAAATATAAAAAGGTTTCTTTTAATTAACTTAAAAAGTTTAAGAAAAATAGCCTATTAATTTCATCCTTATTCCAATAAAGAAAAATAATCAACGTGATTAAGACCTCAAATTTGAAATTGATTTAGACTAATTTTTGGAGGTTAGAAATGATTTAATATCGAAATTAAAAGAAATTTGTTTGATATATTAAATTTGTACAATAATATTTTCTTTATCAAGCACCATACCATGGAAGAAATACATTTATTCCATTGGATTAATAAATCAATAGTAAATTTTCAATCTGTTAAAAAATATTCAATTTAAGAATGAAATGGGCTGACATTCTATTCCATGAGATTTAGTGTTGGTAGCTAGTTTTGAATTCTATAATGGCTGCAGTTGTATGAACAAGTAGGGAATGGGCCCATGTAGGCCCATGTAGGCCCAATACTTTTGAATTACCATAGCATGGTGTCTGATCTGTCTGTAATGGGTCACCCATTATGGAGGTTGGAGGATGATTACAGACAAACATCACAATTACCACAGTTTTAATCTTTTAATGGACTGGTCCATAATCCAATCAGGGGCGGATGGAGTGTGGTATAAAGACGACTAAATCATGTTGGAAATTGAAAATTTGTCATTTTGTCTTATTAAATTTTGTAATTTTTGTATATATTAATATTTTTTGTTATTTTTAGAAAATGACATTACATTACGCTGGATATTTCAGACTCCTAATTTCAATTTTCTAGTTTCAATGTCATTGACGGCAGCCTTGGCCATCATTTCATTTCTTATAACGGACCCAAATCTGCTGTTTTTTTTTTCTAAGAAAAGCATGATTCTACTTTTCTCCTTCTCTCTCTTTCTCTTTCTTTCTCTTCTCTTTCTTTCTCTTCTCTCTCTTCTCTCTTTTTTCTCTCTAAAAACAGGGTCTTGTTTTTCTTAGAGAAAAACAACGGATTTAAGGTTGCTTCATGAGAAATCATTCGGAGCTTTTAGCGACATCACTATGGTCAAAGAATGTATTCATCTATTGTTTATGCGGCAATTGGGGGTACGGTTTCTTGACCCACCGCTGATTGAATTCAATTCTAGAAGTTATTTCTGCAGACGTGCCAATGCTGACTTGATCCTTCGCATATGAGCAATTTATTAATGAAAGACAATTGGTGGAAGTGAGGGAAAGAAGAGCACTAAAGAGGAAGAGCATGAACTCGTACCTGGAACTATAATAGCTCATGCTGTCTCGAAATTCATGGAACCTGGAGGTAAAAATGCGGCAATGCGCACAAAGAACAGAATGTTGCAGCCTTGGCACGGGCCGCCGTGCAAGAGGGTGGGACTTCTCATGGCGACATCAAGAACTGATTAATGATCTGATCAGATTAACTCGAAGAAAGTAATTAGTTAGACATCAAGTTTTCATTAGTAAAATAACAAATCTGTGTGATTTTGAAATTTTTTTTTAGTAGGGTACATGTATCGCTCTCCTCTTTCTCTCTTATTTTGCATTATTCAAATTATTAGTTGTTTTCTTAATTAAATTTTGAATTTTATAAAATGGGATTCTGATATATATAATATAACATCGATCGAGAGTTGTATCGACCAAGGTTAATTTCAGGTTGTCCAGCTTCAGATTGGGCTGGACTTAATTCGGATCGTGCAACTTCTCCATTTTCAGATTTTGTTCAATTTTACCCGGCCCATTAATAAATTTAGAAATTCTTTTAGAAATTAAGCCTAATAATTCGAAACGAAACAAAATAGAACAAATTATATTTATAACTGTACAAAAAAATAGTAAATTCATAAATGTAATGTGCAAAAGATCATATTTGAACTTTAGAGAGAATTTCTAGTGTGCCCATACAAATTCTGTAAATAGCTATTTTCTCAATAAAATACAATAATATCCAATTTCCTTACAAAAGAATTTTTTTTGTGCCCTTTAAAATCAACTGCTAAGGATGTAGATATAATTGAACGTACCTTAAAAATTACATGTGTTTTCAAAAGCTAAAATGACGATAAAGATGCTTGTAACATAAATGTTTTAATATCTCAGTTTTAGAAGTGAAATTATAATTGTTCTGCCAGTTCTTTTATATTTTTATGAGAGCTACACCCCTAAAGACACATAGATATATACTAACGTCAGGATTAAATTAAAAATAAAGTGTGACGATTCGTGGACAAAACATTATACAAAACATATTAAACAAGAAGAGGAGGGTTCAAATGCCTTCATTTTTTTGTGCCTCCACCATGCCTCCATTTTAAAAACTTTAATAACTCAAAATTTAAAACTTAAAAGTAAAAATAAAACCGTTGGATATGATCTACATCAGTTTATCTATGTGCTCATAAAAAATTATCACATTTTGATTTTGTTTTTCTATGAATCAATAAGTTGAAAAATCAACGTCCAGAAATTATCCACATTAGTATGTTTCTTACAAGCTCTTGATGACAACCAAAACAAAATTAAAATGTCACAATTTTTTACATGTGCATAGATAAAATGATATAGATCATATCCAATGGTTTTATTTTAACTTATAAGTTTTAAATTTTGAGTTATTAAAGTTTTTAAAAATGGAGGCATCGTGGAGGCATGAAAAATAGAGGCATTTGAACCCTCCTCTTTGTATAATGCTTTGACAGGCTGTTAAATCTATCAAATGGAGGCTGTTAAATTCTGTAAATAGCTAATTATATTTCACAGCTGCAGCCCGTGGTTAAATTCTCATATATCAGAAAATCAAAAATATTTTTTAAATAGCATAATTATTACGTTTTTTGTTTTGTTTCATAAGATCTATTGTAATTAATTAGCTTTTCATATTAACCTTGATAGAACATTATTTTAAATGATGATTATTGATATAAATTTAGTACGGTAAGTTTTCTTTAAATTTTCATATTAACCTTCAAAGATCTTTATCCCGGATAGTTGTTAAATTATTTTACCGTTTTAGTTTAAGTATTATGTTTATTGTTGTTAGATGAATTGTGCATATTGAAATCAAATAAAACATTTTGCATTTGTTTAGACCACCAGTGAATGAAATACATATAACCAACGGATGTTGACCAATAAAAGACACAAAGTAAAGGAAACCAAATATATATTGTGCAGAGTTACAAGGTGCTTTCGAATAAAACTTCGGAGCAAATCATAAAAACAAAATACAGACAAGATAGAACACTAACAGGAATGACAAACAAGGAAGAAAAAAAACGATTAAAAAAATAACTCCATAACATACATGGTAACACCACTTTTCTCTTGTTCAATTTATAAGCTCTTAATAGTACTGCAAAAGTTAAAGCATCATGAGCTCGGGGGAACGAAGTAGGCATAAACTGCAAAGAAAGATTGTACACATGTAAGAACTAGAAGTATGAAAGCAGCAACGAGAGAAATTGCTGCCCACGGACTGCTAAAGTAATCCCGAATCAATTTTGCTCGCTGCCTGTTCCAGCTTGATCCAATGTATCTGTTCACTTCCCTGTTTAATTCCGTCAAATAGTGACCTTCCCCAAGAGCACCACCTTTGGTGACCTGGTTGATGAAATGAGTCAACTCCTCTTCACTGGAAAGCCAGTTCTCAACGATTCCGCACTGTTGTAATATTGTCACATCATTTTGTGTTGACTAGATTATCCAAAAAATATACAAACCTTGTAAAGGGTGAATGTTTTTTGCCATATTTGGATTGTTCAAATGCTATAAGGTTTGCGAAAATAGTCTTATAGTGCTATCGGTGATTTTTAGTCTAGGGATTTTCAAGACACCATATTCAAATGATATGTCGAGCATATGTTTCGGGTTGCTCTTTGGTGTGAATTTCACGCCCTTTTGTTTGAGCTCAGTGGCGGAAGAGATCACCATCGAGGATAAATTCCCGGTAGAATTTGGCAATGCCACTGACAAGCTTCGAGAAGTCGAATGAGGAGATCTTCTTCTGCGCATCGGCCTTGAACGAAACCGATGAAGCAAACCTTTGATAATTCTATTGGCACTGAACATTCTGGTAAGATCAACTGGTTTGGAAGTCAATACAACCGGTATCCCTGGGTTTGGCACTAGACAGTGGTAACAGAGATGGACCAAATGATGAATTTCAGCTGGAGGGTCTGGAATTTTAGCTAGAGGGTCTGTGGAGTCTGTGGAGTCTGGAATTTCAGCTGGAGGGTCTGGAATTTTATCTAGAGGATTTGGAATTTCAGCTGGAGGGTCTGCAATTTCAGCTGGAGGATCTGGAGTTTCAGCTGGAGGGTCTGGAAATATGGAGTCTTTGGGCAACAACCTACGAGCAAGGTATTTAGCAAAAAACATTTTATGTCGTTCTTCATTAAAACCAATCAGCTCGTTCAACTTCTCAACTATAAAGAAGGGAATTTGGTTCTCTAGAAGTAGCAAATCAGGTATTATGAAATGACAATTCCAGCCAACCTCAAGAATTGAATTCAAATTTCCTTCCTTATATTTTGAGAAGAACTCGAGCACGAAGCATCCGTCAAGCAGCATCATCTCGACAAATGTATCGCTGTCAAGATCATCAAACATCTCACTGTAACACCTCCGTGTTCTCGTTTCTAGCTTCTTCATCTCTGATATACAGAGATCCAAACTTATGTTGTCCTCTCGGGACAAGAAATCCCGCAAGAACCGCCTTTTTTGCTCCTCAAGGCTCGGAGGTGCTTTTTACCATGGTGGAATGGGCCGATGGAGATGACAGAGGGCTGAAAAAAATTCTTCTTTCTTTGGGAAATGTTATGTGGTATGCGAAAGATGGTGAAGTTCTCTGCCTCGTTTGCATTGCCCCATAATGTGTCGAGTTCACGTTGCAGAGAGGCTTCGCGATCTACAACTTTCTGGGTTTTTTTCTTTATGGTGAAGTGCTTTTCCTCGATTTTTTTTTTTCCCCTGTCGAGTTTAGGTTGCATTGATTCTGATGGAGAGGCTTCGAGATCTACAGCTATGTGGGTTTCTTCCATTAATATTTTTTGGTGAATGGAAGAGTTTTGGTTGAACTTGAACAAAACGACCTTTAACATTTGTATTTATATTGATCATTAGTGTGGCCCCATCACGCTGAGCTGGAAGATGGGACCTTCACCAGCTCTCTTATAATTATTGTGCATACATAACCTTCATGCATAAGAAAATAAAAATGCTACTTTTCAACAGAGCCCTTGCATTATTGAAAAATATTTCCTGAAATAAAGGTCTAACAGTGAGCCACGAATTGCACAAGGAATTCAGAGAAAGTTAAGTCTTCCTAAATTCCATAACTAATTTTCACAAAAAAGTAATGAACCAGCTCAGTCAAAAAAATAAATGTTCCAATGCTGATGCTTCTTTAATTATCTTAAAAAGTATATGATATTCTGATATAAATTTTGAAATTAAATTAACCAGTCTCTTTAATTTCAATATATAATGCAAAAATACTGATGTTTTACGTCAACTATTATTAGTGCGATCTTCTTATTTCATGCACCTGAGAGAAATAATTGAATTTCAAAATCACTGTTTTTCATAATAAAAAAAATGAAAAAACAGTGATTTTCAAATATCCATAAAATATAGTAAACAATTTCCAAAGAATGTAAAATTCGGTCTCGAAGCACATTTTAATATGGAGAACATGTTGAGCACTTCAGATCGACTATTTGAACTTTGAAAATTATAAAAACAAATTATTAGCACCAAGACTTTGGTCATACCACTTTGATCTATCTTTTGATGTTGATATGCTACTGTTGAAAACATTTTAATGCGATATATGAAAAATAAAAATTTAAATTGAAACAGTAAATAACTGAATAAAAAGCATGTTCTCATGTATATTACATATATCTTGCTAATTAAATAAACATAACAATTAATATATTAGAAAATGTGGTTCTGGAACTAAATTTTTTTATTATATATTTTTGCTTACTTTCTATTGCTTTTAGTATTGGAAAGAGTAATTTAATCTACATTTATCATTATTTTATAACCTCCAAAGGAATGGTTCATTATAACCTGCACTGGAATTAGAACTTGTACCCTCCATAGTACTCACCGTGTAGAATAAGAAATCTGCACCGGTCAGTTTTAATCTCCACGAATCTTAAAGACCCACGTGCATTCCACTTGTGGCCTGAAAAAACAATCGCACGGCTGAGATTGCATGCAGTGATGGAGTACTACAGAGGATACGGAACCCTGGAACTAGAGGCCTCCATAGTACTCGAGTATATAGGCCTGTTATTTTCTTATCTCAATCAAAATAAGAAAAGAAAAATCAAACCTTCGAAGTGTTTTCAAAAGTGAGACTTTATCAAGATTTTTCTTAGTACTTTGAGGACATGCAGGAAGAAAAATGAGGAAATTAACCTAAACTATAATCCAAAATTTAGTATTTTTATTTAAATTTAACTATGCAAAACTATAATTGTTCATGTTTGCTTCAAAAAAATTATATCTAATACAGTATAAAATAAGTTATGAAATAATAATTTCTATAAATCAATCTTAATTACGTCAAGTACATTTCATAATATGTTGAAATTTCAGAATAGACAAATCTTAAAAAATATTTTGATGCACAGCTTCATATGTTGAAATTTTATCGTTGATTTAAAACAACAAAAAAACTGTAATCTAAAAAAATGACAAGAATTATTTATTTACATGCGAAGAACTATATTACTTTAATTATAAGCAATATAAAATAGTTTGATCTAATTGAATAATGTATACGAAGTTGATATATTAGTCAACAAAGTAAAGTTATCCGTATTATAATTTCTATGTACCATGCAAATGCAATCAGCATGAAACTGACAACAGTTTTTGCTTGTGTTAAATAGTTTGTATTTCTTAATTATGAAAGAAAGTGCATAGATATAATATTTTAGAATTCCTATATCTAACTTGCTATTTTCAGAAATCCCACATCTATAATAATTTTGGAAATACAATTATTTCTCTTCAAAATTATTGTATAATGATCTGGAGTAAAAATAAAATCATTACAAATAAACTATGCACATTTATATATGATCTCAAAATTTAGTTAATGTTGGACTCATTCTTCTAGTATAGATGAGATGAATATTTAGGAAATAATTTAAGCTCAACTTGACATGTATAGTGAGCTTTAAAGACAACTTAAATATTTTCTCTATCCTATAAAATGATTTACTAGCACCAATAAAAAAATGCGAGCTTATATGCAAAATTTGATATTAATTGTATTTTTGTGTTTCAAAACTAATGTTAGCTAGACTTATTTTGCTCTCAAAATGAAATATATATACTACGAAATGAAGTAAAGCAATGAATTTCCATATCATCAAAGAGGAAAGATAAAGTAAAGAATAAAACATATGGGTGTCCACATTACGAAAAGCAAAAGTATTTCACTATTTTCTTGTCTTGCCATTATGCTCCACCTCTTTCGAATAATTAAATCTTCAAATTTACAAAAGAGAAAAGAAAATCAAAAGGAAAAGGTACCCCAGAAACGAAAGGAATATAAGTAATGAAAGGAATTTAGTTGCCAAACCACATTCTCCAACTAATGTTAGACTTTATAAGGGCACACCAAAAAACTGTAGCACTGAATTATTCTGAGGAAATTAGACATTACTTTGTCCCTAGTAGAAATTAATTAGTCAATTGATTTTTTCACGCTTATAAAATTTACAATATATTATGAAAAAAGACAAAAAGAAATTATTAACAAATGTTTAAGGCTACAAATGGAATGAAATTGCAAACCATAGAGTACATGCAGCATAGGCAAAATCTATCACAAAAGCCGTAGCTATTTTGAATGATATTAATTGATTAACAAGGGTGCGCCAGGACTGTACAATAATTTGATATGTTTGTATATAGTAATCCAGTCTATTTAATTTTATTTAATTTGAAAGTGGTATATTTTTTATTTAAACTAGTTATTTGGAAGCAAGTCGTTAAATGACCAAGGACTAAGCTATATAGTTGATTCCGTTTTTTTCTCTATTTTGTTAGCGTTGTAAATGAACAGACTGTCTGATGGATGTGATGTAGTTTTATTAAGCCCCAGAAATCCTACATTTACAAGAAATTTTTACTACAAGAATTATTCAAGTACATTATTTATTTAAGCCCCAGAAAATTCAAGAAAACGATGATTGTAGAAAGTAACAAATAACTAGTTGCTCAAGCAATGAATTTTCATATCATCAAAGAGGAAAGATGAAGTAGAGAATAAAACATATGGGTGTCCACATTACGAAAAGCAAAAGTATTTCACCATTGCCTTGTCTTGCCATTATGCTCCACCTCTTTCGAATATTTAAATCTTCAAATTTACAAAAGAGAAAAGAAAATCAAAAGAAAAAGGTTTCACAAAACGAAAATAACAAGTAATCTTTGATGCAGTAGTATTGAATTATGGTTACTTATTTATTGGGATAGCATGTGTTTGAGATAGTCATTGTTTTAAAGTACAGTAAAGAAAAGAAAAGAAATGACAAGATTTAGGTAGAATTGAAAACTAAAATTTATTATCAAATGTTTTTCATATACCACAAAGGCAACAACCTGGTTTTATATATATGAATCGGACAATTATTATTATTTGCTATTGGGCTAATGGGCATACTCTATTGTCCTTATCTTTGAATATTTTTCATTTTCAGAACCGTCCAACTCCCCTCCGTGCGTGAATTAAGGAGAAGTTTGGGCTGGGTCGTTATTGGGCTTATGGGCCATAACATAGATGCAAAATGGGCTTACTTCCCAACCAACAGAACTCTTCTAAAATGGGCTTACTTCCCAAGCAACCTCTCTCTTTTTCTCTGCGTCAACCAAGTTAAAACTTGAAATTTATCAAAACGTGTTGTTTAATGTTCAGAGAGTAAAATTGAATTTCACAATTTTCCATGACAGCTGGTTTCTATTGCCTCATTCTTCTTTTGTTTGGATTTCATGTCCACTTTAGCACTCTTATATCAACTTTTGCAGGAATTTTTCCAAATTACTCTTAATTATTGCCCTTTTTGCGATGACAAGTGGGGATACTGTTCCAGTTTAGTCAAATTATCACTAATTGCAAGTGACCGGGATGCTTTTCACAAGTAGTGAGAGGTACTAATTATTATGGTAGAGTATCTTAATTAGGACCCAATAAGCTGAATTTGAGTTTTAATTTTTCTACCAGGGTAATTTTGGTGCATAGTTCCTTTTGATTCGCATTAGGACTTTTATTCCATTGGATTAATTAATCAATATTCAATTTCTAAATCTGTTAATAAATATTCAATTTGAGAATGAGAAGGGCTGACATTCTATTCCATGAGATTTAAGGTTGGTACTTTTGTATTCAATAATGGCTGCAGTTGTATGAACAAGTTTGGAATGGGCCCATGTAGGCGCAATACGGAACTGTTAGGTTCAGTAAATGCAAAAAACGCTCGTAGAAGGCTTCAATACGAGAGAAACACTTATATATTATCACTAACCAACATTCACCAACGGTTGGAGATGAGTGGATTCTAGGTTTCAACAAACCCTACATAGATCAACACAAACGGTTCAACAAATTAAAAGAAACTGTCAGTGTATGTCAGACCACTATTGGTATTGTGGGATCACCCTGATACCAACTGTTAATACTATGGAACCATCGGTGAAGCTTCAAATGACACCATCGGTTATCTAAACTAACCGTTGGTCCTATATCACCAACCGTTTCTTACAAGTGAACTGTTGATGTAGAGTTGTAATTATTTACCCTTTTGCAACAGAGGAAATGTTGATGATTAGGCGTTGGTAATGTGTTCTTTCGTAGATGTGTAGTAGGCCAGTTGTCTGCTACATGTTAATTTTTTTATTCATAGCATCAAATGGTCGTTTTGTCAAAACTAACACACACTACTACAGAATATATAGGCAACTACACACGGTTAAAAGCACTAATAATTCACACAAATCATACACAGAGAAGAATAACCGTGTATCATCGCTCCGGATACATACACATTGATATAATTGACACCCGGATACCATGCATTAAACCACCCCTAAATAACCGACTCTTCAATAACCGACATCCTAAATTCCCCTTAAAAGGTGCCTTTCTGCCGATTAAAATTAAAAATAAAATAACAGACAATACAACCACCCTTCCTCCCCATGCTTAATTGTTTCCTTGATAATTCTCTCTGTGGCAGACATGCCATGTTTCATAAGCCCTCGTAAATCCCCCCTAAAACCCTCCTTAATTTGCAGCAAACAACGAAGAAAGAGAAAATCAAACATAATTTTGTAACCTACTGATTTGAATTTGGATCCTACGTCGCGATTGATTATGTTTAGTTCACACTTGACACTTCCCGGCGCACTTTGTTTTATGTAATGAATTAAGTTGATCATTAATTAATATATAGTTTAGTTCACACTTGACACTTCCCGGCGCACTGCCAGCTGCTTATTTGTATTTAATTCACTCGTCAAACTCAATGCCAGATCTCGATGCCTACCAACTTCATTTGTTTAATTAAGTTGATTTGTTCGAGTTCATATCGCACATCTGCACCCATGCTTCTCATGTTACCAAATATATCAGACACGGTTTATTTTAAAAACTGTATATGTTAGAGGTATATATACACGGATTGGAAACCATGTAAATTCTACCTACATTTTCATACATGACAACCGTCACACGTTTAAAAAATAGTGTGTCATTAGATTTCCAGACCGTTGATGGTCGTGTTTTCTATACTAGTGCAACGTCAATTAATGGTGGAGTAATGTGCAAATAACCTATTAATTCAGAAAAAAATGATGAAAATTCAAAGAACCTTAGTAACTGTATTATTTTTAACTAAGACAAAAAAATTACTAAAATCTTATCCTTTATTTATAAATTAATATTCGAATTACTAAAAATAAAACAACCCACAAACTTCAACGTACTACTACATCCGATGTCCTCATCATCCTTCCTTTTTCTCTTCCTCTAATTAATTCCGTCCACTGTATCAGCACAAGAGTCATCAACAGTATATACGGAAGAAATATTTGTAAGATAAAATAAAAATTACTTTGTTGCTTGACACTACAAGTTAAGTTACTTAATTAACCAAATAATAGTTGCCCCTATCTCTTTTGATGTTGATCTCCTGCCGCGCACTGAAAACATTTTAATACAATATAAGTAAAACAAAAGACATCGAAATATGTTTTCACGTATGCTACAGATACAAACTAATTAAAAAAAAATGTAACATGCTAGAATTAACAAGATAGAATTGTTTAGAAAATAATTAAATACTAGAGGGGTTAAAATGCCTTCATGATTAGAGTCTTTATTCCATCATACCTTCATTTTTTAAATATTATTTTCTCTACATACAAACAAAAAAAATTATCATGTACAATATGATTATTTTTTCTATATTCACAACTAGTTGTAAAATGTAGGTACTATGTGCATGAGTTGTCATTTTCATCATGACAATTGGGGTCATGTACAATATCAATTATAAATTGCGAGGTCAATGTCATAAGAAATAATTAAAACATTGTATATGATTGGATCCACGCAATTAGGATCACGTACAAAAGCGAGTCCACTCATTTGTGACAGAGCATCAGAAGAATTTTCCAAATTACTGGATATATATTGTATCAAACATTAATTGTACTTAATTCCAATATATAACATCAACAAAATATATAGCTAATTTTTACAAAAATTTCCAACCTGCATACAGTTCTCAGGTGATGCGAGAACATATATGTTGCAGGAGGTTGATGGCATTGCTTGCATGTGTCTTGTGTTGTGTGAAGAATGCTTGAAATACTAGGTGATTATTTCCTTCTTTCTATGTGATTGTAAATGTCATGTGAATATGTTTTGTGCATGGCTCATTACTGAAGAGATCTCACTTTTGGCTAATTAATTCTGCTACGATCGAATGTACTAAACATTTTGGTCTTCTGACATTAGATCTTCCATCGATTTGTTCTTGTCTCCATAAAATTTCACTCTGGTTAATGATTTCATACTTTTAACTTTATTTTTCACTCTCTTCCATTTCTTAGAATCTTTTTAGCTAGAGCACCAAAATCTCGTCATTGCTTCCATTAATATTCGAATTTTATATGTATTCACTCTCTTCCATTTAATTTTAATTAGCCATGTGACAAGATCAATTAATTTCTTTTGACACCGCGTAATGGTGGAGTAAAGTGCAAATAGCCTAATAATTTCGGCCTTATTGCAATAAAGAAAAATAGTCATCAACGTGATTAAGACCTCAAACATGAAATTAACTAATTTTTGGAGGTTAGAAATGATTTAATATAGAAATTAACAGAATTTTGTTTGATATCATAAATTTGTACAATAGAATTTTCTTTATATCAAGCACCATACCATTAAAGAAATACATTTATTCCATTTGATTAATAAATCCATATTCATTTTTAAATCTGACATTCTATTCCATGAGATTTAGTTTTGGTACTTGCGAATTCTATAATGGCTGCAGTTGTATGAACAAGTTGGGAATGAGCTCATGTAGGCCCATGTAAGCCCAATACTTTTGAATTACCATAGGATGCTGTCTAATCTGTATGCAATGGATTACCCGTAGATGGCAAATTAGGACCTACCAACGTCAACGCAAACAGACAATGGCGTTTCTATATTAAACGGCTTATTTAACGACCGACAAACTATTATTCCCATATGTGCCTAATTTCCCACTAATGGCGTTGGAGATAAATACCATCGGTTTGAGCCGATGGCATATGTGTATACATTTCCTATCAGGGCGATGGCTATTGCCTCGGAACCCGATTGCAGATTGCGGATTCAACCGATGATGAAGTGTTTTTCTGTAGAAGTGTAAGAATGTCGATATAATAGAATGTACCTTAAAACTACATGTGATAAAATTATTCGAAAACTAAAATGACCATAAAGATGCCACATAATTAGCGATCTTTTAATATCTAAAACTGAAAATTTAATTGTACTTTTAATGTCTATAGAGGTCTTCCTGAATCATTTTTTGGTAAGGAATCTTAGGCCTTTCTGTTAAAAGCTTTGTAAATATTTCTCTTATTAATATATATGATAATTAGTTGGAAAATTTTCACTACCCATAAAAAAAAATTGTTCTCCATGCCAGCTCTTACATAAATTTTAATTATGAGCGCTACACAATGCCACGCCCCTAAAGACATATATATGCTAACGTCAAGCTTAAATTAAAAAAAATGTGTGACGAGCTGTGGACAAAGCATTATACAAAACATATTAAGAAAAAATTAATAGATTTTACATCTTGTCAAAGCATTATACAAGTACATAGAAGAAAGTGTGCTTTTTAAATTTATATTTCAAAGTGAAAGATAAGTCATCAGTCAATTGGATTAAATTCTCATATCCGAAAATCAAGAATAATTTATAAATAGCGTGATTATCATACTGCGCTTTTTTTGTTTCATAAGTACTATTATAATTAATTACATTTTCATATTAACATTGATAGCACAATATTTTAGATGGTGATTATTGATAGAAATTAAGTAAGGTAAATTTTCTTTAAATTTTATTTTTGTTCTCAAATTTCGCCTTCAAAAATCTTCAATACTGCTTTTATGTGTTCCGAATTTGGATTCAGGCTGAACACATAAGTTGTAGAATTTTCTATTATTATTCCATCGGATCCAAATTAATCTTGAATGGATTTTCCAGTGAAAAATTATGATTAAATTAGTCGACGGAGGTCTGCAGTTCCAAATCAGAACTGGCTAATTTCTGACTTTCACCAATCAAACGTCAATATCCAGATTTTTTAATAAATGATTTAATTTCGGATTTAATATTTTAACGAATTTAAATTTATAATAAATAAAGAATTAAAATAACTAATAATGAAAACATGTTTTATTTAAGAAGCGATATTAATTAAAGTTAGTAACTAAATAACTTAGGTTCAAGTCTAGAGATTGAGGAACGTGACAAACGTGAAGAGTACGCTCCAGGAACCTATGGAATACTAGGTGCGGTGCACTTATCTTGAATTGTTGTTAAATTACTTTACTGTTTTGATTATATATATATATATATATATATATATATATATATATATGTGTATTGTTGTCAGATGAATTGTGCATATTGAAATCGAACAAAACATTTTGCATTTGTTTAGACCATGCAACGTTTAAAATTAAACAGATCTATGTATAGGTCTATGTTATGTATAGGTCTGCAAACTTTGTTTTGTCCAATTCCCTGTAGCGTTTGTATTGACTGACTCATGTACTTTATTTAAATTTTAATAAAATCACCTTGGCAGCAACTGTCTAGTTTCTCAAAAAAGACAATACATGCCTGTAACCGGTGCTGAAAATAACCTTGAAAATTGAATAATAAAAGACACAAAGTAAAGGAACCCAAATATATATAGTGCAGAGTTACAAGGTGCTTCTGAATAAAACTTCGTAGCAAATCATAAAAACAAAACAATGACAAGAAACAACACTAAAAGGAATGACAATTAACAAACAACGAAGAAAAAAAAATGATTAAAAAAATAACTCCTTGATAACATACATGGGCTCGGGGGAAATTTAAATTTAGAAGCCCCGAATAGTAGAGTGAAAGTTAAAGCATCATGAGCTCGGGGGAAATTTGTAGGCATAAACTGCATAGAAAGATTGTACACATGTAAGAACTAGAAGTATCAAAGCAGCCACGAGAGAAATTGCTGTCCACGGACTGCCAAAGTAATCACCAATCAATTTTGCTCGATGCCTGTTCCAGCTTTTTTTACTGTATTTGTTCACTTCCGTGTTTAATTGCGCCAAATAGTGATTTTCCGGAATTCTAGCACCTTCGGTGACCTGGTTCATGAAATGAGTCAACCCCTCTTCGCTGCCTAGCCAGTTCTCAACGATTCCGCACTCGTGTAATATTGTCACATCATTTTCTGTGTTGACTAGATTATCCAAAAATACTACAAAGGTTGTAAATGGTGAATTCCTTTTTCGATATTTGGAATGTTCAAATGCTATAAGGTTTGCGAAAATAGGCTTAGTGTCATCAGTGATTGCTAGTCTAGGGATTTTCAAGACACCATATTCAAATGATATGTCGAGCATATGTTTCGGGTTGTCCTTTGGTTTGAATTTCAGGCCCTTCTGTTTGAGCTCAGTGGCAGAAGGGATCACCATCAAGGATAAATTCCCGGTAGAATTCGGCAATGCCACTGACATGCTGAACTTAATACAACTGGTTTGCAACTCAGTGGAAATTTTAAATGGTTTGGAACTCAATACAACTGGTTCCTCTGGGTTGGGCACTAAATAGTGGTAACAGAGATGGACCAAATGATGAATTTTAGCTGGAGGGTCTGGAAGTGAGCAAATGGAGTGTAGGTTGCCTGTTGGAAGTTGATTCAAAATTAACACACCTAATTAAGATGGCTGCCGAAGTTAGTGGGTTAGAATTTCTCCAAAATTAGAAGTCTATATTTGTCATGTGTTCTAGAGTTAGTATTTCTATATTTAGTTGAGTTAGTGGAGAATATGCTTTCCTTATTTACACTAGGCAGAAATAGCATGTAGTAGGGTTAGTGGATTCCTTATTTAGATTAATGTTTAGCTATAAATTCAGATGTACTTTGTATCCTAATTAAAAGGGCAATAGAAGTTAATTTCAGCAGTAAATTTCTTCTCTCTATTTTGTTGTATCCTTCCGAAATTTCCAACATTTGGTATCAGAGCAAGTCGATCCTAGAGCGTTTTCGATGGCAGAAAACAGCAACAATGTCGTGAATGTAACACAACCCGCAATTCCTCTTTTCAAAGGCGAGAACTATGTGTCACAAATTCATAACAGATCCCAGTATAACACCAGACTCTCCAAACCTCCCTCCCTTATTTTATTTCTTTTCAATGTTAATCATTTACAGGAGATGAGACTATCCTTTATAGAACACAGGATTGTCTCCCAAGTTTCTCTTATTTTAGGAATGTAAGTATACACGGGAAAGAATTAAATGTGCAAGATTGCTATCTTCTTATTTTAGGAGCATATCTATCTTGGCAGAATCTTCTAGCTGGCGCCGCTACAGCTCACCTTTTCACACTCCTCCTCAAGTTGGTTGGTAGATATCTACCATATCTAACTTGCCCAACGAGCTGTCAAAACTTCGAGTATCGACAGCTTTAGTCAAAACATCTACTAATTGTTCCTCTGATCTGACATGAGGAATGATCTTGTCTTCAAGATTGTGCTTTATGAAATGACGATCCACCTCAACATGCTTGGTTCGATCGTGTTGTACTGGGTTGTGGGATATGTCAATTGCTGCTTTGTTGTCGCAAAACAGATCCATCTCCTCCTGTGGCGCATACCCAAGTTCGGTCATAAGCTTCCTTAACTATAATAGTTCGCATAATCCTTTAGACATGCCACGAAATTCAGCTTCTGCACTGGAGAGGGCTACCACATTTTGTTTCTTACTTCTCCAGGTTACTAGGTTGCCTCCAACAAATGTGAAATAGCCAGCCGTAGACTTTCTGTCTGTCACATTTCCTGCCCAGTATGCATCAGTATAGCCACTGATCTTTAGGTGTCCATGTTTCCTGAACTGTATCCCTCTTCCCGGGGAACCCTTTAAATACCTGATAATTCTATTCACTGCTTCCATGTGTACTTCACTAGGAGAATGGATGAACTGACTTACCATACTCACTGCGTAAGCAATGTCAGGTCTCGTGTGAGAAAGATATATCAGTTTTCCCACCAACTTCTGGTATCTTTCCTTGTTGGTTGGAGTCTGGTCCGAATAATTTCCAAGTTTCAGATTTTGAACAGCAGGGGTGTCAGCTGGTTTGCAATCAAGCATTCCAACTTCGGTGAGTAGGTCTAGCACGTACTTTCTCTGGGACAAGACAATGTCCTGTTTAGATCGTGTAACCTCAATTCCTAAAAAATATTTCAAACCTCCGAGATTTTTCATTTCAAATTCTCTTGACAACCTTTCCTCAAGATTTTGTATTTCCATTTCATCATCTCCTGTTATTACTATATCATCAACATAAATAATGAGTACAGTGACTTTACCTTGATTATGTTTGAGGAACAAGGTGTGGTCAGAGTCACTTTGCTGGTATCCATAGCTCTTCATGGCATTGCTAAATCTCCCAAACCACGCACGTGGAGACTGTTTCAGACCATACAATGATCTCTTTAGTCGACACACCATCGGCTTAAAACTTTCCACTTCATATCCTGGAGGAACATCCATATAAATCTCTTCTTCAAGATCGCCATGTAAGATTGCGTTCTTTACATCAAACTGATGGAGTGGCCAGTCTAAGTTTGCTGCAAGTGAAAGTAACACTCGCACAGTATTGAGTTTCGCAACGGGAGAAAAAGTTTCTTGGAAATCAATACCATAGGTTTGGGTATATCCTTTTGCAACCAGTCTAGCTTTGTACCTTTCTATTACCCCATTTACATCATATTTTAATGAAAATACCCACTTACAGCCGACAGTTTTCTTTCCCTTTGGAAGTTCTACTAATTCCCACGTGCCATTTTTCTTCAGAGCTTCAATTTCTAATTTCATGGCTTCCGACCATTTTGGGTCTTTTATTGCTTCATCTACTCGTTCAGGAACTTGTACGACTGACAAATTTGCAGCGAATCCTTTCTCTTGCCTGGGAAGATGGTCCAAGCTAACATAGTTACTTATGGGATACGAACACCTCCTCCTGTCCCACTCGTCAAGTTTGAATCTATCTGGCCCCTTTCCTCTGTTGTACCTGTGAAGTAGCTCATAACTAACATTAGTTGTATTTGAGTTTAGATCAATTACCTCTTGGATATCCTCTGGAGCCGGGCTTTGTGGTTGAGGAGGGAGTTGTATCACATTCTCTTCATCTTCATCTGCTAGAACTTGAAATCTGTTTTCAGTTGTTATATTTTGCGGTTTCCTTCTTGAGTAAAATTTCTCTGGATTAAACCTGCGCTGAAATTCGGTTGGGTCTGCACTAGGCTGATAACACTGGCCGTGTGGAGATGTACCCGGGGTGTGTGGGGATGCACCCGGGCCGTGTGGGGATGCACTCGGGCCGCGTGGAACTGCACCCGGGTCGCGTGGGGATGCACCCGGGTCGCGTGGAGACGGGTTGCGTGGAAATGCACCCGGGTCGCGTGGAAGTTCGGGGGGCTGTTCAGCAGGTCCAGCATATGGTTCAGAGGGTTGCACAGAAGATTCAGGGTTAACAGACTCATCTACTGGACTCTCAGTTACACAGAACGGAAACCATTTTCCTCACAATTCTCCTCCTGAAAATGGTGTTTGGTTTTTTGATAGAAGCCTTCTTCTTCAAGAAATGTGACATCCATTGTCACAAATACCTTTCCTGATGTAGGGTTATAGCACCTGTAACCCTTTTGTTGTAACTCATACCCTAAAAAAACACATTTTTCGGCACATGGATCTAGTTTGGTTCGTTGTGTTTTTGAAATGTGGACACACGCAATGCATCCAAAAATTCTTGGAGGTAAGGATAAGGTTGAGGGAATTGGAAAAAAAGATGAGAGATTCTGTAGAGGAGTTTGAAACTTTAATACCGTGGATGGCATTCTATTAATCAAATAGACTGCTGCCATAACTGCATCGTCCCAGAACTGTTTGGGAACATTGTATTCGAGAAGTAGAGCTCTTGCAGTTTCTAGTACATGTCGGGTTTTTCGCTCAGCTACTCCATTTTGTTGTGGAGTCCTGACGCAAGATGTCTCATGAATAACCCCTTCATTGTTGAAGAACACCTTTAGGGTTTTATTTACAAACTCTCCCCCATTATCACTTCTGACCATCTTTACTCTCTTACCAAATTGTGTGTATATCATTATGTAGAAATTTTGGAATACATCAATCACTTCATTTTTATTTTTTAGTAAGTAAAACCAAGTCATACGGGTGCAGTCGTCAATGAACAACACAAACCACTTATGTTGGGTTTTTGAGGTAATTGGTGCCGGACCCCAAACATCGGAATGAACCAAGTCAAACGGACTACTACACTTGTTTAGACTTTTCGGGTAAGATGCCCTATGGCTCTTTGCCTTGATACAAGTTTCACACTCAAATTTATGATTTCCACAATTCACAAACAATTCAGGAAACAAGGTTTTCATATAACCAAATGATGGATGACCCAATCACTTGTGCCAAATCAGCACTTTATTATTATAATTTGAAAACAAACTAGAAGTACTCAGTGCACTGCCCTCATTTATGTCTTCCAAGTGATACAACCCTCTCCTTTTAGAACCACGCCCAATAATCTCCTTCGTGAGGATATCCTGAAAAAGACAAAATTTTAGGTACATTAGTACAGCGCAATTACGCTCTTCACAGATTTGTCCAACAGATAACAATTTTGTCGTCAATGAAGGAACTAGGAGGGTGTTCGATAATGTCATTGACGGGGATATGTGCACAGTTCCAGCACCAGTTACTGGACTACTTTTACCATTTGCATTTACAATTTCCCGTTTTCTAGGTTCTATGTTTTCTGTAATATCATTCTTACAGAAGGTCATGTGATCGGAAGTGCCAGAATCAATTATCCATGCTTCGCTGGATGATCTACTTGTGGAAAAAACAACACCTTTACTGACCAAGTTCTGATCTGGTCCAGATTTTTTAGAAACAGGCCCTGTGTGTATTGTGGCAGCGAAAACCAAGTGACCTGGCCTGTTTGTTTTTTCAGCTATACATTCGGTCCAGTTCTGAGAATTAACTCCAGCCCTTTTTTCAGATTTATAGAAAAAATTACCTTCTATCGATGAGGCTTTCTCACTGTTTACCAAAGGGACCACTGAAACTTCACTACCTGATGCGATGGTGGCTCTGCCTGCATCGTTGCCTTGCTGTTTCTTCTTCTTTGGGTCCTTCCACCAGTCGGGATACCCGTGTAACTTGAAACAGGTCTCTTTGGTATGCTTGGCCCCCCCGCAGTGTGTACATCCGCCAAGTGGAGGCTGGGGTTTCATTTGCCCAGTTCTCGCTGGTATCAGGGTTGCCTCGTTCTCCTTTGCTACCATTGCCATGGGTGTGTTGTTCTCCCCTTTTTCGAGATGATAATTTTGTCGCACATCCTCTTGTCTCACCCTGGCAAAAGCCTCCTCAATGGACGGAAATGGCTCTATACGGAGCACTTCGGCCCGTATACTATCCAGACGATCATCAAGACCGTCAAGAAAGTTATACACCCTTTCTTCCTGCACTAGAGAGTTATGTTTCTCTATATCTTTTGGACATTCCATAGGATTGGGACGCCTAAAATCAATTTCTTGCCAAAAAAACTGTAGGTTATTGAAATATTCTTCAAGTGGTCTACCCGACTGTTTGAGTCGAGTTACTTGTCTCCTAAGGTTATACACTTGGGTCTTATCTTTTCCATCAAAATAGGCTACAGCAACTGCTTTCCAAACATCTCTGGCACAAGGGAAACGTATAAAATTACCTATTAGGGTAGAGTCCATGGACCCAATAAGCCAGGCTTTGACAGTTGAATCTTCTGCAAACCATTTTGCATAACCTTCATCAGTTGTCGGTGGAGCCAGTAAAGTGCCGTTGATATATCCTAATTTCTCCTTGCCTGCAAGATGCATCTCAACTACCTGCGCCCATAAGCCGTAATTATGCCATGTTAGTTTCACCGAGATGGGTGGAGTTCGGTCATCGGTCATCCCTGAGCGAGATGGTTTCTCTGTCTTGAGAGGCAGCGATTGCGAGAGAATCTGAGCAAGCCGCTCAAGCAGCGTAGTTGCTTCAGTTGAGTCACTAGATCTCTTTGGCGAAGAAGGAGGAGTCATGGTGTCGCTAGACTTCTTTGGCGAAGAAGAAGGAGAAGAAGTCATTGTGAAGGCTCTGATACCATGTCACAAATTCATAACAGATCCCAGTATAACACCAGACTCCCCAAACCTCCCTCCCTTATTTATTTCTTTTCAATGTTAATCATTTACAGGAGATGAGACTATCCTTTATAGAACACAGGATTGTCTCCCAAGTTTCTCTTATTTTAGGAATGTAAGTATACACGGGAAAGAATTAAATGTGCAAGATTGCTATCTTCTTATTTTAGGAGCATATCTATCTTCTAGCTGGCGCCTCTACAGCTCACCTTTTCACACTATGCATTTTGGAGCATCAAGATGACGACCTTGTTCAAGTCTCATGGCCTATGGGATTTGGTTAACAATGGTCTACCAGTTTCAGATCCGAACCAGCAAGAAAATCAGAAGAAAGATGCAAGGGCGCTATTCTTCATCCAACAAGCAGTGCATGACACCATCTTCTCGAAAATTGCAGCAGCCACCAACGCAAAGGAGGCATGGACAACCCTGAAAACAGCATTTCAAGGGAGTACTCGAGTCATGGCAATCAAACTTCAAGGCCTACGCAGGGACTTTGAAACATTGCAGATGAACAAGGAGGAATCCGTGCAAATTTTCCTCTCACGAGTACAAAGGTGGTCAACCAAATTCGAGCATTTGGAGACACCATGGAAGAGAAGACGGTGGTGGGGAAGGTGTTAAGGAGTGTACCACCGAAATTTGATCACGTTGTGGCAACGATTGAAGAATCAAAAGATCTTTCGACCTATACATTTGATGAATTGATGGGATCACTGCAGACCCATGAAGCGAGGATGTCTAGATCAGAGGAGAAAGGTGATGAAAGGTTATTTTACACGAAGGGGGAGTCAACTCGAGGTAGAACCACGAGCAGTAAGTTTCCACCTCAATTCCAGCAAAGGTATCAACAGAATCAGCAACAATTTCAGCAGTCCAGAAAGTGGCAAAATCATGGTGTGTAGAAATTTTTTGTTTGATGAAAAAGCCCTCAAGGTGGAGAATGTAGGGCTCATTCGTCAGAGGCCGTTGAAGCTGGTGTACAACCATGATATACGGCTGGCTCAGATGCCAGAAAATGTAGTTTCAAGGTGTTGAGAGATATTGTGACGAAGAGGTTTCCTTCATTAAAATCTGTGCTAATCAAGTACAAGGATTCTGATAGGGATCTGGTTACCATTACTGATACACAAGTGCTGACGATGGTAGAATCATGTTTCGACCAGCCTGTACAAATGGAAGCAGAGAAAGAAGAAAAGGGACTTTCCTTGATGAGACTACATATTGTAGAAGTCAATCCTGAGCAAGAGCCAACAATCACAGAGGAGGAAACTGAAGTTCTTGTTTCCACCATAAACTTAATGAAGTATCCAAAGAGGCCACAGCTGGAGCAGATGTTAACATGCAAGATTCGAAACCTGAAGCAGATGCTGCTGCTGCTGCTCCTGGGAGTGAAATTGGCGCCCCAGAATCTGATGAGAAGTATGTGCAGATGGAAACCAAGACCAAGGTGGAGTCTAAAAAGAAAGTAAAGAAGACCATTGTGTCAGTGCAAGAAATGGTATATGGTGCATTGCCAGCTGAGGAGGCAAAGACAAGAAAGAAGGAGAAAGTAAAGCAGAAGCAATTGAAGAAGATGCTAGAGGGCAAGCTTCTAACTGGGAAACAAAAGGACGAGCAGAGAAAATTGGAAGCTATGAGACGGCAGTTCCTTGCACAAGGTGCTGAGGGTTTGGGCAGTACAAGTTCTAGTACAACTGAGGTTAAAGAGAGGCCGAAATATGAGACAAAGAAGCAAAAGCACAAGGTGGTTGAAAAGGAGGTCATGGAGGCTGATAATGATGTGGAAGAATCCACGGTGGATGATGAATCAGCCGAGTCACAATCTCAGGTAGCTGATATCGAAGAGGCTAAGGAGCAGATAGAAGAAGATGATGTTGAAGCTTGGAGTAACCTATTTTGAATCAAGGGGGAGTGTTGGAAGTTGATTCAAAATTAACACACCTAATTAAGATGGCTGCCGAAGTTAGTGGGTTAGAATTTCTCCAAAATTAGAAGTCTGTATTTGTCATGTGTTCTAGAGTTAGTATTTCTATATTTAGTTGAGTTAGTGGAGAATATGCTTTCCTTATTTACACTAGGCAGAAATAGCATGTATTAGGGTTAGTGGATTCCTTATTTAGATTAATGTTTAGCTATAAATTCAGATGTACTTTGTATCAGAATTAAGAGGGCAATAGAAGTTAATTTCAGCAGTAAATTTCTTCTCTCTATTTTGTTGTATCCTTCCGAAATTTCCAACATTGCCGTCTGGTACTATTCGGGAAAAAAAAATATGAGCAATGTATTTAACAAAATGCATTCTATCTTTTTGTTTTAAACCAATCTCGTACAACTTCTCAACAATAAAGAAGGGAATTTGGTTCTCTAGAAGTAGCAAATCAATATCTATGAAAGCCGTATTCCAGCCAAACTCAAAAAATAGAACTAAAATCATCTTCGTAGTGTTTTGAGAAGTACTCGAGCACGAAGCATCCGTCAAGAAGCATCATCTTGACAAATGCTTTGCTGTCAAGATCATCAAAAGGCTCACTATAACACCTCCGTGTTCTCGTTTCTAGCAACTTCATCTCTGATATACAGAGATCCAAACTTATGTGGTCCCCACGGGACAAGAAATCCCGCAAAAACCGCCTTTTTTGTTCCTCCAAGGCTCGGAGGTGCTTTTTACCATGGTGGAATGAGCCGATGGAGATGACAGAGGGCTAAAAAGATTCTTCTTTCTTTGGGAAATGTTATGTGGTGTGCGAAAGATGGTGAAGTTCTCTACCTCGTTTGCATTGTCGAGTTCACGTTGCAGAGAGGCTTCGAGATCTACAACTATATGGGCTTTTTTCTTTATGGTGAAGTGCTTTTCCTCGATTTTTTTTTCCCTTGTCGAGTTTAGGTTGCATTGATTCTGATGGAGAGGCTTCGAGATCTATAACTATGTGGGCTTCTGCCATTAATATTTTTTCGTGAATGGGAGAGTTTTGGTTCAACTTGAACCAAACGACCTTTAACATTTGTATTTATATTGATCATTAGTGTGGCCCCCTCCCTTCACCACTCACCTAGTTAACGATTTCATGCGTACTTTTAACTATATTTTTCACTCTCTTCAATTTCTTAGAATCTTTTTAGCTAGAGCACCAAATCTCTCGTCGTCGCTTCCATTAATATTCAAATTGTATAAGACTATATGTATTCGTTTAGCTCTTTCTTTAATGTTTTTTTAGTTTTTATAAATAGTTATTTAAAAGACATCACAATTTTAAAGACATCACAATCTCAGTAAATTATTTATTAAGAGAATGAAATTATTGCTTAATTACACTGATAAAAGAATAAAATTAAAAGAATGAAAATTATTAACCCTAACAATTCTCTAAATGTGCGTGATTAGTAATCAACATGTTCCCTTGTGAAATCGCTCGTGAATTGCGCCGATCTGGCCGGATCCAACCGTTAATTGGTATTCCAGCTATGACTTGTTTTTACGAGTAAAATAAGTTCCGTGATCTGTACATAAATTTTATATTATGTAATGTTTCTTTCATGGAAGCCACCAAGGTGGAAAAGTTGCAGAGACACCTATAAAATATTGTTTTGACAAGGTCATTCAAGACGAGTAGAACTAGGGTGTTCTTAATTTCATCAAACTTCTTTGTGAACTGAACTCTAAAGAAACTTTGCTTAAGATATCGTGTAATGAATTACACGGGTTCAATAATATGTGTAGAAGGATTCCCTGAACTACAATACTTGGAAGTGGTTGGTTCAAACATCAAGGATTTGACGGTGGCACAAGGGGTCATGCCAAAGCTCACATACCTCCAACTCAAAACACCTATCAATTTCAAGTTTCACCTGCCTCTTGAGCTACAGCGCGTGACTGTTAAATACTTTGGTTCTACATATGTAGGAAAAAACCAAATATGTGAACTGTTTCCATCGGCCTCCTTCAATTAAATTTTCTTTTTGTTTTCTGTACTTTATTCTTTTGAAAGACGAACTATATTATGATATTATTGCTTTTGTACTTGCTGGGTCGATCTCAATCTTTTAATTCTTGTGTAAGAGAGTAAGAGAATATTAATAATAGAAGTTAAATTTCTACCAACAAGTGCTCCCTCTTCCACTACTAAAATATACTAAGATCATATCAAATGTTAACAGTAAAATGATAGCTAGTGGTAAGATTTATTAGTTTAACAAAATAAATGCTTCGTTCTTCTTCTTCTTTTTTTAAATTTATTTCTATGTTTACGTTATACTTCAAATTTGATTGTTAAAGAATAAAATATATGAGCAGATACAGTATCTGAATACGCGAGTCAACTTAACTATCCACAGCAAATCTCGAATAATATACCCCAATCATTTTATTATTTATTTGATTTATTTAATTTGTATAGTTTAGGAAATACATCTCACTCTCCTTTCTTTTCTATTCTCCCCAATGGCTATTAGCCTTGTAAAGTTTATATATACTAGTATTACACTTTAAAGAACACAATGCAATGAATAAAGAGCAATATATTCCCTTCAATTCAATTCATATGGTATTAGGAAATTATTTTTGGAAACTTGGCTGATTGAAGCAGCCTTTTCCTGGTACGAACTGGTAAACTTGCTTGTCCAAAAACAAAGTTTTGACAGAAAATTCTGGTAAACAGAAATCTGCTGCTGAACAGAAAATTAATTTCTCAATATGCTGGAATTTTTTTTTTACACCTTGCTATCAATAACATAACATGCTTACATATTTATAACAAAATATCAATAACATAACATGCTTACATATTTATAACAAAATACATCTATCTATTCTTAGAATCCACTACTTTCTATAGGAATAGTACAATCTTGATAAACTCTCACGTTTAAAACATTAATTATTGAGATAACAATTTATAATTTTTCCGACTTGCAATAAATTATTCCAACAAAATCCATTAAAAAATTATTTCTGTTCTCCACTCGTTATCCCTATCAAATATAGTCTTAGGCTCTTAGCGTAGGTTAGCAGCCACATGAATCTTATTCTCTTATTGTGTTATATTCTTTAAGACATGTTTTCCCACCCGAATTCTTAACTAGTCTTTTATATAAGCACATCACTATCATTAGTCTAAAAAAAAAAACTTTAAGAAAATGGATGATGACATGACTCCAATAAAATGAATTCTTATTCAAAGGAAACTTTGGCTTTAACAGTTTATTGCCAATTGGTTAAAGCCCCAAAACTTTTGCTGGAAAAAATGCTCTTTGCCTCGTCATTATCCCACTTAAGGCCATTAAATTATTTGAGCTAGTGAAGGTCCTATCACTCTCCAGCTCAGCGTGATAGAAATTTGTCCCTCAACAATTAATTATGGAGGAGGCGAATATAAACCATACATGGGTGGTAAATAAACCGTGTATGTTACTCCTTGTAGACGGTTTGGTTTTAAGAACCGTGTATGATTTCTAATTTTCTTAATTTCATGTATAATTGTCTAGCATCCATATTAATTAGCTACCCACTAAACAAATAATATTATACATAAATAATGCAAGAAATATTGACAACATACTGTTGGAACCGACGAAAACCATCATCGGCCACCGCAGGACCATCTATGTTGAATATAAGACTGAATAGCGGAAGCGTACCTTAATCCATGATTGTTTTATGCAAGAGAGCGCCACCGATTCGGATCTTCCAGAATATCAAGGCTCTTTAGAGAATTCCCTTTGTTTCTGCTTTCTCCAAAGTCTCTCATAGTTCTCTCTAATGGGATAAGAGAAATGAATATAGGATTAGCCTTGTATTATGGGGACCAAATCATAATATACAGCCCAAGAGACCCTTGGCTATCTAATGTGGTAATTATTCAATTTAACCCATCATAAAATTGAATATTATCTCTTAAGTTCTACACATTAAAGGTCCACACCCTATATGACACATTAATGCTCATAAGTTATATAACGCATATGACCATTTTTAATTGAGCATAAAATTGACAGCATACAATACAAATTTATTTTTACATATTAGTCCAATGTTAGATTAATTATCCAACACATACAACAAACAATATTCAATATTCAACATGTCAACGCAAAACAACATTCAATATTCAACATTCAACATACATATACCATGGGATCAAACCTCTAGTACTTTAAATGAAGTGGCAAGACTTAAATTGGGTTGAAGTGGAACGTGAAGAGGCGCGCATAGCAAGGGGGCGTCCCTTCAAGAAATTAATTTTAAACAAGGTTGGTTGAGATCGAGAGCTTGAATGAAGCCTACACGGTTTCTAAATACAAAACCATGTTTGGAGATTGAGCATAATCATACACGGTTGATTCCGTGAAAATCATGTAAGGTCGGCTAAGAACGTACGTCCACGGTTTCTTATTAAATAACTGTGTACAAATATATGTTCCTTTTATACATGGTTGCGTTTTAAATGACCGTGTGTGTATGGTTGAGCTCATTTTCGTGTGAGCATCTTCTCCCTTTACACACTGTTTGGTACCAAACTAGATTTAGAAATTCTACCGTCTGGTACCGAATTGGATCTAAATTCGAGAAAAGCAGAGTCCTGCTCTCCTTTCTCCTTTCTCTCCTCAAAAGAGATGAGAGAGATAAAGAGAGGAGAGCAGGACCCTTTTTTATCTATGAAATTAAAGCAGAACCTTTTCTCAACTTCAAATTATATGGAAATGACTTCAATGTCAAATTCAAACCTTTTGAAACAGACCTACTCCACGAGTAATGTGTTTACATGTCAAATTTATAAATTTATGCATTAATTTAGTATAAAGTTAAGCAGGGAAAAATATTATGCATTATAATTGTTGTTGAGAAACAGTTTCTTTTATTAAAGATCGATGCTCAATTTGATACTATTAATTACAAAAAAAATATTTGTATGCCCTTAAAATTCAACTGCCGGGGATGTAGATACAATAGAATGTACCTTAAAAGTTAGATGTGTTAAAATTATTCATAAACTAAAACTAAGATGCATGTAACATACATAAATGTTATTTTAATATCTTCCTAGCGATCTCACTTACAAAATTTATCTTTTAATATCTCAGTTTTAGAACTGAAATTTTAATTGTTCTGCCAGCTCTTTTATATTTTATTGAGCGCTACACAAATACCACGCCCCTAAAGACATATATAGATGATAACGTCAAGCTTAAATTAAGAAGAAAGTGTGACCAGTCGTGGACAAAGCATTATACAAAACATATTTAAAAAAAAAAAGATTTTACAGCTTGTCAAAGAATTATACAAAACATAGAAGAAAGTGTGATTTTTAAAATTATATTTCAATGTGAAAGAGAAGTCATGGGTCAATTGGATTAAATTCTCATATCCGAAAATCAGGAATAATTTTATATAGCATGGTTATCATATTACGTTTTTTTTTTTGTTTCATTAGTACAATTATAATTAATTAAATTTTCATATTAACATTGATAGAACAATATTTTAAATGATGATTATTGATGGAAATTTAGTACGGTAAATTTTCTTTAACTTTTATTTCTGGTTGTTCTCAAATTTCGCCTTCAAAGATCTTTAAAACTGCTTTAATGTGTTCCGAATTTGGATTCAGGCCGAACAAGAAAGTCATAGGATTTCTGTTACGATTCCAACGGATACAAATTCATGTTGATTGGATTTTCCAGTGAAAATTTATGATTAAATTAGTCGATAGAGGTCTGCAGTTTCGAATCAGAACTGTTTTCTGACTTTAACCAATCACCATGTCAATATCCAGATTTTTTTAATTAATTTTTTAATTTCGGATTTAATATTTTAATGAATTTAAATTTATGATAAATAAATATCTAATATAATTAAAAAATAAAAGTATTTATTATTTATAAATTATATTAATTTAAGTTAGTAACTAAATAACTTAGATTCAAGGTGCGGTGTAGATTCAAGGTGCGGTGTATTAATTTATCTCGGATAGTTGTTAAATTATATTACCGTTTTGGTTAAGTATTTATGTTTATTGTTGTTAGATGAATTTTGCATATTGAAATCGATCAAAACATCTATGTATAGGTCTGCAAACTCATGTAATTTATTTAAACTTCAATATGGCAGCAACTGCCGTGTTTCTTAAAAAAAGTCAATACATGCCAGTAACCGGTGCTAAAAATAACCTTGGAAATTAAATAATAAAAGAAACAAAGTAAAGCAAACCAATGATATATAGTGCGGAGTTACAAGGTATTATTGAATAAAACTTCCCAGCAAATCATAAAAACAAAAGACAAACAAGATAGAACACTAACAGGAATGACAAACAAGGAAGAAACAAAAAACGATTAAAAAAATAATTTATTCCTAAAATACATGGTAACGCCACTTTTCTCTTGCATGTTCAGTTGAGAAGCTCTGAATAGTTAAAGCATAGAAAGTCAAAGCATCATGAGCTCGGGTAAACTGCATAGAAAGTTTGTATACATGTAAGAACTAGAAGTATCAAAGCAGCGACGAGAGAAATTACTGCCCACGGACTGCTAAAGTAATCCCGAATCAATATTGCTCGATGCCTGTGCCAGCTTGATCCAATGTATCTGTTCACTTCACTGTATAATTCCGCCAAATAGTGATCGTTGAAGAAACTTGTACCTTCGGCGGCCTGGTTGAGGAAATTAGCCACCTCCTCTTCACTGCCTATCCAGTTCTCAATGATTCCGCACTCTTGTAATATTGTCACATCATTTGGTGTGTTGACAAGATTATCCAAAAATACTACAAACCTTGTAAAGGGTCTATTCTTTTTGCCATATTTGGATTGTTCAAATGCTAAAAGGTTTGCGAATATAGGCTTAGTCTCATCGGTGATTTCTAGTCTAGGGATTTTCAAGACACCATATTCAAATGATATGTCGAGAATATGTTTCGGGTTGCTCTTTCTTGTGAATTTCAGGCCCTTTTGTTTGAGCTCCGTGGCAGAAGGGATGACCATCGAGGATATATTCCCGGTAGAATTTGGCAGTGCTCCGTGGCTTTGAGAAGTCGAATGAGGAGTTCTTCCTCTGAGCACCATTGAACAAAACCGATGAAACAATCCTTTGATAATTCTATTGGCGCTGAACATTCTGGTAAGATTAAATGATTTGGAACTCAATACAACTGGTTTCTCTGGCTGGGGCACTAAACAGTGGTAACAGAGATGGACCAAATGATGAATTTCAGCTGGAGGGTCGGGTTTTCTATAGTCTATGGACTTATTTAATAGTCTGAGGTAATAAAACATTCTAACAAGCTGATCAGTAACAATATTCATTACATCTTCTTTTTTAAAACAAATCTTGTACAACTTCTCGACTATAAAGAAGGGAATTTGGTTCTCTAGAAGTAGCAAATCACGATCTATGAATTGAGAAGTCCAGCCAACCTCAAAAACAGAATTCCAATTTTCATCATGATTTTTGAGGAAGTACTCAAGCACGAAGCATCCGTCAAGCAGCATCATCTTGACAAATGCACTGCTGTCAAGATCATCAAATGTCTCACTATAACACCTCCGTGTTCTGGTTTCTAGCGACTTCATCTCTGATATACAGAGATCCAAACTTATGTGGTTCCCACGGGACAAGAAATCCCGCAAAAACCGCATTTTTTGTTCCTCCAAGGCTCGGAGGTGCTTTTGACCATGGTGGAATGGGCCGATGGAGATGACAGAGGGCTCAAAGAGATTCTTCTTGCTTTTGGAAATGTTATCTGGTGTGCGAAAGATGGTGAAGTTCTCTGCCTCGTTCGCATTGCCCCATAATGTGTCGAGTTCACGTTGCAGAGAGGCTTCGAGATCTACAACTGTCTGGGCTTTTGACAGAGGAAAGCTTTGGACATCTACAACTATCTGGGCTTCTTCCATTAATATTTTTTGGTGAATGGAAGAGTTTTGGTTGAACTTGAACAAAACGACCTTTAACATTTGTATTTATATTGATCTTTAGTGGGGCCCCATCACTTCACCATTTGCCTCCTCCATAATAAATTGTTGGGCGTCAAAGTTCTATCACGCTGAGCTGGAAGATATAGCTTGGAGAGTGATAGGACTTTCACCAGCTCTCTTCTAATTATTTACATACATAACCTTGAACCTTCATGCATAAGAAAATAAAAATGCTACTTTTTAACAGAGCCCTTGCATTATTGCAAAATCTTTCCTGAAATATTAAAGGTCTGACAGTGAACCACGAATTGCACAATGAATTCAGAGAAATTTAAGTCTTCCTAAATTCCATAACTAAATTTTCACGAAAAAGTAATGGACCAGCTCTGTCAAAAAAAAAATTGTTCCAATGCTGATGCTTCTTTTAATTATCTTAAAAAGTATATGATATTCTGATATAATTTTTGTAAGTAAATTAACCAGTCTCTTTAATTTCAAAATATAATGCAAAAATACTGATGAATTACGTCAACTATTATTTGTGTGATCTTATTATTTCATGCACCTGAGAGAAATAAGTGAATTTCCAAATCACTGTTTTTCATAATAAAAAAATGAAAAACAGTAATTTTCAAATATCCATAAAAAATAGTAAACAATTTCCAAATAATGTAAAATTTTGTCTCGAAGCACATTTAAATATGGAGAACATGTTAAGAACTTCAGATCGACTATTTGAACTTTGAAAATTATAAAAACAAATTGTTAGCACCAAGACTTTCGTCATACCACTTTGATCTTTTGATGTTGATATGCTACCGTTGAAACATTTTAATGCGACATAATAAAATAAAAGGTTAAATTGGAATAGAAAATAATTGAACAAACATATGTTGTCACGTATATTACAGATATCATGTTAATTAAATAAACATAACAATTAATATATAAGAAACCAACATATAAAAAAATGACAGCTGTTATCAATGTGTAATTAGATATTTTGTTTTAACAAGTCTTAAACTTTAATTGCTTAAAAGAAAATGTAGTTAATACATCTTAGTTGTCATTATGATCTTGATAATTGATATAATGTATAATATCAATTATAAATTACATAAGTTGTATTTGGTTGGATCCACCTAATTTGGATCACAATGTCATGAAAAAGAATTAAATATGTTGTATTTGGTTGGATCCACGTAATTAGGATCACATACAAATTAAAGTAAACAAAAAATAAAAAAAATAAAAACA